>JACEOJ010005884.1:0-353047 GCA_013761285.1 Campoletis sonorensis | reverse complement strand
AAAAAAACACATTCAAGAAAGAAAGTGAAAGGATTCTTCGTCTTTCAACGAATATCAAACTTTTTGGAACTTACGAATACTCTTAGTGATGCAGAAGAACGAAGAAAATACTGATGTCTCGAAAAGTGTCAAAGTATACGTCAGGATCTTGCCACTTTTGAAACGTTGTGAAAACTGTGCCAAAATCAGTCTGGATAAAAAAGTTAATTTAATGGATTTTGTCCGACAAACATTTTCTTACATAAATTCGTATGTTTTAATCGGTTTCGTTTTCTTTTAACGTGATTTTTAAGACAATTTATCTGCGATGCCTGCAAGACATGAAACAGGACAAAATTTTACCATCCAAGGATCCTCGCTATTGGAGTTTTATGACGAATGGAATCTTTTACTATTCCTCCCAAGATGACATCTATCGCGAGACCACCAACGATATAATTCACAAGTGAATAATCAAATATCCTTACGAAAATATCGATACGATCTCTCAGTTAAGAAAAAGAGTCATTCAAGTGTTTTAGATGGTGGGAATTTCGTGCTCGTAAGCTGCGGACAAACGGGAACAGGCAAGAGCTTCACCACTGGAGGATTTCGAAATAATTGGGAGGTAAACAAAATCGTTTGATTGAAACTCAAAGATCAAACTAAAGGTGCAACCAAAATCTAATTAAAATTCGAAGAAAATGCCAACCAAAATAATTGCATTTGTGAGCTCAGACGAAAATGTTCATTTTTTCCTTTAAAAAGTCAATTAATCGAAGATTTTAAAAAATGTTCAGCACAGAGGACTCGTGCCAAGGCTCCTTGAGGATTTAATGGTCGAAAAAGAACACAGAAAACGTACAAACAAAATTCAGTACAGTCTCAGTTACGTAGAATTTTGTGGTAAAAAGTTCAAGGACCTTTTGAATCCTAATTTCGTGGGTCCTTTCAGTAGTAATAGCCACGATGTATTTAAGGTAACTACAGATATAATTCATAATTGTTGTTTCTTTCTTATCTTTTATTTAACCAATGTGGTTTATTTTATGCTGTTTATTCTGCTTTTTTTTCACTCAGGATATTAGCAAAGTGAACATAAAAAATGAAAACGTTGCTTTGCAACATATTTTCCGAGGCGAAGGACGAAGAGCTCTCGCCGAAACGTCTGACTACCCTGTTTGTAACTTGGGCACCTCAGTTATTACATTTCACATTCGCAATACGAGCTTGATTACATCGTGGGCTGTTGACACCACGTCAATGGTACAACGAAGTTCGCAAGCAATAAGCAACTTAATTTAAAACCCGCTTCAATGGTTTGAAGAAAAATATAAACGCTGATTTATTTTCAGTTGCAAAACTTTAACACGCACGAATATATTTTTCTAGCTCTTAGTTCGATTCAAGTTTATTCAATTTTCTGAATGAGTTTATTCAGTGTCTTCTGCCTTTTTGGTCTGCTTTTTTTTTTACTTTGCTGACCCAGTGAAAAATACTTGAAATTGTTAAAAAAAGACAAAATCGGACAGATTCACATCGTGGAAATGGCAGGGACTGATAACAACAGGAATTCCAAGTGTTCAAAATCAGCGCGTGACGTCATTTCTGCCAATTCAATGAAACTTGAACTCGAACAGTTCTTTGTTAATTCTTGGAGAATCGATACAACATCGAACTCGAACGTACGGTCTAGTTATCTGTTGAAATACTTGGGTGATGCGTTGAGGTTCAAATCAATCATACGGTAACTTTGTACTGCAGCAGGATTTTTAAGTATTCACGTGGCTGATATTTTTCATTTTTTTTTCTACATCATTTCATTATTATTCATAACTTTAAAACGAAAATAGAAAAAATTAAAATTAATTCGAAGAAAAAACAAATTCAACAGTTTTTACGATACTCTTTGTATAATAACATTTTTTTTTTGCTCACTGGCGTTGGAATATAATTTTTTCCTTCCTTTGATGGTTCTTTTAGTGAAAAATATAAATATTTTTCAGATTTATAGCCCACATAAAAGTCACTATGGATGATCTCGATATGTCGTTGTCGACTCTTCGTTTCGTAGGAAAAATAGCTAAAATATCGATCCCAAAAGTAACATACGATGTAAAACCCCAGAACACAATGTTTGTAGAAAAATTGCAAGAGGAGGTGAAACGACTGAAGCGAGAATTATACATGAACGAGATGTTTTTTCATCAAGAAGCTTCGATGAACGTTTCGGCTCAGAGAGCACAACAAATTCAGAATGATTTTTTCGATTTTTTAAACGGATCGATTTCCGATATTGAATTAATCAGTCTTTCGCAAACTCAAGTTCTCGCGAAGATTATGAAAGATTTTTATACGAAGTGAGTCAGCTGTTTCTAACTCATGCTGCGATATATTTCATTTTGATTTTGTCAGATCATTCAAAACCAATCCATTTATTCAATTGTCCACTCATTACCACAGAATCACAGCTGAGAAAGAAGATGCTCGAAAAGATTTAGAGAAATGTGAGAACGCGTTGAAAAATGCTACTCGAATAACCTCCAAAACGAGTAGTCATGATTCAGCAAAAGTCAGTCATTAATTATATAGCAGTATTCAAACATTTATGATAACTTGAAAATTTCACTTTAATTCAATGTTCGAAAGGGTACCGGCCGCAAGAATTCAAATTCCAAAGACTTTCGTTCGGTAAGAAACAGCGACGAAGATATTGAGAATGTCAAAGTGGGAGCTTTAGAAGACAACGGTTTGTAATATTATTTGCAATTTGCGAATCGTTCACCGCTTCACAACACCAAATGAAAATATAACTCGATTTTTTTATATTGAACAAAAAGTCCATTGAGTCGTAATAATGAAAATTCAAGCGATAATTTGACTGCAATGGGAGACGAAAGAAGGTCGTTTATGGATATAAAAATACGCGAAAGTAGTAGTAGAAATCCACGCGAAGTAAAAATAACAATTCGTTTCCAAAAACAATTCTAAAACTGCTTGTTTTCCGAAACTTTCGAAAGGAATAACTCTAGGACCAGGAATAACAGAAATACCAGCCACATCGAAGATGGCGTCTTTAAATTTCCCAAAAAAAAATAGACCAATGGATTACATCCCGGAGGGGGAAAAATTGCACAAAGAAAATGAAGAAATCTTAACGAATGAGTATTTCGAGGATAAAAGTTCTGAAGGAACTGTGCGTAAAACGTTTGAGAGGTTGCAAGAGATGCTAAAACGTTTGACTGCTATGAAATATGTACGTCAACCCTTTCCTTCCTTCTAAATTATGAAGTTAAGAAACGTTGTAAACTTTACGAATATTTTAGGGAGCAAGATCACTGGGGACAAAGCGTTTGAAGGAGTCAATTGTAGTTCCAAGACCAAAACAACAAAAAAACCGAAAATAAACAATAATAAGTTATCGTATATTTACATTTATATATTCAATTTAATTATATACGTAAATATAAAGAAATTCGACATTTTTATCACCTTCTCATCTCTCTCCGTACTGGCAGTGACTACACTAGTCGAAAGCACGGTCCACCACTGCTCATGGGCTTCGGGGGGGAGGGCTAAATTTTGAAATTCAGTTTTTGAAAATGTGATTCACCACTAAATGATCTAATTGCACCACCACAAACCACAATATGCCCACCAAGAGATTTATTATAAACATCAATTCGTTTGACTTGAAGGGGCTAACTCAGGGGACGTGATTTATACATTCAAACAGAAGTGTATATACGTATCTCAGGATATGAAAGCAAGTCGTGTTGACATTCTGTGCTCCTGCAAACCAACGTTTAACCTCAAAATTATTTTACAAAATCATCACCCAGGCCAATTGTATACGGTTCCAAATGAGTAACCCCAATCAATATAATATAAATATCAATTTTCGATCATCTTGAATCTGTGACTTGAAATATTGACAAATTAGACAGTAAATCGTTTCTTGGCACTATTTACATAAGTAGGCAATGATACGATTAGTTTGACAGTTCGCGTACCATATATCTCTTGTGGTTTAATGTTCATAACAATCGGAATTTATTAAATACATGTACGAGTGATCAAAAAATGTGAATATTGAAGATGGATCATGAAGACGAATTTTTAAACACGTTTTTTACTCTAATATCGCAACTATGCTTCGAAAAGGCCAAAGAACTGTTGGTAAGTTTAACGAGAACAGAGAAAGTTTCTGGAATCCATCTAATCCTAAATATGAGTCTTTATCCTTGAAATCGAAAAATGAACTACTTTCTCGAAATATTTCAAGGTTAAAGACACAGATGGTCAAATTGATCCCATCCACTTCCAGTAGAGATGAGTTTTTTTTCTCACATTTGTTTAGGAAAAAGAACGAGAACAGAAAACTGATCATGGTGAAAAAAAAGTGACACAAATGGGGCCATGGGGGATGCTCCTGATGCATTTACCTCAGTTTGCAGTAGCGGAACGTTCCTACACCGATTTGGGTTTCCTTCATACAAAAAACAAGGGTTTCCTCCGGAAAGACGTGAGGACTTACTTGAATAACTATCTTTTGCTTAATTGGCAGAAAAAAGTCAAAAACTCCCATTGTTATTTACAATAATGGATAGCTAATGATGAATTATTATAGAATTCCTTGAAAACGATGTACGAATCCTTGAAGGCAGATTTGCGAAGAGTGGAGGAAATGACACGAGGAACAGACACCATTGGTGCAACGGTAGCTGAAGTTTCGAATCAGCTTTGTCAATTTATCACTGCCAGAATACAATTAATCGAATTGTCAGTAATGTGCTAATTAACTTATGCCAAACGTTTGAACAACTTGAGATATCAATTTTTTTTTTCTCAATTACAGTTACGAAAAAATGTACAACATGAGTATCAGCAGCAAGGTCATTCGCCATCAAGAATTATTGCAAATTATTGAGATCATCGTAGAGAATCATTCTTTGTCGTTTCCTCATCTGGCTCTTATTGCCATAAAAGCTGCATTAACGTTAGTCTTTTTATCAAAATCTGACACACTTTTATACTTAAATTTGAAATACATATTTTTTATAGATATTTCAAAATGTCCTTTTTCCAGAGATACTTTCTGATCATTTTCGTGTAGACAAATGTTACAAAAATTCATTCATTTGGCAGATTAGAGTGCGAGATTTTGGTGCAACTGATAAAAGCCCAGGTTGAGCTACAAAATTGGAGATTCCTTCCAACATTAATGGCACTCTATGGAGCTCAAGCGAGAATGTCCGCTTGGGAGAGAACTCTGCAGAGTAAAGAAGTCAGTAAATTTATTTGAAAAATTGTTTCTGTCTTCTTCTTCAAGAAACCGTTTTCCTGGCTGAAAATATTGAGGTAGCATGAACACTTTTTGTTTAGTCCTGGAAACGAGGTTTTGGTGCAACATTTCTTAAGACCAATCAACAGCCAGCCTTGTATCAATGGCTCGTCAAATTACGTAGTTCAATACTGGACAAATGCTCTCTATATTTCCACACTACTCTGAGTCAACAGGCCAGCCCTGGCGAAATGAGAAACGTTATGAGCAAACAGAACGTCGATTATTACCACAAGTAGGTTTTTTAGTATGACTCGATTAATCGTAATTAATTAAACAATCGGTAAGACAAATGGAAAGAATAAAATACGAGCTTCTATCTTAAAATTAACACCGAATGATTCTGTTCCTTTAAATTCAGGATCCAAAGTTTTCAAAGAAAATGGGATCTTTTGGCCATTCTGATTGTTTTCGATACAAAAGGAGCAGAAAAATTTGGTCCAGGCTACAAACATCCGGAAAGGGAGGCTCATATTTCGGAAAACTTCGTAATAGTCGTCGGTTGCCCGAGCGTAAGTTTTTTTTAGATTCAAGAATCTTGTGGCAACAAAATTTCCGTTACAATATTGCGAATGTTTTATATTTTTTTAGTCCATTAGCAAAATGATCAATTTGCGGATTTAGTGTGCAAGTCCATAGTAAACGGAGAGTTTCTTTGCATTTCATCAATGCATGAAAATAAAAAAGATATTCAATTTTTATAGTAAAAAAATAATCGACGTTTTTATTATTCGTGAAATAAAAGTAAACTAGTAACATTAAAAATAATATTTTACGAAGAATGACTTACAGGTGTTTTTGCAAAAGCCAACAATACATTGGGACAATATACAGAATTATATCAAGGAACGACACACCGAGCTTCAAAACATGGACAGATTAGTACAGACGAAGAGCATCAAAGATTCGACGATTTATGCGATGTACAACATTGATCCGAAGATGACTTTAGTTACTGCGTTTGAGAGTGCTAAACAGCGAGACAAAGAAACTCCTGTAGCTAATTTTATGACAGAATTGTGCTCTCAGCTCAGATGCAACAAAGTCTACGAAGGTCTGAAGTTATCAAAATAGTTGATACGGTTGAGTTACTTTGACAAAACGAATAAAAAAATGAATTTTTCATCGAGTTTCGTGACATTTATTACAAACTTTCCTTTGTAAATTCAGTGTCAGATTATCGAGGCTAAGTGAACCAGCAAACGTCTGATTATAATAAAAATAGCGTATTGTTTAGTTAACAATTCGGAAATTTCTTCCCTCTAAATATTTTATGCTATACAATTAAATAAAAGCTAGTCATTCACTGGTGTATCTTTAATATCTCGTCTCAGATCTAAAAAAAAAAATCTTGGTAGAATACAATCAATTCTCGTAAAAATGTATCACCAAGCGCCTACAAAATGAATCGATTATATGCTTACTATTTTGAATACTTCTGCATTATTTTACGGAAAAAAAACATGAATAATTACGTATATGTGTTGTCGCGAAAACAAAAGTCTTGAATGTTGAGCACCGAGTAAATGCTCGTATTTTGACCCTCAAATAACACACTGGGTCAGGGTGGTCAATACGAGACATGAAATTTTCTCAAGCTATTAAATTCCTTATTCTTTCATAGCTCAAAAATCAGATTAATGATGATTATGATGTATTCTTTCGATCTCAATTTCGAAACATTGGTTTTCATGAAAATTGTCAATTCGTTTCTTCCTTGTTGCATGAGTTATTTGAGTAAAAGGATCAAAAAGTAATGGGTGAATATTTTGATTCACAATTCACAGGCTACGAATTATAAACTAGTTATTATCTCGAAGATTTCTTCGGACACGTCGTCGGTTGAAGGGATGTTTATAATTCGAACAACTAGTGATACGTGCGTTCCACAAATTTTGAAAATTGATCAAACAACAAACACTGGATTTTAAGAAAAATATACCACGTACATTACCGTTCAAAAGTATAGAAGTTCTATTTTCTCGATGTTTAAAAATATTTTTCAGGTCGCAAGAAAAATTTAGCCAAAAGGGAAGTTTCTAGTTTGCTAGAATATTGAAAAAGTTCAGACGTCTTCCAATCAAATAGTTGAAAGCTACAAAATCAGCTAAAATCGAAAAAGAATAGATTCCATCTAAAAAATCCGAAATTGAAAATTAAAAAAAGTAATTTGATTAATGTAACCAATTTAGCTGTTCTTTTCTTGTGTCCAGAAGATTTGAGTCAAATTCATTTAAGAAATGATGTTTACTCGATTTTATTCGGGTACTGACTTTGCCTAAATTGTTTAAACAATAACTAAAAAAAATTATTTATAATGATGATTCTATACTTTGAACGATAGTGTAGAGTTTTATAAATACCGTTATCTACAATTGGTCTCATCTGCGTTAACGAAAGGTTAGGGTTTTGTCGCATAAAACAGAAAAATGGCATAAAATACGCGTGAAGTTAAATCGATGGTGATGCTGTCAATAAAAATTATCCAATTTCTTCGTAAGGTCTCCTGGAAAAATTAGAAATCGTTTTTAATGCAATCATTCGACAATTTTGACGAAATTTTCAAGTGAAACTTTCAAAACAATGAGAATTAATGAAATTTCATGTAAAGAATTTGGGCTTCGATTACGCACCTGCCTTGGGTCCTCATCAGTTTACGTCGTTTTCGAATGAGGAATACGACGAGAATGTTAATAGCGACAATGACGAGTAAACAAGGGATCGCTATAGCTGAAGAAAGTACAATTTCTAATTAGAGTTGAGCAAAAAAAATAATAGAAACTACAAATTTCTCGTGTTTTTTTTCAGATCCTGATAACGCAACATCTTTGATGAATTATTTTTTATCCTAGTCATACGTTTACTTACCAAGAGCCTTATTGTCGCTTTCTTCTGGATTCACAGGCGACTTTAAGCATTTGGAAAAAGATTCCAAGGTCCCATTCACCGAAGGACAATCCAATTCGAGAATTTTGCAAAATAGAGGAAAAAGATCGACATTATGGAAGGGCTCGAGTTTGCATTTACTGACAAACGCTGGTCCCTGAGCAAAGAAAATGGGATGCATATTTGGATCCTCGTTATCGTAACCGTGCACTCCAAATTCCGATTGGTTGTTCACTAAATACACAACAGACGAATATTCAATATAAATTTTTCTTTTTTTTTCAGTTTTTCACCTTATGATATTCCGAAAAAAAATACCGGTTATGTTGAACGTTTTCTTGTAATAATCCAACGTATAGTACAAGTCCTCGAAAGCGTAGCCGCTTTTAGCACTCACGACTATATCTCCTACCCTCGGGTTATTATCGAAGTGATATCTCTTCGGCACTTCATTACGTTTGAAAACATCGAACATTGATGTTTCCGTAGATGCAGCTTTAAGTTTCTGGTAAATAATATCCTCGGTTCCTAAATATTTTAAGTCGAAGAAAGTTTTCAAAAATCAATGTATTCTTTTTAATAATTGTCGTCGAGACACTACTAAGTCTCTTGAAAAGTTGATTTCTCACCTGGATCCGGAGTAATCATAATAATGGTGTTTTTAGAGATGGATTTGTAGCCCACGTCACCGAGGTAACTCGATACATTAACGATTTTATCAATCGTTACACTGGTCATTCCGTGATCACTCAGATGAACGACGTTAACGTCGTCCAGTTTATTCTCTTGCAGCTCATCGTGAAGATACTTGGTAAAGATATCGAGTTTCTTAAGCATCTCGTCTATCACCGGTGCGTTAACACCGTATGCGTGACCATGAAAATCTGGTTCTTCTATATACAAAACTCCAAAATTAATGGGCGTCACAGGATGCGAAAACCAAGACACCATGCTGTCAACTCGCGATTTCCATGGCACAGACATGTTGAATGTTTCCACAAATAGAGGCGACGTCTCGTTGTACTTGTACTGAGCACCTGGCCACATTACTGTACCCGAGTGTCTCCCTTTTCCCGTTTGTTCATTGATTGTCTAAAGAGAACGAAATTGTTGAAGAGAATAAAATCAGTTTCGTTTGTTTTTTCTTAAAGCAGAAATCCGAAATGTCACATGTTTTCACGACAAAAGTTTACAACAACGTTTGGAGGAATATTTTGAGAAAAATGTTTACTCAATGAACAATTATTTGATTTATATTATTGATCTCTGTTTTTGGGATTCGAATATACTTAAATATTTTACCCAGATTGGAAGTATATTTTTGTTGTATTGAAAGAGCTCTGGCGAATCTCCTATAGTTTTATTAGCTGCATAAACAATGGTGTCCAATACACCATGAGTTTCAGTGAAAAATCCAGTCGCTATGGTATGATGGTTCGGATATGTTTTAGTCACAAACGCATTAATCATGTGATCAGCATAAGTCCCATTGTTTTTCAAATTATTCATATAGGTTGTTACATTTCTGTTCAGGTAGTCGTATCTGAAAATTAGATCAATAAAAATTAGACAACAAGGTTCCTTTGTTCACAAATGTCAATATTATTGTTTAAAAAAACAAATAGAAATACCTGAATCCATCGTAAGATACGACAAGAAGTTTGGGATATTGAGAAGACGATTCTACCCTTTGAATATTAATAAACATGTATACCATGCAGATAATCGCAATTAAATGAGGCATGGCGAAGATAAGTATTTGCTCAAATACTTTTGCACGTTGTCCTTTAGTTCCTGTGGAATAATAAGATTTGAAGTAAGAAATTTCATTTTTCCAGGTCTCTATGATATTTAAAATACTGTAACACGAAAAAAAAAGATTTCGAAATAAAAGTGCCTTTCGTAAATGTCACCATTAATCGATCGAAATGTCACAATAGAAAGACGACAGAAAATGGCTTTTTTTGACTACGTTGACTTGTGTCATGTGAGCATCGGTAAACATATACTATCAATTAAAATGTCAACACTAAAAGCAGATAACAGCTATAACTTACGGCGCAAGCGATGCAGGTGTTTCGCAATTCAATGAATGTCCTGCGAGCTCTACTGACGTCTCCGAGAAACATAACAGATATGACGAACGCATTTATCGTTGACACGAGTATCGCGTTTCACGATATAAATAGCATTGCGACGTTGGATAATCCGAAACCGGCCGGAAAAACAATTGTTTGTTTTTTATGTAATCAGATGTATTTTCGTTGAAAATATACTCAGGTCAAAACGGACAGCAATTCTGTATGCGCTACTTTCGATCATAGCTCCAGTCAACATTCACTAAACTAAAACTCGCGTCTGTCATTATAATCGTTGAAAGCGACTGTGACAACGGATAAAACAAAAATTAATAAACTTTCTACACGTTTTACGTCTATGTGCAATGACCTGAACAACACCGACGAAAATTGACCGCGTTGTACTCGTGGTTAGAGACGAGCTGACACTTCAATACCGAAACTGGAATTTCGACAACAGCGCTCTAGCTGGTGATTCAAGGAAGGTACTGGTACTGTACGACCATTCTGGGGTATTTTTGTGCTTTATCGATCGTCAGTTAAAAAATTTTCATTCACGGCTACCTTATCTGCTGAGCACTTATGATTCGTTCTTGGTCTCGTTGCTGTGCTGTTTCTGTTCCCCTGCAGTGACCGTAATGACAAAACCGGTATCTTCATAACCAAAACACTTCGTAACAACAACAAACACGGTAAACAGAGACCGAAAGTTTCACTGGTTTCGCTCGCAGTAACAAAGAAGCCATTACAACATTAAATCGTAAACCAAAACAAACCCGCCGCTAATTATGTACCAAGGTCGAAGTAAGTGAAACAGATATTTTTTTATAATAACTAATCCATATCGGAATTGAAAATGCTACTGAACATTGTCTTATCACACAACCGTAAATTTGTTAGCATTTTGTTTTAATAACACGAACTTGTAAAATGTGTATATCATCGAATAATTATTTCGTCAAAAATTTATTCATTTCCTCAACAACTTTCAATACGAAAGAAAAAAAAATTGATCAAGTTTTTCAAAAGTAATTGTATTGTTTGAGTTCAGTTCGATTTATTTTAAGTTCTAAAAAAAAAAAAAAATAGACAGGCATGCAAAACGGTGTCAGAAGCCATTCTTTGAAAAATTTCAATTTTGGCTCATCGGTTTGAATATAAATTCATTTTGCTAGACTCGGGGGGTGGAAACCACAAGAACCGAAATCATCACCACCATCATGGTCACAAAAACAAGGAGATCTTGGACGACAAGAAAAGAAATGGATTGGGGCCTGTAGATCCGAACAGTCCCGTCCTAAAGCAATTCAAAGCATACGCCGCCGAGTTGGATGACAAGCACGATCGTTATGAGAGAATAGTCAAGTTGTGCAGAGATTTGACCATCGAGAGCAAAAGAATAATTTTCCTGTTGCACACGCTGGACAAAGACAACAAGAGAGACGCTGTCCTAGGCGAGGCCAAATCACGATTGGAAGTTCTGACCAAAACGCTTTATAAGAATATAGCTTTAGAATTGGATGGTCGAGATCCATATCAGTACATCAGAGCTTACAGAGGAGGATTGCAAGAATATATCGAGGCTGTGACTTTCTATCAATATTTGCGAAACAAAACAATCGAGGACTGCAGTCATCTGGAAAAGAGTTTAGTTTACTCCGTGCCGATTCGTAAAAATGCCAAAAAAGACGAAGAGTCGCAAGGAGTGGAAACATCAAAAACAATAAAAACTCTGGTCCCACCGGTCGATTATATTCTTGGCATCGCTGACCTAACTGGCGAACTCATGCGAAAATGCATCAACGATTTGGCCAGTGGTGACATTACCAGCTGCTATAACACTTGCAACTTTGTCAGAGACGTTTACAAGGGTTTCCTCGGTTGTGCTGGTCTCTCCGGCAAAGAAGTGAGCAGAAAAACGTTCACTCTCAAGCAGAGTCTCATTAAAATGGAAAGCGTCTGTTACACAATCAAAGTTCGAGGAAGCGAAATGCCAAAACACATGCTCGCCGATGTGGCCAGTGTTCTCAATGATAATTATCCTGCTGATGAGGACGAAGGCTATCAGGCTTAATTTTCATTCAGCAAAAACTGTATGACGTTGAAGTTTAAATCGTTGGGATGAAACAACTTTTTTTTTGCTCACATTTTTTTTACCCTTAAACTAAAAAGATGGTTCATTTTTTATTTTACTTTTGATTAAAACCTGACGTTATTCATTCCTTTGGAAGATGTTTCCAAAAATTACAAAATACAAATGGAACGAAGTTTCAGTTCACATTCCAACGATGCAAATCTCAATCTCACAAAAAAGTTTCAAATTTTTTATCTTTTCTGGCTTTGGACACATCAGAGACTTTATGGATAATCCACGGCCTGGTTCCAATGTCCATCTACAAATACTGAACGTATAAATAAGACATTTTATATTCTAATAATAATAAATGTAAACGACTACATTAAATAAACGACAAAAAGACAATACGAGGAAAGGATTGTTCAATAACGAAATGCTGCTTTTCATTTTTATTACAAAAGTATATTCGTGTATTCAAAGTTACATTACATTTGGTATTACAAAATAATGAACGAATGCTTCACACGAAAAATGTTGCATAAAATTTATAGCACGAAAACGAGCTTTAGACACTTTTCTTGTTTGAAGTTTGTTTCGTACACGTAGCTTGAAAAATATGATCTACTTATGCAACGAGGTAGCACTGGACTTAATACTAAAGGCACTTTCCAAAAGTTTTGATTTCGACAAGAAGTAAGAAATAAAACAAAAAATCAGAAAATTAAAATAAAAAGAAATAAATGACGGTTTTTTTTTGTATTTTTTCAATCATAAACTTTGGAAGAAAACCTTAGAGATCGAGATATAAACTTGAAATGTGGTATTTATAAAAATATTCATTTTGATACACTGTTTTACAAACGAAAGAGAACTTGACATCTTTGGTCAACGAATCGACAATTATTTATTCATCTTCGCCGTCGCTAATACCTTCGAATTCACTGAGACCGTCCAAATCACTTCTGTAGTCGTCCGAAGTCGTACCCAAATAAGATGGCTCGTAATCAGATTCGTCGACCGATTCCTCAGCCGATGATTGTTCGGTGCCTGATGTCGCGTCTGATCCTCGTCCACGAATCGGAGTCTGCGCTCGGCTCGGTCGAAGATTCGTATGTTTGAAGTCCCGCTTGTGTTGTGGATTTTTTCGATAACATTTTACGCCGTACGGGCATTCGGGTCGCGTGTCAGGAACGTCGTAGTCCTCGTCACCTGGATGACTGAATTGTCTCCTGTGATCGGAATTACGCCTGAAATACAAAATGACAAATATCATTCAAGTTTGTATCGTTGAAATGTGGAAAATGTACGGAACTTGAATGAAAACAATAAAAAAATGAAAACTTGAACAATTATGAAAGTTTGTAAATATCAGATGCCTTCCTGACTCCCGTTGAAAAATCCAAAGAAAATTATCAATTAATATTTAGTTTGAAATTTACAAAAATAAGTCATTTTATGGAAAAAAAATCGTTGAAGTGTCAAATATGAGATTTTGAAACATTCAATATTTACCTGTAGCATCGAGATCCGTATGCACATTTATTTCTGGGTGGTTCATCAGACGCGACGTTGGTTTCGGCAGTAGGATTATTTTCTTGTCTCGTAGCCGTATCGTCTCTCTTTTCATCCGCAGGTGTTGCACTGGTTCCCTGATCAGTCTGGTCGCTAAAGTGTTGAGCGCAGTCCCATTTTATTTTCTTGCTAGCCTCGTCGCGATTTTGACCCGGAGTTTCCTTGTTCGTCGATAAATCGGTACTTGCAGTTGCTCTCGTCGATGCGTTGTCCTTGGGAAGGTTCGATGGATTTATAGGTTGAGGAGGAGTTTCAACATTTCCGGAATTTTTCCAGATATCTTGAGCTGATCCATTCTCGTTTGGAACGCTATGAATAAATAGCAGTTTTATTCAGACTTATTCAGATATAAGGCTTGTTATGAATTTTATAACGAATGCCAGAAGAGAGACAATGTCGAGAGACATCAGGGCAACGAAAAAATGCGAGGTAGACGGCTCGGTGGTTACGAAAATGTTTGTTAATTGATCGAATGACTTTCAGTGTTAATTCGATTGTTAAAATGTCATTTGTTTAGTTCTCGTTTTGGCCAAGGTGAGGCGTTTGTTAATGTCTTATTAATTAGTCTTATGATATGGCTTTGTACTTTGTTCCTTAAAGGAAACAGTTTGTTTTAGTTTGGCCTCCTTCGATCTCCCCTTTCGTGATTTTTATTGATTTGGGGGCTCAAGGTCAGGGCTTTATGGAGACTTTAGTAAATCTTCGAAAGTGATGGTAGGAAAAGACTCGTCTTCCGTGACTTCAGGGCTTCGTGGCGAATCTACTTCCTCTTGGAGAGGCGCTGATGAAGGCTCGTCTTCCGTGACTTCAGGGCTTCGCGGAGTTTCGCGTAAATCTTTGAAAGTTGTCGTAGAAGAAGGTTCATCTTCCGTGACGTTCTCAGGACTTTGGGGATAATCTGGGTACTCTTCGAGATGTGTTGAAGACGAAACTTCCCCTGTGATGACCTCAGAATCAGGGCTAGCCGGAGAATCCGCGATCGTTCCGCGAGCGGTTGAAGACGAAACTCCATCACCGACGTCCTCAGGGTCAGGACTTTGTGGCGAATCAAACTCTGTACATCGAAATCGTATCGCTAAATCGTAATCCAATGTCTTGGGTTGTTCCGCGATTGGTTGGAGGAAGAAGTCCTTATCACGTGTTTCAATGATACGACGAGCTTCTGGTAAGTGCCGGTACGGCCATAAGCGCAGCAAGTTAGCGCGAATCAAACGTTGGTTCGCGCGACGACGTAGTCGACGTTGGTACGACGCTGAATGTCGTTTTCGCGGCATTTCAATAATAATTATAATGCAATTCCGAAAAATTTCAACTGTGGTTATTATAAAACGATTTGTACGACTTATAATTTTGACCGCGCCCGGAAGACGACCGCTTCTCTAAAGACGAAGAGTTTTGGAGGAATGGACGAGATTGTGATGTTGAGTACGGATATAAGAAAATTATGATTCAGCACAAAGAGTCCCGGGCCTATGCAGCACCAGGAGGGGGCACTTGTTCAGCGCCAGAAGTCCCGGGCTTATTGAGCACCAGGAAGAAAGCGCTTGGTCAGCACCAAGAGTTCCGGGCTTATATAGCACCAGAAGTCCCGGGCTTGTTTAGCACCAAGAGTACACCGGGCTTATTTAGTACCAGTTCTCTCGGGCTTGTTCAGCACCAAGAGTCCCGGGCCTAGTTAGCACCAGGAAAAGAGGGCACTTGTTCAGCACCAGATACACTTCGCAGTGCAGAGGTTAAGGAGCACACTTTGCAGTGCGGGAGCTCAGGAACGGAATGGTAAGCTCACCGGTTTTACACTGGCTTTTATACCCTCAGACCCACGAGTTTCGACTAGTTTCTAGAGTAGCACGGCGCACGGCGGCGAGATTCATCGGTGTGTCTAGCGTCAGTAGGGACCCCGCGCTTTTACGATTATTTCATTGGTCGTAAAATCTCCGCATCGGGGTCCCGTCATTACTAGATACGGAGGTGATACTTACGAATACAAACTTAACCTCGTTTACATTTTACGAATTCGTTTTCAATTGTTCAAAACCCTGTAGTTTTTTCTCAAAAAGGAAAGCAAACTAGAATGGGTGATGATTCTTCATTGTCGACTCGTTTTTTGCCACTTTTTTTTTCGTTTCTTTGATTTCTGTTACAATTTCAACAATTGTTTGTTCCAACTTGGGTTAACTCGGTTCTCTTGAAACTTTTCGAAACTCGATTTTTCTGTTCAAACGCTTTGGCGTGTGCCAATATATTATTCTGGGTCTGTTTATACATTATTGGATGCATTTTTTATTTTTGCACTGTTAGTCCATCTTCATGAGAAAAAGCTTATAAGCAGGATCTATTTTATAGGTGAGTATTTGCTGATAGAAAATTCTTCAATATGTAACGTTTTTTTCATATTGCTCAGTAAAACGAATAATTCTGTTACCAAAAGTGAAAATGTAGGAAAAAACATTTCACAAAATACCTTGCAGTAGTTTGATCTCGAGAGGTGGAAGAGTCTTTGTTTGAGTCCCTTATCGGTTGAACAACAGGGTTGTCGCTGTCTAGAACAGTCGATGCCTCCTCGTTATCCCAATTGTCCAGGACAATTTTATTTTGAGAATAAATAGTATTGACGCTTTCGCCTTTACGTGGCTTTTTGTCCGGTGGTTCTTCGTCCGAAGAATCTGCTGCCTGGCCACGAGAAATTCATTGAAAGAGAAGAACTAGATTAATTTTTCTGTTATGGTAAAATTTCCGGCATACTATCAATTTTCGAAGATTTTTACTTTGCGTTTTGGACTTTCATCCTCCATGTTGTTCGGTGTATCACCTGACGTTACTTTGAACCAAGATTTATGCGGGTAAAGAGAACAAATGTCACCGAGCTCAATTGGGACTGTCTTACCAATTTTTAATGATAACCAACGACCAGAAGAGCTGCATCGCATAAAACACGCCAACATCTAATGCTGAAAGAAGTTTTCACCTATAGATTCTGTTATTTTCAATGTTATCAGAGGTCAAAAATAATCAATATAATCAACTGAGTAATCATAGTGATTCATTTGCAATTGGCGATTTATTTTCGCATATTTCCAAGATTTGAGGATATTTCTTGAGTCAACAGAAATAAAAATTTCTCTGGGAAACTGGGAAACCAATCTAACCTATATTCGATAAATTCGTCTCTCAAATATTTTTATACCTGGTATGACGTTCATTTTTTTTATTAAAGCTTTTTTTTGATAAAAATAAAAATGCGTACCGGTGTAATCGTCATTTCACCTGTTGGCTCAAGAGTAATCGTCACAGCATGATCGGCAACAGGGTTATCCACAGTCTAAAAGCCAATCGATTACTCATGTTTGTATTGAATTCAATAATGAATTTCTATCACGTTGTTCGAGAATATATCAGGTTCGAAAATGAGTTAACTTTATGTAGAAAAATTGGTAATTATCGGATGAGTGAATTCTCGTTGTCGGTGCTATTTACGTTTTCCACATAAAGCCGCCAAAATCATATGGGAACTGGCGCCATTTTTAAATGTATCCCCTCCCCAAATGGCCTTGCAATAAAAAAATGACCGCGAACAGAAAATGAGCATGCCCAACAGTTCGTTTGACCCTGAATTAAATTGCAACTTAATGAATTTAATCGCGATAAAAAATTTATAGTAATAGTTGTCTAGTACCAAATTCCACTGACAGATTTGGATTTCTAAGTAAATTGCGTTAAAGTTTTTAAAAATCTACCAACTTACCCCAGTCGCAGCGCCACGTCCAATGAAGTTTTTGCCAACTTGCAAATCGACCTTCTGGACTGTCAAATTGTCAACTCGAACAATTTGCAGTTTATTTACCATGATCATCCATGTACTGTGCAAAATATACTTGAGATTTGAAAAATCTTTGAAACGATAAACCGATAAATTTAGGAAATGATAATTGTCATATGTCAGAAGCGAAGAATTTGGCAGAGGAGGCCGGATAAAGACAATTGACAGTCGAACTTACAGCGTTTTCGTTGTTCATGCGAATAGCCGTTTGGAAAACAGAGCGTGTCGGGGAGGCGGCGAACTCACACATTTCTCTTTTATTCCTTTTTTCATTCTTTCTGTTTTTTTATTTTTACACACACGTGGTGATGATCGATAACAACGCCGGGGACAAACACTTATTACCGGCCAAACAATCGTGTTTTTATTAAATCTTTCGGTGGAAGAACACACACCGAGCTTCAAATTGTACACACAAGAACTCATGTGAATATTTCGAATGGTTTAGAGGTTCATGAATTTTTAATCAAGAGACTTTACAATCGAATTATGTCAATGCATGCGAATAGAAAAAGATGATTTTCTTTTCGTGTTTTTTTTTTTTTCAATATATTGCGAGGATCGCATCGTCGTGTATGTATGAAAAAATATCATAATTTTTGTACGAGCACTCTTTCTTTCTCTTTTCTCTCAAAATCATCGAGTTTTCACGCGCTGAAAACAAGGAGGAAATTTGTCTTCCTTAAAAAAATCAGAAACGCGTCAATTTGACCACTTTGTTCCATGTTTGTTAGTTTCTGAATGCACAAAGATGTTGAATTTGTTGCAATTTTTCTCTGATTTTTAAAATTTCATGATTTTCAACTTTTTAAACGTTGAATATGCCAACAGTTATCATGATGAAATATAAAAAGAAATTGAAATGGCCTAAGTGAAGCGTTTCTGTTTCTTCGATTTCTTATCTCAGGAAATTTCCACCGAAACGAACGCTATAATAGCCAAATATTCCTATTTATTCCTCCCTTTAATTTCAAGTCATAAATCGACTTTGTATTCAATCGTCCAGAGAAAAATCGAACGCCCCCCAATAACAGGAAAGTTTGTATTTTTATATGTGCATATATATATTCATTTATATGTATATATATATAATAATATATATACACACATATAACAAATACACATACGTATATAATCTAAAAGAAAGATGTTTGTAACTACTAGCCTTCTCGTCGTCAACACTCTAGCTTTCGATAAATTAATACGTAATATCGCCTTTTGGAATATCTTATTTGGAATATATGCTTATACGGTAATATTTTATAAGTACCTATAGGTATTTATACTTTGCCTTTCTTTCTCTCTTTTTCTCTCGTATTATAATACACTTCTGCATCTGAGAACTATAATCCCCAATGAAATATTGGTTGGTTGACTAATAAATCGTTCTCCCTAATTTTTTTTCTTCGTGTTTCTGCGTCTTTTACAACGCGTTACACAATTGTGGCCACTTAATGTTTGAGCTTGCAAAATTTCATTCTTCTCCTGTACGTTTGACCCTGCGATTTAACGTAGTTCTTGAAACATCGGGACGACTTATGACGTCGAAGTTTGCATCGTTGGAATGCAACATGTTTTTTCTTAATATTCACCAAAATTATTATGGAAATATTGTTTTTGAATATTAGCGAAATTTTTGGGATTTTTAGAATAAAGTAATGGTCAAAAATTCATTTCAAAATGAGAAAAAACCTGGAAACATTTTTCTGTTGCGTTTTAACGTTGCAAATGTCGTGTCATAATTGTCTGAAGGTTATTTTTTTTCCCAGACCTGATACATATGTTGAAAAAAAAAGAATATTTACATATCTGGAACACTCACCGCCCGCAGATGAAAACAAAATTATTCAATCTTCGATTTTTATTATTTTTGAAACAATAGAGCAATTTTTTTCATAAAATCGTGCAATAAATTTTGGTTTCCTCTTCAGCAGGTAAACAATGGAAATTTTATGTATTTTCGTTTTGGAATAAATGCGTGGATATATATCTTTATGTATTTTGCGTTGTTTCTGGTGGAAATAAAAGTTCCAAGAAGATCCTTAGCTTTCAGGGCTCGTTGTTAAATAGTCATACTTGGCTCTCTTGTTTCACTTACGATATTACTAAGGCAAATTTAATAGTGACCGCTTGAATGTTCCGTTGAATTACCCTAACAAGGTGTCGTCGTCGTTTATGAAATAATGAACCCGACATTTTTTTCATTCCGAGCCCATTCTGAATGTAAACGGAATGATCAACGGTAAAATAATTGTTTCTATGAAGGCTTGAAAATTCATATTAATCCAAAAAGTGTTAAAGCCTCGACATTAATTCCCAGATTATTTGGACATTAATGATGCTTTTCACAAACATTCACAGTCGAAAGCTCATTCCATCAGAATTTCAGTTTCCAACTATTTGGAGCGAATTTGAAAATATTCAATCAACATTACAATATTGTGAATACCCTTTTCAAGAATCATATTTTGAATGAACAATGAGATTAATTTTTTTGTCACATCTGGTCAGTTTCATGATTTTTTTGAATAAATTCATTACAATTTTGTATGTTGTTCTTTGAATTTAAGAAAAAAATGTTATTCGTCAGTTCGTTCAACGGTTTGCCATTTTTTATTTACTGATCTGTTGGCAAAAATGATTTAACAATCTATCAGTTTTTGAGAGTTTGAGAAGATCTGAACAAATCCCTGCAACTTTACAAAGAAAACATTTTATAATTATGATTTATCGTGTTTTTTTTCGATTAAACGATAGATCAATTTTTAGTTCTATCGTCGTATCGAAAGACTGGATTTTTTATGATTTTGTCTGATTACAAAGAACTGAAATTTTGATGAAATAAAGTTTTATTCTGAGAACGTAAGTTGGATGTCGGTTGATAATATATTTCCAAACTAATAATCAACAACTCGATAACGTGTATATTTACACACTCGGAGAAAGTTATCCCCGAAATAATACAAATTCAACTAAAAAATTATCCTAAATTCATCTCGGAATAAATGTTTATCTTTTTAATCCGCAAAAATCAATAACATCTCCATATGTCACACGTCGTTTGTCACACTAGGTACATTTTACAACTATAATCGTTCGTTCGCTCGTACGCGATACATCAAACATATACATAAGTGTGTGTATTTTTGTTTGTTGTTGTTGTGTATGTGTGTATAATATGAAAAACCGATTTTCTTGAAAATCAATATATCTTTGAAATCCCAATCGAATATCCGTCAATGGTACAACTGTATTTTACTATTTCATTTTCTTTCATATATATATCATTACTGAATCGTTCGTATAAAATTCTTCAAATTGACGATTTATCATGCACAAACAATATATTCTTTTTTCTCCTTATTCTGTCCCGACGTGAATTAATAAATTGGAATGATGAAGCATATCAACTGGACGAATACGCAAAAGCTTCGATCTTTGCTCTAGATCAAAACCACTACATCCCGATAAACTTTGTAATGTTTCTTTTTTCTTTAGATCTTGAGTAAAAATTTAGAATTGAGATTCGAAGGCTTCGACAATTATTGTTATCACTTTCTACTCCTTTTCAAAAAGATCAATGAACCGACACATTATTTGTAATGATAAAAATAATAAATTCAGCAAATTTTGTGGAATTGTAATGAAAATAAAATCATAACCAGAGCCTTCGGCGATACAATACATTTTTTACGTTGTAAACAATTTTTGGACAACTCTAATTCGAACTTCCAAAATCAAGACATCAAGAAATACTAAGAGATTTTAATATTTTTTCATTCCAAAAATCTTCTGATTCATTAGAAATGATTCTAGGGTCAATAGGCGTACATCGGAATGAAAAAATTCTCATTATAAAGTTCATCGAGATGGATAATCTTGTTCTAGGTTGTTTACTCTTCTATCTCGACTCAATAAAACACGAGCTCGTAGGCGAGAGTTCGTGTTTTCAAACTTTCAATGGGTAAATACCAATTCGTGTCATTTTATGTTTTGTTTTGTTTTTTTTTCATCTTCTTCGTTTACAAACTGTACAAAAAGCACGTGAAAATGATACAAACTATCCCAGGATTATCTAGCTCGTAAATATTTGTCTTTTGAGCTATTCAGATCATATTTCCAAGATCGAACTTGTTTTTTTTTTCTCTTTTTCTCTTTCTCCCTCTCTCTGGACCGTGAATTTCGTAACTCATTCGCTACGACAACCAAGAGACATTACAATTATGGCTCTGGCCTTGTCGATGGATACTGTTCACGCGACATATTTCACCAAAAGTAGGATATTTATCTTGTCGAGGAAATCCCAGTAGTTTGATCGATGAATAAAAGTTGTTTTAGTCCCAGAGCTTGGCTATACTATAGTTCCTCCATTTTCTCCTGGACTGACGACGTGCAGGGTACTCCCTACCTGTCCAATACCTGGCTGCGAACATAAAACAAAACACATAAGCGAAATGAATCGCAGGCGAATGTTCATCCTTACATAGTAATTCGTGCGTACGAGTTAAATCCGTCGTACAAAGCGTGCCGGAAATATTTTATTAAGAAAAATGACACTTCGTGTTAATGAAGAAAATAAACTGGCAACGATATCCTCGTAAATGAGATGATAAAAAAAATCACAGCGTGTAAAGCATGGACTATTTCAATTTCCAGCAGTGTTCATTAATGTCTAATTATTTGAAAAAAAAAAACTTGTATGTATCTGTTTTTCTATTCAATGGTTTATAAAAGAAACGATAAGTTATACGTACCATGCGATAAATCAGGGCGGCATCCACGGAATCTTGCAAGAGCCAAAGCATCGCACAGATCATTAATCTTTCTAGTTTTTTTTCTTTTTAAAGGAAAAACAAAATCAATGCCGAGCCAGCACAGGAAACAAGCACAAGCTCCGTGTCTTTATAAAATCTCGTGCGACAAATTGTATTTTTTAATTTTTTTATTCAACAAGGACCAAGTGCGAAGTTCTTTTCGAGAGAACAAAAAAAATGTTTTAATTTTTGTTTACTCTGTACTACGGAGCTTGCCGTATTTCCAATAATGCTAATTTGGCGTAAAATCAAGCAGGAAGCAAGCAGCAGTTATTTTCGTTTTCGTGATATTTTTTTCGTTCGTTTTTTTTTTCTTCAATCAACTTTTTCTTTGTTTTATTTTACAACAAGGCAATTCATTGTATTTAACAAAGGATTAAATGTCACATTATCGATATTATTCTCAAGGGGGGAGTGAGACGGGGCAGATGTTGGATTGATTCTCGCTGCATTATTCATATATATTTTTTATATATGTCTATAGCTTCTCTACGTTTTTTTTTCTTTTGGCTAAGCCGTAAAAGCTAAATAACTCTTTGCAGGAGAGCGAAGGGTGGGATTTGAGGGGCCTGCCCTGTTACAAGACCTCACGGGAGCGCAAAACAACAATGTTTACTCTCAAAGATGCAAACCAGACATAAATATATTTCTATCTTCATAATTTTTTGACGCGATTTTTTTTATTTCTATTATTAAAATTTTTTTTCTTCATTTTTCTCGTTTTTCTTTCATTGTTTCTCACGAACGTATGCTTTTTTTTTTGACCAGATACAATTTTGAAATTTTTTTTTTCCTTTCGACGCAGACGTAACCGAGAGCGAATGCTGTGAAAGAGCGTGAATATATATTTATCATTTTTCTTTCTTTCTCTCTCTTCGTCTCTCTCTCTCTCTCTCTCTCTATCTCTCTCTTTGTTTTCTTTCCTTCTTATCTCTCGCACATCGCAATAAAATGGGCAACTAGCAAAACATGCTTTTCAAGCCATAGCGTATGAATTAAATTCATGATTAATAAACAATAACCAAGCAAAGTTTAGCACTTGGCGAAAATGCGGTCTTTCAGACCGTTTTTTTTTCTTTTCTTTCAAAGAAAAAAAGGAACAATAAACATAAAAATACAGTGAAGTCATGTTAAAACGACGGCCGTTCGTATGTATATCGTAGAAATATAATATTTACTTTTCAGCGATCATTCATCGCTTATGTATTTTTTTGAATTTGCATTATTTTTGAAAAAATGATCGGAAATTTAGTAAAATTTCAAATCTGATGTTAATAGAATTCACAGAAAATGATTTAATTCGATTGCTTTATCTAATTTTAAAAAATCGTTGTGAAACGTCTATTTTTTCTGGATGTGCTCGATTTTTTAAGCAAAATTGAAAATACTAGAAATTGGTTATTTTTATATTTATACAACCAATTTGAAAAGTTCACCGATCGAAACAACAATACATGACGAAATAATATTCCAATTTTTCGACTGAAAAAAAAAGTAGACTTTTTAATTTGGTCAAAAAAGGCAGCACCAATAGAAAAATCAACAGGTTAAACATTGAGATTATAAATGATAACGAGCTTTGAATTTAAACGCGAAAAGAAAAGTGAAAAATCGTCTGTAAATGTAATAAGCTTGATTACAGAATAAAATGATAATTTTTTCGAACACATAACAATGTTCGTCTCAATCGAAAGCATGTCAAAGTAACAACGTTCACTTTTTGAAAGAAGTCCGAGGGGAATGATTCATTATAACAATAAAATAAAAACTTTAAAAAACCAACGAAGTTTGAAAATGCGTGAGTTGAAGCCAACAACGAAATTTTGTTCATAAATCGTTTCGTTTTTATCATTAAATTCACAAAAACTATCGATTCCTGACGAATATACGTACGAGCGACGATTGCAAGGACCCTGATCGATCGTAATTTAAATTAAAAAAAAAATAATAACAATAAACTAAAAAAAAGAAAAGAAACCGCTACGTAATTCACAGCATTGCTTGGCCATAACGATTCTGCATTAACTCATATCGAAATATGAACTTGTGGACAATTGGAAGATCTCTAACGCTCCCTCAGATGGCACTTTAGTGTTTTCAACACCGATCCGCTTTTCCCATCTCTCTCTCTTTCACTCTTTTTCAAATCACTGACTAATAAGTCTAATACTTTCACACGAAGTGACCCCTGAGTCTTGCACCCCCGTTTGGCGACCCATAATGTGCGAAAAGTCTTTGAAACGATTCGAAAAAAAAAATAATAATAATTCGATCGATTCGGCATTTCGAAAAAATCAGGAATTATTCGAAATTCTAAAACTATTCGCTCATCATTGGGTAATATGCGTGCACGAAGAGAATTAAAATTGAAAAATGACCGTGCAGCTATAAAAACGAGGAACGACCTTAAAATTTGTGATCAACTTGCAAACTTTCATGATAAAAAAATAAAATTTCCTGTAATATGCAGGCAATTTTATTTCATTTCCATCACAATATCGACAGACGCGATAACAGCTCGACGTTAATTGTTAAAAAGTCAAGTCAGCGGGAGCTTTGTCGAACTTTTACAACCTCAACTTTAACAGTTTCAGGAAAATTTTTTTTTTTCCATTCCACTTGGCAATAATCAACAAATTCAATTTGTTTTCTGCTTCTATTACTAAACGATAATTCTGTAAAATTTCAATTCCCTCCGTGCAATTAACAAGAGACAAATAGCCGAAAGCGTTACAGATCTTCCATTAATAATAATAGTAATAATAATCGTTTCATTCGAAAAGTACGGACCTAAAACTCTACTCTATTATATACAAATGAATTATTTAATAATTAATAAATTCTACTTCACGGAGGTTCGACAGTGAATATAGAGAGTGATAGGTGGTGGCGGTGGTGGGTGTGGTGAAGTGATGAATAAAGTGGTGGGAAGGTTTACATCAGAGATCGTTAGGTCGCATGGAATTGATATTGGTGTGAGGATTGCTATGATTATGTGGCCTATGAAGTGTGCTGTTTATCGTGAGAGGACCTACCATGTGACCAGGCCGAGCCCACGTATAAACATATCCGTCCTGGCACGCGGTAACGAAGCAATCTTCCCTAAATATTAATTCAGTCAGTCTCTCGTGAGCCAATTTTTTGCAAACAAGTGGCTCTAGTACGGGGCACTCGTCGAATCTTGGACACCAGGCTGTACCTATCAACCTCATTGGATCGTCCATAGCGTTAGCAATTTTTTTACTTCCACCAAAACTCGCACCGACACTGTTTAAATTGCCCGAGTTTGAGTTACTACCAGATTTTTGTTCGGGCCCGTTGTTATGAAAGCTTGCATTATTGGATCCGGTGGTATTACTGTTGTTACTCGTGCCGCTGCCGCGCATCGTAAGACTAAAGTTTCTCTTGTGATTTTCGGTAGCAGGAGGAACGGTACCACCGCCGCCGCCGCCACCACCACCACTACCACCGGTTGACGAAGTAACAGCATTTTTACGATCGCCAAAACCAAGACCGGCTAGCCTCTGAGTAAGGGAATTAACGGTCGACACAGCTGTCGTGCTCGTAGTCGTAGTCGTAGTCGAAGAACTTGTACTCGTCGATGTTGTTGTTATTGTTGTTGATGCCGTTGTTGTTGTTGTTGACGATGCTGATGTCGTTGTCGTCCCGGTACATGGCGTTGTCGTGTTCGTGTTGTTGCTGCCCGGCTCGTTGTTGAAATAATTCGTTGAATCTCGAAAACTTGCGTTATTCGTGCTATTGTGCTTGGCGTTATTGCCAATGTGATTAAGCGTCGAACCATTGCCACTGGTGAATGTTCCGGACGACGTAAACGTGCCCGAACCAGCTGCTGATGCTCTGGATTTCGCGCACACCGGTTGCCTCAATACATCTTCCGTAATGTCCCAAAGACAGAGCTGCGTGTCCTCCGAAACACTACCCAAACGGTAACACGTACCACCGGAAACACGCAATTCCGAGCCGCACGAATTTCTGTTTGAATGCGACAAACCAATCGGCGTTTGACTACTGTTGTTCGTAGTAACTCGATTTATCGATTTATCGTGATAATTGTTGTGATTGTTGTGTTGAGGAATCGTCTCGTCGTCCGAACCACTAAATTCACCGTCGTGATCACCGTAAGATGTTGTGAACGGATCGAACGCCACTACGTTCACCCAACTGTGATGCCCCTGACCACGCGCCACTACACGCTTCTCGTTGAAACTCCATATCGTCACCAGATCATCCTCACCACCTACCACCACGTATCTACCGTCCGGTGACCAACATACGCACAAAAAACCACCGAAATAACTCCTCGCCGAACCAACCAACTCCATCGTGTCGTAATGAAATACACGCAGAAATCCATCCTGCGATACTACCGCGAGATTCGAGCCGCATGGACTAAACGCAAATTCATTTATGCAACAACCCTCCAATCCTATTACCCATCGGTATAATGGGTTTCTCGTTGATTTCGTTTTACACGTGTGTATCGCGAAACCATCGCCCGACTTGAACGGCTGATAATGCGGCGGCGTCGTTCCACACGGCAATTCCCAGTTGTACAGATACAGCTGACCCGAACTGTGCGATGCCAAAAACAGGTTACTCGATCCTGGCACCCATTTTATACACGTTACTTTTGTCTTATCTATGAGCCTCTGAAACAACAAACACAACATTTATTGCACCTTTCTTTATTGCATTATTAAATAATAATATATCATGTTGTGAGCTTGTTCTTTTAACTTTGCTAAGATGCTTATCAACGCTCTAATCAGATCCTCTAAACAGTTGCCCATTGAATAGATATCTTAATAATAAAGGAAACCTGAAATAATTCTATAAAAAGCCATTTTTTCAGTGAAATATTCTTCTCGAGGATTCAAAAGGAAGTTGTCAGTTTCGTTCGAATGATTTATGTGCACTTTTGTTCAAGTTTTTTCTTTTTTTAAAACTCTATTTGCATACGTACGAAATTTAGCAACGTTTCAGTTGCTAGCTCATTTTTATTATTAAGACAGTGATTTTTTTCGTCATACTAAACGTTCGCTATTATCCACTTTTCCGCGATAAGCGTTCGTTAGTCGTACGAGAATTATTTCTGGAACGCCAAGCTTGCGAAATTCATCTGGGAAATACTATTTTCCGGATCTATTGACTGCATAGTTGTGTTTTTAACGAGAAAAAAGTCTACGATTTCCTTCGATCATACATTCTTTTAGTTTTATGATATTTGTTGGTCATTCAGACTCACTGGGTAAAATATGAGAGTGGATTTGTAATCGTAATGGAATTACCAGCGACTCTAACTAAGCATCAATGTTTTTTTATAAATCGGAGCTCTTGTTACTGGATTTTTATTTTTTCCAAAAAAATTCTTGACGTTGTTTTCAACTGACATCGTCTTGTCGTCAATTTAATAAGTTATGCTTGTATGAAAATATTTCATTGAAAAAGGAATTTCCATATTTCAAGTCCAACCAGACAGATTTTTTATCAACCAGTGAGCTTGGTTCCTCAACATCCACGAGCACAGAAAACAATTTATAAATGAGTGATCGAAAAATTGTCATAGCATAATAAATACTTTACCGAAGCATAAATAACGAAATCTTGAAAACATTTAAAGCTTTAGTACAAGTTTCAATATCGTTGGAACAAGTCACGTAAAACTACTCTACGTTCGTTTTTCTTTTACTCAGTTTGCTCATCAATCAAATGTGGTAATAGTTTTCTGCAGAGCATAAAGGAAGCTGAACATCTCAAGAAATGATTTATAGAAAAAAATGCTATATCAGTGTTTATATGATTGCAAAGCAATAGAATTTCTTTTCTTTCCAGCCTTCAACTGAAAAATGTAGGGGTACTTGAAAAATGGCAAACCTCAAAATGAAGTAATTGATAAATGAATAAAATAAGAGAATTTACAGAAAGGGTGTTGGTTTGAATATCATAAAAAAGTATTATTCGACCGCTTAATTTTGGAGATACAGCAATATAAATCACAGGCTCAGTGGACTAGTCATGGGAAAAGTGGCAATTATTCAAACTCTAAATTTCATATTACACCAAGCTCCAAAATTCAACAATTTTCCATTCTCATTAGATACAACTCACATTATTAGATGATTCTTCTTATTATATTTTGTTACATTTAAAGGACATGAATTTCAACATAGTTGAAAAACTGACATTTACCCACCTCTTCATTGTATAACTTGTTGAGTTCCCTCTTGATAGGATCTACGAGCTGAATCTGACCCGTTGAAAAGCCCACGAGGAGAGGAGCGATATCGACGGTAGCAGTTGTTTGATTAAAATTATGGCAGGTCGGATTGGTGCCCTTGTATAGTTTTTTGTCCACCGGTTTGTTCAGATCCACAGCCTAGAGAATATTCCAACATTTGATAATTTTTTGCCCGATTCAATTTTTGACAATTGAGGGATTAACGCAAGGGTTAATACATTTTGTTTTCAAAACCAGAGAAATACACGCTCGCTAATATTCTCTTTTGGTTGAAAATATCATGATGGCTGTTAGTTTACATAGGTGTTGAGGAGAGAAAAAAACGAGCGAACCCGTATGCGGAAGGAGACTGTTGGTTTAGCTAGCATCGGCGAGAAACACTGATTATCATTAAAAAGTGTCTTATCTCAAGAAAAATGATGCGTCACAGTGGATAAGTTGCATTACAAGGCCACAGATTTGATTTCCTTATTATACTGCTGGAGAGGGAAAAATAAAGGGATTCAAAATCTAGGATGAAGAGGATTGAAATTTCGCGAAATAGATCGCGATTGAGAGGATGAAATGTGGGCTGCAGATATTTTGCTATAAATCGTTCGAAGATAAAATATGATCGAAAACTTAGTAAATGTGAATGATTATGAGCGAAAGTGTACAAAAAAACCGGGAATTTTGTCGAGCTGGTAGAACGACGAGTTTGGAGAAACTTGAAAAAATAAAAATAGGTCGAGAAAATGAAAAGCGAAAACTCGTCGAGATGGGAATTGTCAAGGTTTCATTATCGCGTAATAACAACGTCGTTTCTCGATGAAAATAGGTGTGTCGTTTAGGACATAGATGTATAAAGATGGAGTCGAGAGAAGTGAAATTTCTAGGTTAGGTGCTGTGCGATATTTGGTTTCGTATTTATGGAAAAATTGTGTAAACGAAGGGCGAAAAAAGATTTGACAGAACGAAAAAAAGGGCATAGAAGTAACTCACTTTTTTGATTCCCCGATAGACGTAGACGTAGAGTTCTTTGCCAAAATTGAAGCACATACGATCGCCGAGACCCTGTGCACCCGTTGGATCGGCTGGATCCGGTAGAGTTACGAAGGATACCCTTACGGATGAGCTTCCCCGAGTATCGGTATTTCCTACCCTGTTCGGCCTCGAATATTCGGACCATGTCATAAGTTTGTATGTACCTTCCCGCGTGACAAATTGTGTTTTCAAGTCCTCCTTCCCCCCGCCGTCCAGCTGCACAGCCATCTTACCACCAGAGGCTCAATGATAGAGCTCATCAGAGACACACGGTGCTAAATAAGTGAGCTTTTAGCGAATTTTATTATTTGCCACGGCCTCTCCCACCCCCGCGCGCACCTGCGGTAACTCAAGAGGCAATACCTCACGATCTATATTATCGTTATCCTCAAACGAATTTATTATTCCGCACCCCTTTTTTCTATCACGTACTCAAGTAGTGTACGAATCGCGCTTATTCGCGTTCGCGTCTACCTGGCCACCGTTAGCGGCCTACGAAGGGCACCCCGAACCAACACAAACCCAAATATCACACTTACACATTCGTACACAATCGTATATAATCAAGAGAGCGCTGCAGAGCTCGGGTTTATGTTATTGATGCGCGCGCATCGTAGAGTCGCCTCAATTCGCCGCTATGTACTCTCATGCCTCCTTCCTCCGTCTCTCTCATTCTTCACTCTTCCATTATCATTTCTCTTTCTTTTTCTTTCGCGATCTCCCGAGTGTTTCGGCGTTGGCACACCAGAGGGGTGAAAATCTTTCGGAAATCTTCCGGTAATGTGTTTAGAATATGCTATAATACGGAACGTACATTTTTTTATAATATGTTTTCAATATCGAAACCGTAATCTTAACATTCCGTATAACATGAAATCCTGACAGCGTAATCGCTGTTTAAACAATGGGGCCTTCTGAAAGCGACTTTGCGCGGTGAGCATAAAGCAGAACAATGATAAACAACTATTTTTTTAAATGTATCAACAAATCGGAACAATGTATTGTATTATAAAATAATGCAAAACATGAAAATCGGAACTCCCGATTATTATTATCATATACTTCTAAAATCATAATAAAACTTATTGTTGGAATCTTCCTAAAACATCAATTTTGAGCGGCCATGACACTCCGCACATTATCAAGTATTTTTATCTTCATATTACTTTTTTTTTATCGCCTCTATACATCACGTGCACGAAATCTAGCAGCAGTATTATTCTGAAATACATGTTTTTCTGTTTATTTTTATTCCTGCATTATTGACTTCTCTATAGTGGGTTGTCATCACGCACACTATCGTAAAAATGTGGTTAAAGTGCCGCTCTCTGCTGGAACGTTTGAATTGTACGTTCTCTTTTTCGTGCTCGTCGAGTATTGTCGCTATTTACTTTTTCTCTCTATCTCTCCTTCCCTCTCTCTCCTCTCTCTCTCTCTCTCTCTCGGTCTCTCGCTGTCACTGTCTTTGTTTCATCCACGATGAAACGCCGACCAACGATTACCGGATATTTTGTAAACAACCTCAGCGAGGGAGCTGATTAGTCGAATTCCCAAGTTCCTGTTTCCTCTCCCGGCCGTAATATAACGCGCATATACATGTGTTTATTACTGCGACGTTATGTGTAGTGTGTGGAGTCGCAATAGTTTGTGCTCTCCCATATACCACATCAGACACAACCAAATCCCCTCCCAAATAACATCCTCTCTCTTTTACCGATGCGTTTTACGTACGTATGTTGTTTATGTATATTATATTTATACATTTATACATGAAGTAATATTTTTAATGGTACAAAATGATCATTCAATTGAAAAAGACTATCAGATCGTGTGTGGGAACACGACATTGGAATAAAAAGACGATAATAAAAATTGGGTTATTGCAATATAATATGCGATTAAAATGAAATATTATTCTCCATTGTACATATCAACAGCTGTATTATTTTCATTACATGAAAAGCATTGGATTTTGCAATATCATTAAAACGATGCACGTGTCCAATTCGACATGAAAAAATTGGTACAACATAAACGACTTCCTACGTCACTTCCGGGACATGAATTATTTGAAAAATAAGTACTCGTTACGTCACTCCGTGTGTTTTGCTACCAAATAGATATAGTTGGTTAACCTCGAAACATGAACTTTTAAACGGTTGTGACTGTGATACCTTTGTAACCATAATCGCTGTTCATTCAACAAAGTCTCTGACAGAACAAAAAATGTACAAAAAAAATCACTGATAGTCTAGTAGCGGCTGCGCTCGAACGTGATGATAATTATTATGATTCTGAGTAAAACGCTGACGCAACGAAATCCAAGCTTACTGCAAACTATTATATTTCTTTGTTTTTATTTTCGCCTGTTATCGCATTTACGGGGCCAAAATTATCGTAGGAAATTCATAAGATGAAAACTATCGTGTAATGTTACTTGAAACGTGCATGAACATTGCTCTCATTTCCTCTATTATTGAGCGCGACTACAGACATAGGATCATCGAAATTAATCATTCAATTAAACAGTATAATGGTTGTTCTCATAGATTCATTCAACAATTATCCACTTATTCGTCTTCGTAGACTCGTGCTCGCACTGTCATCTCGTATGAATAATCAATCATTATTCCACATGTCAAAAGCATTTCTTGCTCTTGTAACTAAATTCATTCGAAATGAAATACTGCTCGTGTTTTTGTATAATAATAACTGTTCATTTGATTGTAATCAGTCTTCTAATTAATTCTAAAGGAACGAGTATTTCCAGTAATGCATTTTACAATTTCAATTTTTTATGAACTCGATCTTCGATACATTTCGATGCAAAAAATCGATGTGTCCAGCAACGCTCTCTAATGACTAAATTTTGCATTCGACATTCGGCATGAGTGACGTTCGAACAGCTGTGGCGCTCGAATCAACCACGTGCTCAATTCGTTCGTTCAAATATAACTTTTGCCATTCGCGACGTTGTCTCCATCGATTTGTTTTTTCAAACGTCGCAAGTCTCGTGACACTTTAATTACATTCATAATTTGTGAAGAGTGAATCTTTTGAAAAGCGTGATAAAAAGACTTGATATTCGCGGATTATTATTACACCATCGGCGGCCGGGGAGTAAGTGCGACATGTGATTCTCCACATAACCTCAAAGTTGCAATTGTTCGAATTTTAAACTCGTAACAAACACGATAATTATGATTCTTTCGAATTTATCCGTGGCGAAGGTGCGAATGAACATTTTTTCAAGCGCTACTTCATCGAATATATGCTCGGAACAAAAATTCACAAGTTACCCAAAATGGTAATATTTCGCGACCTATTCTGATAAATTAGAAAAATACGCGTTCAGCTTTTCGTTGTATTTGTTTACACTGACTGAAAAAATTGTAATAACGAATCGTTCGTTAATCAGCGGGTAAGTGTGTTTAATTAAAATGGTTCGCGGCAAAAGACCGGTTCGAGGAGGGAAGAGGAAATTCGAAAATCCTCGAGAACGTAGACCAAAACCTAAAAAAGGGAAATTCAATATCAAAGAAGCATCTTACGTGAAAGAACGTGATGCAAAAAATGCAGAAATCGAGAACAGAAGAAAGAGGCTAGACGAGGAAAAGCAGAAACAAAAAAATAAGGAACCTGAAAGTTCCTCCGAGGAGGAAGAAGCAGAAAATCCTATGGCAACTTTGTTAGCTATAATCTCAAAAAAAAAGTCTGTCAAACCAGCTGCTATAGAATCTGAGAGCGAAGAGGATTCTTCAGGCGATGAAGAACAGAGGGAATTGCTCTCAGAGAACGAGGTATGAACATTTATATATATTTTAAACTGTAGTATTAAGAGAGGAAATATTTTCTGTTACAACGATTGAAAGTTTTCTTAAGTTTTGAACTAGTTACAGAGATTTTAATTTCTATAGCAAACTTTTGCATTCTTTTTCTATTTTAATAATGAAAAAGACAGCAGACAGCTTTTAAAATGCTGACTGCATCCAATTTTGATCTCACAGCAATCCTGAGAGAATAAAATTGTTAGTTTCAATAATTTTTAGGTTTATTTAACGAGTTTTTTGTAAACTGAAATTCTGGGTAATTGTTCTGTTGGATACTAAAATAAAAAAGAGACTCAGAGCTGGTTAATTTTTTTATTATTCTCCAAAGAATTTTCCAGCAAAAAAATTATGGGGCAAATATCGAGTACAACATGAAATAGAAGATAAAGAAATGGGCCACGAGTTCTGGGGTTAAATATTTTTATGTTGAGTTATAAAATATAGCTGGAGTCTTTGTTAAGAAATGTTCTATTTCCATAGGAATTGAAGCAGGACGAGATGAGCGAAAATTCTGAAGAAGAATCCAATTTCGATGAAGAGGACTCGGCTACTGCTGAACTCCCTGAAGGATCGGTGAGCACCGATGAAGAAATAGTAGTAGAGAGACGGGAAGAGGAGGAAGAAGAAGATGCAGAAACTGCGAGAGAGGACGAGGGCCATTTGAGGGATCCGTTTGCGATTCACTTGAACAAAGATTTGAGCAACGATTTGTACAAATGCGTTTCATCGGTGCCTGTCTTAGCTGAGACGTCGCTGTTGGCTTGGCCGACACTAGGAAAAATTGTAGCTCAAATTCCAAATATTCCTCAAACTGCGAGCGGAGAGTCCAAGAAACAAAATAAGGTTAATTTACTCGAGGAGGAGCAATTTGCTGAGCCAGGGAAACTTCCCAGTCCTATCAGCGGTGTCGACTGGAACAAATTGTTCGTAAAAGCGCAGATTCAAAACAACATAGCAGCTGCGAACAAGGAAAATCTTGGGGAAGTTTTGGGCAAGGAAAACTGTCCTTTGACACCTCTGCAAAAAGAACTTTTCTCGATCATGAATAATTATCAGGATTTGTTATACACAGAGAGAACTTTTGATAATGCTTCGGAGATACGATTAGCTTATTGTTTACACGCGATAAATCACGCTCTGAAGACTCGCACGAAGGTGTTGCATCACAATGCTAAATTAGCAAAGTCCAAGAGATCGGACATGGCTGAAATACCCGAAGAATATCGTGACCAAGGTCTCGTTAGACCAAAGATTCTTATAATCGTGCCTTTCCGTCACTCTTGCCTGAAGATCGTTGAGACCCTCGTTTCAATTCTGATCGGTGAGGACAAGGGTGGCTCGGTGGTAAATAAAAAACGTTTTCTCGAGGATTTCGCCGGGAATGAGATCGCAATGCCGAGGAAAAATCCCAAACCAGAAGACTACGAGAAAACTTTCACCGGAAATACGGACGACACGTTCAAAATTGGCTTGTCCATTACGAAAAAAACTCTTAAACTTTACGCGGATTTTTACAACTCCGACATCATAATATCCTCGGTGCTGGGTTTAAGAATGCTCGTCGGAGCCGAGGGCGAAGAAGATCGGGACTACGATTTTCTCGCCTCAGTTGAATTGCTCGTGATGGACCAAATCGACGTATTTACCATGCAAAATTGGGATCACCTTTTACACGTTCTCGATCATTTACATTTGCAGCCGAAAAATTCTCACGATACAGACTTTTCGAGAGTACGAAGCTGGTGCGTTAATGGGTGGACGAAATATTACAGGCAATCCTTGATTTTCTCGAGCATTAATTTGCCCGAGATACAATCAATATTCAACAAGAAGTGTCACAATTATCGAGGCAAACTGAAGATCGAAAATCCTTGCTTGAAAGGCTCGGTTTGTCAAGTTATCGTACAAGTTCCTCAAATGTTCCACAAATTTAAAGCCACGAGTTCTTCGCAAGCAACGCTCGAAGCGAGATTCAACTTTTTCGTAAACACCATATTGCCACAGTATCGCGACAGCATAATGAATCATACTCTCATTTTCGTACCGTCTTATTTCGATTTCGTTAAATTAAGAAATTATTTCAAAAACGAAGAATTCAGCTTTGTACAAATATGCGAGTATTCGAAAGACGCGAAAATCGCTCGTGCCCGCGACATGTTCTTTCACAGTGACGCTCACTTTCTCCTCTACTCCGAACGCTTCCATTTCTTCCGTCGTATTCGTGTCAAAGGCATAAGACACTTGATTTTCTTCGAACCACCTACGTTCCCACATTTCTACGATGAAATGTGCAATCTCATGCAAGAGGCCAATCAAAACCCTCGTGCTGGCTCCGAAAGCAATATGAGCATCGCGACCCTTTATTGCAAATATGACGCCCTTAAAATTGCCGCGATCGTTGGTAACGAAAAAACGAAAAAAATGTTAGCTTCTGACAAAGACGTTCACATGCTCATGACTGGCGATTAAAAATTGTATTAAAGCTTCAAATTGAGAAATAAAGATTTTATTTTATTTTTTAATTCCTGCGTTTTTTATTCAATAAGTTTTTTGTCCGTTCCCTACGAAGACTCCGAACAGCGCGAAAACGTTGAAGGGACATTTTTAATGTAACAAGCATAAAAATTGCCGATTTGCTTGAATGAATTTTGTAGAACATGAAAAATTTTAACAGAGTGTTTATGATAGTCTAGATTTTGTTGATTTTACACTAAAAGGTCCCTTGAACGATTCTCGCAGCTCCGAGTTGTGTTGCAAATAATTCCTCAGTGACGAATGTTGATAGGAAAAAATTGATTTTTTACGATACAAACTTTAAGGTCGTAACTTGAATAGTTTTTTTAATTTTTTAATTCAATAATTAAAAGTATTTTATAGTGATTGGGAGAACATGTGATAAAACAGAAGGAAAAAAGTTGCCAACAATTTTATACAATTATTGTGGTTGTCAAACAACTGTCGTTATATTTATTCGAAAAAGATATTACTATACAATTATTGATCACAAGTTACTGTGACTCGGATCAAGAAATTGGACCGTTACAACCAAAACACATAATAAATTTTAATAACAATATTTGTATGCACCTGGCGGAGTTCATGACACGATCATTCATTGAAACTGATTCGACTAACCTATTTTATAATTTTTATATCCAAAGTTTTCTTATCGATTGACTGCATTTCGATTTTTGGATCTGTTCGAATCATTTTCAATTTCACTAGTCGAAATAATTGAAGTTATTTTGATAACTTGATGAGAATCTTAAGTTTCGAATCGTTTGGATTCATCCGAACTAAACTACCGGAAATATTGAAGATTTTCGAATGATTGGAATTTTTTTTCAATATTGTCAATTCTTCGAATAATTTTGCTGACTTCAATTTAGTTGGACATTTAATTTTATTTGATGAGATCTTAAAATGACACCAATTTCGTCTAATTAAAAATATTCCAAGTCAAATTGCGAATAGTTTTTTTTTTTACTCGATTTGTCGTTTCAGGATATAATCTCGTTTATTGAGAACCAAGAGATCTTGGTTTTTAAATATGGAAAAGTGTATCGTTCGTACTTCTTGGAACGATCATTCAATCTGGGACAAAAATCCGAGGTTTTAGATAAAATCAAAGTCGCTTATTTCTTGCGAAAGACGTTCCTCCTTCGTTTCTACTTTGTCGTCGTCAGGAAATTTCAAATCGGGTTGTACGATCAGAGGTGATGATTCCAGTGCTGATTCGTTAACAGCTTCCATGTCCTCTGTGCTCGAATCGATTGGAGAATCCCTGCTCGAAAGCTGAACTGGTAAGTTTTTCTCGTGCTTTTGTTCTTCTATGCTGTCATTTGTTAAGCCTCGTGTTACTGGCACTCTCGCAATGTGTGAGCCTATAAAAATAAAGACAAAGATAGAATAAAGATTTGTTCCTTCACTCGCTTCACTTAAATTTTTTTCATACTCGACTTTAGTATTTCTAATATTTTCTAGAGAACAGTAAATATGTAATAATTTAGTAATAATTTTTAAAAAGAATTTGCGAGAATGAGGCTTCTGTAGAAATTCTCAATTTCCCAGATTCAAAATGAGTTATTCCTCAAATTAAAGGTCTTTGATTTTATTTTTATATCATTCTATTTGTTGTCGAAAAACGAATAGATTCATGTGGTGACAAGTCCCTCTGTTTCTGTAATAAAAACTCTTTTCTACGAAAACGAAATGGACGAAAAATGGAAAAAAGTAATAAATGGTCTAAAAATTACGTTTTTCGGGTTATTTCAACGATGCAGTATTAAAGAACGTTGTTATTCTTAACTTAATTTAATGAAAGTTATAGAATATGAAAAAGTATATAAAAATGAGGGTTTATTGAAATTGACATGAAATTATTTCATTAATAAAATATTGCGTAAGATGATCTTGCGGTTTGGTTTACCAAGAAATGGTATAATTACCATTAACGGTTCTCGAGAGTTCAGTGATGACCGGAATTGTCAAATTGAGACATTCGATCTTCGATGTCGAATTCAACGAAGTTTGTCGTATCGTATAAAGTGCATGATCTTTCGGATCCCAGATGAAGGTGTAGTAAAGGGAAAGAATAATGGCCGCCAAACTGACGGAAACTACATAAGCTAAAACAGTCAATACTCTGACAACTTTTTGTCGATGTTTAGGCTCGTACAACTTGTCCTTGCTCTCTTCGCCCGCGAGCTTTATCTCGTTCGAGTGTTTTGTACCTCCCTCATTACGATTTCCCAACGTACGAGTTATGCTTGCCATTACATTAACGCTCATCTTTCGTGGCAATTGCATGCTGCATATAATAAATTATTCATTCGTTGGCCTCCATGTTGGGCCATTGACCGATTCGTCGTTGTCTCGATCTCTTTTTCTTAACTCTGAAAAATGCCACGATCCCTTGACATTTTCTTCTTCGTTCCTAATCACTTTCTAAACATTCGTCAGATTTATTTCATCTTCATTCCCGAAACAACTAAAAACCGTTTTGAAATGATTCAACCTTGAATGTTTTGAAACTGCTATTATGTTTTTTGTTTCACTAAATTTTCCGGAGGGTCGTAAAAAAAGGAACAGAATAAAAAATATTTGTTTCATTTCAACGATTCAAACTCCAATTTCTTTTGACTTTTTGATCAAATACGAAAGTACCAAATGAGTGTGGTGCACGGTGTCAAAAAGTTTATCACGAGTAGTAGAATTTTTAAAGCTACTTATAAAAAATCAACGTTCAAAGTATGTTAAAAACGTTACATTTTCATGTTTATCATGTTTTTTTATTCGAAAGTGTGCTTCGTTCAAGTTTTTTATCGAAACTTCCAGTTTAGAATTATCCTAGCTCTAGAATTTTCCAATGATCGACATTTGTTCGGCTTGTAAAAATTGCAAGTATTCAAAAAGTCGAAATTCATTGCGACAAGTTCCAAAAAATCAAGCTATTTAATTTTTATCTTCGAAAAACCGATAGTGCACTGATGACGAAATAAATTGCTTTAATGTGAGGCACAATGACGTATTGTTTGTGTTCATGGGATAAAATATAATGGACCGTACCTCGAGTATTTTGTTCACAAACCAGTGGAACGAGGCTTTGTTGTTATAATCGTGACATCAACTAAACGGGAGATGTTTTTTTACTTTCGAGACTTTTCAATCGAACACACTCATCGAACTATTGTAATTTTTGAGACTGGGGGAAGTTAACTCGTAATCACTAAATGTTATCACGTTTTTTTAATGATGGGAGAAAAAATAGAGCTTTTTACCCTCCAATATGACGGAGTAGAGACCCACCCACGCTTCTCGCGACCTATTTCAGGATCTTCCAACCATCAACAGTCAGAATTGTCCAGTTGTACACTTATATACAGAACATATTTATACACACACACATCAGTACACGTTTTGAGATTGCGCACTCTAAGCTTTATTCCAGAGGTTCTCTACGGGGTGTCCTGAAAACTGACACTATGTTTACAATTATCAAAGCGAACATAGTATTAATATGCTCACGTAAAACTGTAGTTATTTCTCCCTTAAGAAATGTATATTTTAGCAGTTCAATGTCAGTCAAAATGATTTAAGGGAGACACTAAAGCCTAATAAAAAAGCTCTAACGTGTTTTCACCGGTCTCTGTAACTGGACGTGAACTGTGGTAGTTCGAGAAACAGCTACTAGGAGTCACTCGTATTCTTGACCTTGAATTGGCTATACCCTTTTTTCCTTGACTTGAAATTGCCATGTCTTTTGTTTACTTTCTATCTGGATACCCAGATAACCAAGAGGCGTACTATTGAGAACAAAATACTACACCGCGATGCGAATTTATTACGTTTATACAATTATACATTTAATACGAATTATATATAATTATAAAATAATAATTATTATTAAAAAAAATATGAATTTGTTACATGTATAATTGTATGGATAATTTAACTCTCAAAGACTAACTAAATATAATTTTACTATGCTATATATTTGCCGAATGATGAAACGAGAATTATTATTCGATAAATTTATTTTTCAGTATATTGAAATAAATAGTTCGAAGTAAACTTGTGTGGTATGCCTTTCGTATTGTTTGTTTACATTCTACGCGCTCCCGTGAGTCCCGTGTGCTTGCTGCGGTTGAGCGTGCTGAATGGTGGGGGAACGTTCGCCGTGCCGGCGCGCCGAGAGGGGAGAAGTAGGGACCGCAAGTGGTGTGGCCGGCGCGCGACAGAGGGGCGAGCGGGAGAGCGTGATAACGCTTCTCAGTATCGCTCGGTCGCCGGCCGGCGACGCACGCTCCGAGAGAACGATCTGAGCGTCGGTTGGTTAATTCGAAGCTATACGCTTCATCGTTCGTCGGTGCGGATAAATTTTAGGGAACAGAATATATAATAGTACTGGTAGAATTCTTTTTTATCCTCAGTGAAAAAAAACTATATAACCCTAGGGCTTTTTCTGAATATAAAAAATATATTGAAGAATGAATTTTTTTTTCTAGAATCAAATTGAAAAAATCGATTAAAGTTTTATTCTCATAAAATAAAAATTTCATAAAGTCATAATTTTCATAAATTACGTTGACAAACAATCGAATGAATTATCGATTCGTCCGTACATCGTAGATACTGTTTCAATTTCGCCAACGAATGGATAGGCCGATACTAATGTGACAGACGGTTTAGTGACCTTTCTAACATAACTTCGAGATTCTGGCGAACGCTCGTGTGCCCGTGCGCTCGGCCGTACCCTGGCTGCGGAACGGAGTACTCAAGTTATCATGAGCGATTCGATCATCATTTCGTCGTCATGTGCTTCGGCGGTATTCATAAAAACGCGGGAGCAAGCTCTATTCGCTGTGTGCACACATCAAGTTCTCATCAACGTGAGAGTGTGTAGTCGTGTATATGCATACTGGGATATGTATGTACCGATTACACATTCTCACTTTGGTGAGAGAGTGTGATGTGCACACAGCTTATAAGCCCTCACGAACGGGTACTACCACGGTACGATACTTAGCGACGCATGACATAGCACGGAATTTTGCGACGGGGGTTTCTCTAGCTTCGTAGTGCTACAAGTAAGTTAGCACCTATGTTCGGCTGACCGTACGGTTCTTTTAAAATTCAACTTATGCTAAACATCTTTATGTTTAGTTATACGTTGGCTTATTCAAGAATTTTACCGATGCTATAATGTAGGAAGAGGCGAGGTCGCTCGTACGCTTGGCATTATCATGAGCCACGCTCGGATCTCCACGAAGATGTGTTAGAGCTGTCGTTAGCACTGTCTGTCACTTAGTATTGGCCTACATTCATTCGGTTTTGTATGGAAATAACTTTTTTCACCACGAAAAGATTTTTAGCACGAACAAAGAACTATTCATTTTGAATCGTTTTTTCGTGCAATTTAGATTTTTTTTTGACCGCGCGCAAGTTTGTCAACGTAGGCATTTCTCTACGGTATAAACAGAGTCCCTTGACAAAAAGAACGGGTAATGTTGGAAAACTTCCGTCAATAATTACAATTGTATGTACAAATTGAAAATCATCTTGTTTCACATGACAAATTACTTTTGTGATTCGAACACAAATTTTAACTGTGAACATTTTGTAAAGTAAAGTGTAAATGGCATCGAGGTGAAGCGTAAGCATATCGGATACGGGTGGAATCTCAAGAATAGATACGCCGCGCGGCTTTTGATAGTGCGGATTGTGGTGAATTCAAGTGTTAATTAGCCGATTAAGCCGCAACGAAATGTGTGAGACGAATTCGATTATTTGTGCGGGATTGACGTTGATAAATATTGCACGATCGTTATTGTGGCAACTTCATCGAATGAAAGAAAACAAGTGAAACATGATTCAGCGAGGGTCTCGTGGATGAATCTTAACTCTGCGATACTCGGTAGTATCATACAAAATAATATTACTTTCAAATTGTTTTTCTATTCAATTAATTTTTTTTTTTTAATCACAAAAGTTGGTTCGTCAACGTAGGCATTTCTCTAGATTATTAATCGAGCCTTTGCACACAAGTAACCGACAATATCGAAACTTTCGTTAATAATAAAAATCGTAACTATACATTTTTTCGGATATTCGTTTTGGATTCGAAATTACTTTCGTGATTAAACACAAGTGTTAGGTGTTAAAGTTTTCGAAACCGAGTTTCATCGAGTGGATAGTGATGAATTTAAGTGTTAATTAGTCAAAGGAGCGTGAATAAATAACTTATGCGTGAGTTTAATTAAATCATTTGTGCGGGATTAACATTAATAAATCTTTAACAATCGTTATTACGGAATACAAATTCATTCAATGGAAGGAAACAAGAGGAACGTGCTTTTGTGAGGATCTTGTCCAATGGATTGCAACTATGGTATGCTCGAGAGATTTCACCACCCGCGACGACTGGATGACGAGTTCCTGAGAGGCTGAACAAGACATCGAACGGTAAGTGAATTAATCATTTGTGACGATTTAACGCCCATTCGAATAGTGGGATAACGGCTAATTACTTTTTTAATTCGCCGCAAAGTTAGCCCCAAATTTTTCTATTTTCACGTTAGCAAGATTTACTAGGGGTCTATTCGACGCGAAATCGTTTGTTGGCGAAGAATATATTCAGTAAACCATTTCCCGGGTCATATTAATCTTGGCCCCTCAAAAAATTCTTAAAATAAACCGCGATTCATTTGCTTGGGGTTAAGTCAGGGGCTAAATTTCAAATTCATTTTTTGAGATAATGGTACGTTAGCGAACGATCTAATGAATTTAAATGATAAATGAATTTATTTGACTTGAGGGCTAACTCTCGGGTAGTCGGAAAGCCGGATCGAACTCTGCGCCGTCGATACTGTAGAGATACCGCAGTAGTACCACGACAGTACAATATATTAACCAAAGACCAAGCACGTTATCCGAACGAGAGACGTACTATAATAGAACTTTATCGATAGGGTGTCATAATCAGGATGGCCCTACATTTTTTGACGTTATAATGTCAATTTCACGATCCATATTGGTACCGCGAGAACACACCATAATATTGTTAATTTGTAATATGAATTCTCAAATAAGGGCATGGGTAAAACAGTTTCAAAATTACATTTACCATCAGCTGCTTCTGTTCTACATATTGAGATCGAGGTTTCGTGTCTCGTTTACTATTTTTCATCGGCAGAGTTACAATTCTCAACAGTAACGTAATTTAAATGCTAATTCATGTGTAATTCTTTCGACTCTGGGAAGTTTGCAAACGAGCTTTTTTTATTCGCGATGTTGAAGAGAGGATGTAATTGTTAATTATTTTTTTATTTAGTGGATATTCGGAATATGAATCAAAATCATACTTACCTTTTTTTATTTTTTTAAATAATTTGTATTTTTTTTTTTAATTTTTGGGCGGCAGGATATCATTATTCTTTCTATCATATAAATTGTGTTTTACACTCGGTGTAGTGTCTTGTTCATCCCCGTAATTGAATAACTGGGAAACTGCCGCTTGGCGCGGGCGCTCCTTTGTTTTAGGAGCTTTATTAGGCCCAACAACGTAGCACTATATCGGAGTGATCGTACATGCGGGGGATGGCTCATCAATCACCCAACGAACAAACATCTTGTGGCTTATTATTTTACCCCCGTAGTGTGTCAAGGCGACTCGTAAAAATTATCCATAAAAGATCACTACTCGGACATGACAAATAAACAACTTCAAAGTATTTCTTTCTCAGTATTTGGCAAAGGAAAAATCATTCCAATTTATCGTGACATTCCTTGGGAATTAATGCAAATCCGACGAAGTCAAAAGTCATTTAGAAAAAATCCAATCTCTTGAACGATTCAAAATGACGAGTAATTTCTCAAAATCACGACGTATCTTTTTTTCAGCCATGATTTCTGTGTTATTTATTATGTCAGGCAGTCAATTTTATGGAATTCGAAGAAATACATCGAAAATTTGTCATTTTTAGAGGCTATTTTTTTTTTTAATTTCGTTTTCTGTGTATGCGAACTTTTTATACCGCGTAACGCTTTTCCTAGGGAAGACCCATAAGGTTTGACCCTGGTACAGTTATTATGCTAGTTACAGCAGGGATAATCGTTTCAGTCGAGCCACGAGCATCACCTCCCACGCTTTTTCTCTCTACTTTTCTTTCTCTCTCATTCTTTCTCCTCGTTCTACTCTCTTTCTTCTTCCCTCTCGGTTCGATCTCGCTCCCTATCTTTTTCTATTTATTTCTAAGGCTTTGATAATTACTACTCTCTAGTAAAAAACCACCCTATGATAGAAGAACGAATGTGCTTTTTTTACAAACCGCGATCAACGCTCTCGATACCTGTCTCGAATAATCTTATTGACAAAGCAAAACATCAAACGAAAGTGTATAAATCAGTAATGATATGAATTGAGACAAAAAAATCGTCAAAAAAATTTCATGAACCTGGCAGCAATTTTAATACGTTTCCTAAACATCTTCAACATAAAAAATGAAAAATTTCGTTGACCATTTAGCAAAGTTGATTACAATAATAACCCGCGACGAAAAATTGCAAAAGTGTTTCCACTGTTTTTTCATTTCAATCAGCAGGAAAGTGTTTAAAAGAAAAAAAATTCAATGAATTTTTATCGGCCTTCCTTTAAAGTCCTTCTTTCAACAAGAGTTCAAAATTCTTATTCTTTTCGTTCACGATGAAGCCCCTCCATAATTGAATTTATTTGCGAATTTGATTTAACGAGAAGACAAAATTCCGGGTATCGACAAATACGTTCTTGAGGGGGCGACCCACAAATACGTCCTTTGGAATTCGTAAAACTTCCGTTCCGGAAATCAACAACTGCACGTATTCAGATCGATAAAAATGAAGTTATTAGGAATATTTATGATGCATTGGAATTTATAAAATTTAATTATGAATATTTTTGGATCTCATGAAGAATAACAATAAAAAATACTAGGTCAATTGAAAAAATAATAGGAAATTATAAAAATTGAAAGAATTTTCGTTGCATTCGAATGGTGGAAATCTCATTGGCATATTCTGTTCGTAAAAATGTATCTCCTTCAATTTATTAAGTCGATGACGCAACGATGGATTGTTGTGTAATAGAAAAGTGAATATGAGACGAGGAAGATCGATATTTGAATTTTATTTCATTCGACACTTTCGTATTTATAATTTCACCAAAGTTTATCTCACCTAATTCGTTTGGCTGTTGGATCGTTTTGCTGTGGGCTTTCAACTCGTTCTCCATTTTCTCGATCGTTTGATCTTCTTGAAACTGGTGAAACGATACGGAGCCGGATGTCGAATATTCCGGTGTAGAAATTTCATAGTTTTTCAACGTTTCTGTAAGCTTTGTGGTGGTAATTAGGGCATCAGAGAAATCGTGATTCTCCATTGAATTTCTCGATGACATTGTTTCGAAAGGATCTTTTGTAGAATTATTTCTGTCCCTGTCAATTTCAACGTTTAAAATGTCATTGGAAATCGGACTAAAAGTCGATTCTTTTGTCGTCTCAGTTGTCAATGGCTCGGGAAATTTATTTTCCTTCGAGAAAACTGGGGAAAAGGTCGAGGCCATACGATCTTTAGAAATTTCATTGATCTCATCATTTTTAATAAACAATACCGAAGAAATAGCGGCGACACTGTTATTAATCGGCACATTGTGGACACTTTCGTAAACAGAATTGCTCGTCGTTTCATCCACGCTCGTCGGAGCTTTCGTTCCGAGTAATGCTTGAAAAATCGGGTTGGATGTTACCGAAAAGGTTTGATTGTCATTCAGAAGTGTTTTATTTTTTCCTGACATCGATTCGTCAAGATTTTCGTTCGAATCGATGTTTCTCGATCCTTCATTCACATTCATTCGATCGGTTATGTTTATTCCTCGACTCCGCAAAATTTGTTGGCGTAAATCGACGTGATCCGTTATTTTGATCGAGCCGGCGACAGGCTCGTTGTCCATGCGATAATCGATTTGCGGATCTGCTCGTAAATGTGCACGATGTATTAGACGCGGATTTGGTGGTTGCCAGAGAAAAACGTAATAACCGCTGAGAACTATTGCGACGAAACTGACTGAGACCATGTACGCCATCACCGTTATAACCCGAATAATTTTTTTCGATCCTGGACGATTTTCGTACAGACTGTCCGTTTTCGCTTGATCAGGTCCTCCGGATTCTGCTCCACCGCTGTCTGCGCCTTGTGCCAACATTTTCTTTTCGTTATTATCCTCACCGCGTTTCGAAACGATTCGACCACGAGTTTTCAGTAGGAAAGCACTGTTTGTTTACTTTTATCGAGTTTTACGAACGTTCAATTTTCTTCGATTCCCGTTTGTTTTATTCCAAGAGCCAAGTTCTTTTCTCAGCATCTCTTATTTCGATCGAAACCCTCACGAAAAAAGCTCCTAATGGACGCGATACGAATCAATCCCATTTTCACCCTACACTTATTATTTCCGAGCCCGAATAACGCACTTCGAGCTAAGACACGCGCGAGACTGCAAGCTCTCTTTCTTTCACTTCGCTCGTACGGCCGAAGAAAAAAAACTCTCCGCTCCTCCGTTATATCATTCCATCCTCCACGTGTGTTCGAAACTCGCGCAAGCGTTCTTCACAACAGCCAACAACACTTATGACCTTCACCATCATCCAACATTTCTTTATACACCCATTTCCAATTTCTTTTCTTTTGTCTCCCAAATTGCAAACACAGGTCGGATTATAACCTCGGGAAAGGCACACTCACAATTTAACATTTATTCGAAACTCTTTCCTAATATTTTTCATACTCATGTCTATTTAGTATCCAACAAAAACACGTGACTTTCTAATTTTTATTTTCGTTAAAACGATCCTTTTAAAACGATTCCAATTGAATGTTACGTTTGTAAGATTGTCAGAACGAAATCTCAGTCGTAAACCTAAAATTGTACTGAAGTGGAACTTGCGATGAAAATTGAAAACGAATCGAAAGTAAAAGCTTTGAACGAACTCCAGGCCAAATTTAAAATTTGCTTCGATCGAAAGTTCGAGCTGATCTCGGGGTTAAATTTATGATGGAATCAACGATGAAACTGAGTGAAACTCAAGGGAGGAATTAAATCAATTCCAAAAAGCCAAACAGGGTTTCGAAGTATTTTACACCCATATTTTAGCTTCAATAGAAATTTATACTTACGTTGAACTCATCATGAGATCGAGAGTACTTTAGAAGAAAAGAATCGATTCCTCATGTACCAAAAAATTTCAATATTAACACGAAACTTTTAAATTTATTATTTATTTTGAGTGCACGCTGTACAAATATTGGAAAACCATAAAAAACGAAAATTATGTTCCGTGTGGCAATAACTTTATTTAAATTGAGCGAACTCTGGAAGGATCTGGAAAAAATTTTCTTCGAATCGTTCATTTTGATTTATTTATTATTTTATCGATATATACATCACTTTGTGGGATTAAGGGATCGTTTACATTGCCCCAGGAATGCTTCGAATTAATACACGAGAGAGCATCGAATTCAAAAGATCGCACAAATGTTGTGGGACTTATATTTGTTTTCATTGCATTTGGCAAACGGTCAAGTTTATTCCAGCTCTTTAACTCGAATCAGCGCAAGAAATGTTAATTTCCTTTCAAATTCTCCATAAAAGACAAAGGAGAAACTAAGAGAGAAGAGAAGAGCAAATTTTCCTGTTCTAGGATTCCAATTCCCGTCGTTTCATCCATTTTCGCATTCATTAAATTCGAAGAATACTTTCATTTCTTTTTTTCGTACCACTTAAAAAAATACAGGTACTTCGTGCTAAATTCAAGGTTAAAATCGACATTATAATTAGTCACGTTTCTGCGCCACTGCAAAACAGATTAGTAGCCGGGACTGAAAAAATATTTTTTTTTAGTTTTCTCAAAAGATTGACAGTTCCGTCGTGTTATTACAGTATTTTTTCTCAACACACCAAATATTGCATTCAAATTGATCGAACATGATATCGAAACAGTTATCAAAGTAAATTTCCGTCCAACTTAATTGTTTATAAAAATGATCCAAAATATTCTGTGATAAAACAGTTCAATTTATTTATCAACTCCACAGAGCATTCATAATATATGTTCCTATTAATGCAATGTCAAGTTGTTTACTATTTCGATACGAAATATTGAACCAATGTTGCAAAATAAGCATTGCCACGTGGAATTAAACATTTCTATACACATGTGTATAATGACAATAACTACGTTATTATGACAAATGAGACGTATGTATATATAGATGTCATTGATAAAAATATATGTATATTTACACGAGCTATAGTACGACAGTGCGAGGGTGTGGGTGTGGATAGCACTTGAGCGGTTCCTTAAAAGTCAAAGTGACGTATTTACAATATACTTTGTCGTATAGTTAATAGAGAGAGTACAAAGTTCCTGAGCGAGTCATCCCAAGCTCGTAAGAAAGTGCGTGATGCTTCATTGTTCGATCGAAAAATGGTCAGTCTGGCACGAAATTTAAACCCGTCCGGTGGTGTAAGTACGAAAAGAAAGAAATACCAATTTTGGTTTGTACTTTCCGGTCCTCCCTTTCGTATCTTGCTATCTCCCACTCTCCCCATCCGTACTACCTCTTGTCGAGGTTTTCTTTTCTCTCTCTCTCTTCTTGCCCCTTGGTCATTTCGATACTTGTCGAGATAAATGCGAGCTGAAATTCTGCTGCTGCGGAATCGAGCACGACGACGTAAACATAACCTCAGAACCAAGTTATTTTTGTGCGTCATCTCGTCGTCTCGAATTTTACATTTGCTCAGACCTCGCAAGTGTGCAAAACGAAATCGTTGACGTAGTGTCATTCCAGTAGTTCGTCGGAGTGAAGAAAATTTTTCGAAATTACTTATTTCCGTAGTGCTTTTTATTTGCTTCGAATTTAAGAGATGCGTCGTTGCTTGAGTTATCAGTTTTCGTTGATTTAAAGGGCGCAGTTTTCTTTGACGCCTCGCTTAACATGGATGACGAAGAATATCTTCAGCCCGTCCTTTCGTCGCAAGAAGTTGACAATTTTCAATCACTCGATACCGTTAAAATCGCAGCGATTCCACTCGTCACAGGTGTAAGTACAATCGTGAAACGTCATTTATCACGTTGTGAGAAACTTAGCATTTGTTTACGAAATATTGCATGCATAGACTTTGAACGATATCGAATCTACTCTAATAGGAAATAAGGCTTTCATGCAACTTTTTAACTTCCTAGAATTAATGGGTTTCGCAGGTATGTCTCGAAATAGCTGGAATTGTTTTTGTGTCGCTATGGCCAGAGGAAAAAAACAAATGTGACACTTACTTTATATTTCTGTACCTTCATTGCGTGTATTGGCTCATTACCATGATCGCCGATCACGTTATGAAGATGAAACATCATAATTTGAGAATCTGTGGCTATCTGGATTTTTACCAGTCTACTTATCAACACATAAGGACCCCGCTGTTTATCGCTTCCCTCTGGAATACAGCGTATCTCTTATTAGCCGTTATTCTTCATCATACTCACAAATTCAATTACGAGGAGTATTGTCGGTCTTCGGAATGGCTGACGCCTGTCAATTATATTCTACTTTTAACAACCCTGGAACTTACCATCATTGTTCCGGTGTACATAAATTATATCAGTAAGTATATTTCTACAAAGAAAAAGGTAGTTCTTGTAGTTTGATGCTCGACAGCAGTTTGGGATTTATTCTCATTGTGACTAGGAGTCAGTGAAAATAGCCATAAGATTCGATTTCATTTTCACAGAACGGGTTCGTCGATTCAATCGGGCACAACCTCCACCGGACGTAACTCGTGAGGAATGGCTTTCGTCCTTCACCCAAGATTCGTTTGCCGTTAGCACGGAAGTGGGTTATACTCAGAGGGGTTCGAACCTCGCTGAACTTTTGGAAAAACAGGCTGATCTCATTAGATACTTAAGAGATCATAACGTTAAATTGAGTCATCGAATGATGTTGCTCGCTGCAAAGCGCAGGGCTGCAGAAACCGTGTAACGATGATAGAAATCACGCGATCAGTTTATCGATATTATTCTTAATTCTATTCGTTCATCGAGGTTGTTTTCTTTATGGAAAATCGAGATATTCATCTTCCCGCACAAAATCGTAGGAATTTTTTATCGGTTCGTCGATTCCAAAGCCCTATCCCTCGGTGCGAGAACGTCAATTTTGTAATATTCGTGGAAGGGTTTTTTTTTCGTGGAAAGCAATTTTTCTTATTAAATAGCAAGAGTATTTTTTTTGTTTTTTCGTGTCTTACAAGAATTTGCTATTATTTCGTGTCACAAAATCGTGATTCCTTGTCACGGTAGACAACGAGTCGGTAATGATAAATTTCGAGTGAAACAGGTTTTCACTCAATTCGGAAATTTCGGTTCCGGCTCAAAGGTCATTATTATATTTATATATTTATATATTTATAAATATATAAGCGAATGTTTGAAACTAATTTTTTTGCGTTACAAAAATACCCGATCGAAATAATTCGATGAGTTTAGTATAGAAACTGTCCTTTTCGTACCCAAACTTCGTTGTCATTAACTACCTCGAAATTCATCGTCATCCGCGTAGTCTCAAGCTCCAACTATTTATTCGATTGTTATAAAAACTTTTCTATATTCAAATATTCGTAAGGTTTGTTGTTAAGTAAAAAAAAAAGCGATCTCCGAGTACTTTTGTATCAATTGTTAATATCGTTTCGACATCTTTCTTCGTTGTCAACACTGAGTTACGAAAATCTGCAATTTTATTCAACTATTGTCTGAGAAATTGTTGGAAAAGTCACTCCGAACTTTTTCAGTATTAGAAAAAACCATGATTTCGTGGCACGATCATCGAGTACCTTTAGAACTTGCGAAATAGAATTTTTTTGAATCCGAAATTCGATTTAAACGATTATAATTTTTCTTGAGCACGTTGTTCAATGAAAATTGGCTAAAAACAATAATAAACAGTCGATTCCTTAACGATTAAACACGAGTTTCAAATTTATAGCATAAAACAGATCGAATTTATGAATTTTCAAAAAAGAACATTGAAAATGTCCAACAATATCAACATTTCTTAAAGTTTTCGGTGATGACAATAAACTTTCAAGCTTTCAACCAAAGTTATTGCAAATGGCGTACAAAATCGAAACACGAGTTCACTGTGACAACAGACCTAATGTGAAATATTTCAAATTCGTTTGTCATAATCAAATTCATTAATTATCGGCACTTCAATCATTTTGAAAGTACTATAGCAATTATTTTAATACGCGTATTCCACAGAGTTTACGCAATGCGTAACGATTAATCTTTAGTAATTACAATAGAGCCTAAGAGTCATGATAAAAAAATTAAAAATCAACGACAATGAACATACAATAATTACGCATAATTAGTAAGAAAAAACGTCGTATTTGAAATCGAGTGATGAGAGCGTTGATGCACTGATAAATAAACAAACAGTGGGTTGTTACTGTGATAAAAAACGGACGTTTTTTTCATTCGTGTATACATTTTACCAACTCAATAAAATATATATGTGTATATATTTTTTTTTCTGTCATTTCGACGATACATCAGCAACTATAAATATTACATAGTTTTTTTTTTTTGCTATAAAACGTAAGTGCCCATTGTACTAATTGGTGTGGAGCATCAATTTTTTTAATTTTGTTTTTTTTTTTTACTTCAGCGATAAACATTTATTTATTTACTCATTTATTTTTGCTGGCTTTCGAATTTTCTTTTAATACTCGACATGGAAGTACGTTCCATTGAAATTGCCAGAAAATTTTCTTGCCCGCGAATATCCTCATCGATTAATATCATTTGTGACGATATCACGATCTCTACTTTACATTTTACAAACGTTTTTATTACAAAAGTTTATTGTACGTGCATATTTATAATCTAAATATGATAACTATAAATCTTAAGGATTGTGATAATTGTATTGATAATTCTATCATCATCGTTATTATTTACGTCACATTGTAAAGCGTGGTAAAAAAAAGGATACGAGGTTCGTCGTCGTTTCTATACTCTTGCCATTTTTATCAAGTCTTATTCGTGAAATCGATCCTTCGTCATTCGGACAGAAGATTCTTTCTCACCAGATTCTCATTTCTCAACAATTTTTTGTTGCAATACCAATTCATATCAATTCTGATTACAAATCGTTTTTTTTTTTTCTTCGAACGATCCGGAAAGCATGGCTTTTCATTTTTATTTATTTTATATCAATGGAATCATTTTGTTACTTGATGAATAATAATTCAAAGGAATTTGGTGACAGAATTCTCTTTTCTAAATAACGAAAGATGCACATTTTTGCTTCTCGGTTTCTCAATTCTCTTCTCCCACTTTCTCTGATTCACTCTTTTGTTATAAAATTATTGCCAAAATGAAACATTTGTTTTCAACACGATTTTGCATAGCTAAAAACAAAATTTTCGTACTTTTCTTCTCTTTGCTTTTTTTTTGTACAGTTAGAGACTCTCTACTTTATGCGAACTACGACACAACAACGAAATACTAATTTTCTCATTATTCTTTCGATATTTTTCGAATCGTTTACTCATTTCTAAAATCCAATTTTCGAAATATTACCAATTTTCAAAAAGTGGTTTCGAACGACTGATTTTGACGTTTTACAATGTTTGGATTGAGAGTTTAATGAAATAATAGTTTTGTTTTGATGTGAGGTATTGCACAATTCCATATGAATATCGAACTAATGATAAAATCGCGATAAATGAAAAAGAAACAAACAAACGATAGATCAATTTTTTCAAACGACAATTCCAATGACCTCTGCATGAAACTTCCAGTTTTTTTTTCGACAAATATTCATGTAAAAATACCAAGTTCTCTAAAATGCCATTAAATCAAACGATCTGAACCCGCCCCACAGTTTATTTTGTTTTCTCGTAATCGTTCCGCGAGTAAAAAGGATGCAGGGTTGATATTTAAAACAAAATTAATATGAAACATTTTATTGGCTAAGGAACAATCGTTTCGAAATCAATGGAAGGGTTGCAGCCCTGGGTTCAACGTACATAAAATAATTACGAGGATCCTCCCCTCACCGTTCTTAATATTAAACGAGTACGTTTTTTTAAATCTTCTTTTTCTTCTTCTTCTCCTTCTTCGTTTCTCTTAAGTGATATACGCAACATTATGACATATCGTCTACGATATAGGTACGTCCTAAAAATATTATTTTCGCAATGAAGCGAACTATTTTCTATACTGTAGGCTCGTTTTGTTTCCGCGGGTTTCACGTCTCTTAAGAATACTTCTTTTCTTTTTTTTTCCATTTGTTTTTTTCCTTTTGCATTTTGTTCGTTTTTTTTTCTTCATTTTTTTTATCATTTATTTAACAAAAAGAACGCTTCTATTTCGAATGACATTGCTATAATTGCAATCGCTATTTACGTCTCGAAGCGCGTATGTTTATATGTTTTTATACCTAAATATACCTATATATATATATATATATACTCTGTTAATAATTAGCTCGTGCTGGATTTTCATCGATTCTCGCAACACATGTCTCACGATTATATTATTGTGGGAAAGAAAGCAATATTCACAAAAGATTAGATATTCCATCATCGTATACGTTACATACTCATTTGAATTCAAATAATTAATAAAGATTTTTAAATATACATATTTGTTTATTTAAAAATCTGTCTGTATTATGGAATTACGTAAAAGAGTCTCGTACGCCCTTGAAAAATCTCGACTTGGCCGGCACAGAACGTGGGAGGGATTTATATACATATGGATATATGTATATAATATAAAAGAGCCACCAAGTGGCCTTAATTAACTATCGGCCCTTGAAACGAGTGGCTGCTTCGCGTCTCAAATCCCCGCTAGAAAAAAAATTGCCCTTTTCCCCCGGTTTTCTTATTTTTTTCTTTCCATTCTTCGCTCATTCTTATGCATGAAGTAATTTTCGTGAGCTCGGCAATTTTTTTTTCTTCCACCAGCTTCTCATCTTTCGCTGATTATTTGACAGCTTTCACGAGCACTTGGAAAGATTGAGAATTTTTTACGAATTTTTCTTACACTTTTTTTATCATTCGAAGCACCATCGAAATTTTGGTCGATTATTCATCTGATCCTGTATCGTTTCGTCACTTCTGTTTTTAATTAATTATTCAAGCACCATTTTTTAAAATATTTAACGAAATTCACATTCTTCTATTTCGGGTTTTTTGTTCCTGTGTGTATGTGTGTTTCTTTTTTTTCTACTATTTACGACTCAAACGGCACTTGAAAATATAGTAAAACTTTTGCTTTATAATGGACCATTAAAGAAAAAAAATTAAATCGACCAGATCCGCTGCTCTATGAATAGCGCAGCTCCAAAGTGGCGAATAATAAGGATATGTCTGAAAAGTTTAGCAAATTAGTTACTGAGTTTTCGCGAAAACCACTTTAATGCAGTATTTCATTGCTCATGGACAGAAAAAAATTTGTATGCGAAACTTTATATCGTTTTTTTTTTTCGTATGCTTGTGTCGCTTGGACACTTTTTACTCAACTTCTATTTTCATATTTGCACAAATTTCAAAACCTTTTTCTTTTTATTATGTGAAAATGATTCTGACACGAAAATGTATTTGATTTATGAATTTTTGCGTCGTAACAAAGTAAATTGGGAGATATTTTTTTGTTCTCAACCCCAACAAAATTCATTCGTTTGCATATAAATTTTTTTCGTCTAATATTTGACCTCTCCAGATCATTTTTCCTTCAAGTTATTTCGGTCACGTTTCATTTCGACACAAAAAAAATGGTTTTTTTCTTCTTCTTGTTATCGTGATTTCTATTTGTACAAAGCATCGCTAGTTTTATTAGGCCGCGGTGGGATACACGATGGGTCACAATCACTCTTTTACGTTTTATTTGTTGCTTTCTTTTCATTTCATATTTATCTCGCAAAATATCGCTCAGTGTTGGTTGCGGTCGAACTCCACAACGAGCTTCAAACCTTTCTTTTTTTCCCATTTATTGTCACTTGTTCGGATTTTAGGGGAGGATCACGTGAAAAACATAATAATCTATATTTACTCGCTACAAAATCTTACGTTCTCGTATGTACCGAGTCCTGAGACTCTTTACATTATCAACTATATACACTTATATACTCACTCGATTCGCAGCATTAGACGCATACATTTTTTCTTTTTTGTTCTCGTACTATTGTTACATTTCGATTGGGGATGATGAAGAGAGAATCATCGTGACGAACTTAAAGTAAATATTTTATACGTATACTGGCCAAACGAGTGGCAACACTATTCAATCAAATTGTGTTATCAATTTTTAGGCAGGAATCAATGATATTAAAGAAAAAAAATCTCATTATTAACCATTTTGAAGTTCAAATCGTGAAAATGAAACGAGGTTTTAACGTGTGTTCCATTTTCTTCATTTTTCAAGCTATCACTTTGTTTCGAAATATATTTATCACGTGGGCCTCCGATGGAGACTACAAAAAGTGATTAATTTTTGTAGTTTAAAGGAAAATGTCACTCTGACGGATCAAATCATTCGTATTTTGTTATTTTATATTTTTGCAAAGTATACACATTTTATTCGGATTATAAAACAATGTTCAAGCCAAAAATTTGGACGAAATCAATGCTCGAGTCAAAACTTTATTTTAGGTGAAGAAAAATGTCAATATTTTTTGTCAATTTAAATATCAATTGACCTGTAAAATGGATTGCGAAAAATTGACTATTTTTTGAGGATCCGGAGTCACGTTTCCTTGAACTCTTAAGCTTGTGAAAGAAATTTATGAAAGAGTGATTAAAAAAAAAGTATCGATCAATTGGAAAGATGATAATTTGGACACACACGATTTTTAAAATCCCGTTATGCGATTATTTGCAACGAAGGCTGTTGGGAGGAATTTTTAGAAGAATTTCATTCTATTAGAGTTGAAGTGTGGAAGAATGATAAGTAAATGATAAAGATATCGTAGAAAGACTGAATTTTTTCACCTAACTGTGAGGCCAGTACACTCTAGTGATTCGATCGATGTACAAAAGTTTATAAAAACAACGTGTTGTTTTGGTTTGCTTCTAAATAAACACTCGTTCGACCAACACGCGTGTTTATAGCAAGCGAGACGGGAGGGATTGAAAGAAAAAGCTGCAACAAGCAGATGAATGTCAGTCGTCAGCAGCGTCGACGAGACGCAAAAGCGTGAGCGATAGCCCAATTAGTGGCCGTTGCTTTTGTCCCGATTCTGAATAATCATAATCGTAGATTTTTAAATCACTCGATTTAATCGATGCTGCTGCTGCTACTGCCGCTGGTCCCAGCCTCATTTTTTCCATTTTTCCACCTTCTCCTTCGCGTCCGCGACCACTTCGTATTCCTCGTTTTTTTTTTATTTCATCACGACGAAATCACGAGTGACTCGTTGCCACTACCGCGCTGCCCGTTGTTCCCGAATGCTGCTCCTCGGCCTCCATCATTTTCAATTGACGTACAACCTGAGCGTGCTCTTCCAATAATCTTGCAAATTCACCCCTTCGAGTCTCAGCTTCAACCTGCATCTGCTTTATTCTCTCTCGGGGACCGGGACTGTCGAGGGGCGTTTGTGACGTTGAATTTTGCGAACTACTACTCTCGGTCGAAAGTCCATCGAGATCTGGCGCTTCGCTTAATATCGATTGCGAATCCACGTCGTCCACGATCAAACTGCAAATATATATTTGTATAATAAGTATCTCCCAAGTTTTTAGGCAGGTTTTAGTTTTTATGAAAATCAAATAAATTTTCTTATTTATTGGGAACATTTATCACGTTCAACCGAATATTTCGGAAATTCGAATATTGCGTAGCACCAGTAAAATATAAACATTCCAGGGAATAATAATTCATAGCTTCACAATTATCCATAAATTTGAGAAAACAATGTCGTAATTTTAAACGTGAAAATAAAAACAATCGTTTAAGGCGATTCTCATAAATTTGACTTTGCTGCGCAATAAAAACTTTACGTACAGTTATTTCTTCACAAACTTTAAAAGTGAAAGATTGCAACATCAACTTTTCCGTTACTTGGAACAAGTTTAATTAATAACAAACACAATTTTGTCCCGGTTATTTTTTTGATTATGAACTTTAAGGTAAAATTTGCTTTGTAGAAACTTTCAAATGACTTTTATAAATTCTCGCGTTGGAAAGGAATTATAAATTTTTAGCAAAATAAAGAGTAACATTGTTTTTATAGATTATAGTTCGGAATATTAAAAATAATTAACTTGTGAGATGAGGAAAAAGGGTTTTCGACAAATTACTCAAAACAGCGAATTCCTATTGAAGAAAAAAAAATTTGCCAACTTTGCTGGACTTTGTTTTCTTTTCGCAACGGTCAAGAGTAAAATTTCATTCACTCGATGTGCTTCATTGATAAATCGAAAGGTGTTAGAAATTTCGAGTTTTTTGGGCGTTCGGCCAATTCCCGAGCACGCTTTTCGCTTGTGCAACCGAAGGAATGGATAAACACGATATACCCGGATATAGTGCAGAATACACGTTTTTCCTTCATTTTCATACGAAAACGTTTTTCCCTCCCCCGTTTGGCCAGTTGACGATAAACAAGAATGAGGAAATGAAACGGCTCATAATTTCAATATGATTGAATCCATTCATAGAAAATTCTATCAATCGTGTGTCCGCGTAGTAACAAGTTGTTCCATGTCGACTTTTACGTAATATTTATAAATGTCTTTCGTTCTCGGAATTTTCCCGATAAAATCGTCTCCGTGTTTCTCGTTAACGTCAGGTGGAAAAATTGTGTACGCCACAGAAATTGAATTTGAACAAAATGAATATTCAATGATTTTTACGAAAATCTTGCGATTGAATCTGTCGAGGAAAAATTCATTTGCATTTCCACACTATTTTTGACCAAGACATTCATTCATTTATTCTTTGGGCATGGAAACAAATAATTTTGCTACATTCCAATTAATTTCAAAACATGTAGGAGGGTGGACGAAACTTTATAAGCCAAATTTTTATTTTGCATTTTATGAAAATCAAAATCCACTCTTTTTCCCGAAGTAGCCAACGTTTATACTCATTCTGAAAATCCGAATTTTCGTCCCATCTCTCTTTTTTTTTTTAAGATGACACAATGATATATTGAGGCTTTGAGTCTGGAGCAAAAAGATTTATTATTCCGATAGATTAAAGAGAACATCTGAGACTGAATGGACATTTTCGCGCAGTCAGCGAATATTTTACGTCGATTTATCGACAAGGTTTATGTGAAAATGTTAAGTCACCAAATTTGGTTGGTCCTTCGCTAGTTAAAGCCATTGTAATCTTTCACTCCTCCGGGTACACGAATATATCCCAGAGCCCTATCATAAATTCTGTCTCAAAACGAGAGTGACGAAGGGGGATGCTGAGGCGTATCACGTAATCGATCGGCTTGGAATCCAGAGACTATCGGAGCAAGAGTGAAGCCTTTTTCATTCTTTTTTATCACACGGTTTCACAATAGTACAAAAACGATTGTTAAACGTCGTGTAAAACAATTCATCACGACGCATTTTATTATGAAATTTGGTTTTTCCTTCCCCGCCTCCGGAGAAATTGCATTATTTGCATGTATTTATCGAAATGTGCCAAAGAAAAAATGATTTTGTCGGAAAATAATTGATCAGTAAAATGAAGGATTTAATCGCGTAGCCAAAAAGCTTGCCTGCTTGAGTCGATAGATGACATTTTCAGAGATTGTTGCTTTTAAGATCAACTAGAAACAGTACTTTTCCTCTCTCCCTTTCTCTCTCTCTCTCTCTCTCTCTTTCTACGTAAATCTCAGTCCCGTCAACGTCGACCAATCGTACACATGATTTACGTGCTTCGTTCTCCACCGATTTTAATAGCCAACAATTGTCGCTTGCGTCAATGCTACGTCACTGTGTTAAACCCATATTTTCTCCCTCTTTACAGTTTGTGTATATATTTATCTGTGTGTATATCTATCTCGCAGAAAATAATCCGAGTGCTGATATTTGAAGCGTACACGTTCTCGTTGTTTTTGTTAAATTAAATTTTTTCTCTCTTAGTAACCAACATCAAATTCTTTCATGCACTTTAAATGAAATGTTTGTGTCTCCTTAAAACTTGACTCTCGCGGCAATCCTGCTTTGATTTCTTGTTGCCTATTGGCAAACATTAAAAGCTCGGGGTATTATCGTGCTCGTGTGAAAAAGAGCATGTGTTTACGATAGTGTTTCGAATGTGGGTATTATAGCCATTAAATTTATAGTTGAGCCAAAAACCCACGAGTGTGTATGAGATAACAAGAGAAAAACGAACATTAAAGTCGACTATAAAACGTCGTAGTCAACGATCAAAGTATATAAAACCGTTGCGAGCGGTTACTTTTTTTCAGATTGTTCTACATATTGCGTAACATTATATTCTCATTTTTTCAAAATCTTTTATTTTTCTTTCATAAGAAACCGTGACGAATTTGATCTCAATAAATTCTTTAAAGGACAGAGAACAACGGGTCTGTTTTACAGACTGAAATATTCAAACATTATGTAGTTAAATAAATATTTCATTGGCCCTTGGTCGAAACACTTGAATTTGGTAACTGTATTAACACACTGGGTCAATTTGACCCGAAGCCCACTTAATCCGCGTAACGAGAAGACCTGGGTCAAAATCGAAAAATATCAAATTTCATTGTACCAAAAAACAGATCGAAAACTTTGCCTTTTGCAAAATTGAGCAATTTACTTAAAAAGTTCATAACTTTTACATATTTTTGAGAATCAGAATCGGGAATGTACTCAAGACAAATGCGATTTCGTCGAATTTTTTTATTTTTTTATTTCAACTCTGTTTATTTTTCAAATGAACAAAATCAGTCTGTCAAATTATTTCGTCAGGACTAGGGATAATTGAAGCCGAAAAATTAGTCTGTGTCAAAATGACCCAAAATGTCAACAAAAGGTTAACTTTTTGATCGTTCTAGAAATCAAGTTGTTAGAAAATAACAGACCAATCAAATTGTTTTGAATCTCGTGGGAAGAATAATTCTTTTACTTCAAGCTTTCATCGTGTAATTGTTTGCTTTTTAGTGAAATTTTCGTAGAAATTTCATCGGCGAAAACACCGCGTAGGTTAAAACAGTATGCACTGTGATGAGACGTGGTGTGTTTAACAACATTACCCCTCATACTTTATGGTTCGTACAGACAATTTATACGTCATACCTCATGGGTTTATAAACATATATTTATATATTTATACATATATATATATATATACGTTTATAAACATATAGAAAAACATCAAAGAGAATATATCAACTAACACCCACGCGAAATTTACAAGCTTGTATAAATGAGAGAAAGAGTAACGTGGATCGTTCGAAGGTCGTATCGGAAATGTACCTCCCACGAAAGATTCTGGAAATAACTCTCGTTCACCCCGAAGTATTCCCGTAGGCAGAGTCAGCAACAGAAGCACATCGCCATTAACAGTATAAATACATACTACGATTACACGATAACACGTTACACACATACATAGGCAACTGTAGACGTATTAGGAAAACAAGAAAAACTCAATTTTTGGCTATCACTTTCGTTCGTGTAAATTTTCAATGCGACACAGACTTGGAAAATAAGGTTTGCCAAGATTTTTTCTTCGTCACGGATCGGGTGAAAGTTCCACTTTCGTACACACTTTTATATTTGGATATTCTTCGCGTGATAAGTTCGATCCTAGTCATGTCAATCCAAATTACGCAAAAATCATGAGTTTTTTAAAAATGGTGGTTGTTAATATATATTTATAAACGAACCTGAAGACGCCATGGATTTCCCTTCCCGATGCCATCGTCACTGCGATGTCGGGTAAAGATCCTGAAAAGAGAAAATTTATGAGAGATTTCACTTTAATAAATTAAATTCATTTCTTCATAATTCTACTTCGTAATATTGCAGAAAACTGCAACATTTTCGATGTTTCAAACAATCACTGATTTTTATACTTATATGGAATAATTTTTGGGCTCGAAAAACAACAGTAAAACCGTGAAAGAAATTTAAATTATTATGGTCGAAAAATAATGTAACGCATCATCAAAATTTAAGGAAAAAAATCGTATTTTTTTTTTCTTTTTTCCTAGAGGTTTCATTCAACAGACTTCGCATTACACTTGAAAAGTTTTAAGGCCAGCCTTTCACGATGTTTAATAAACATATCCACCTCGAAAATCTCAAGAGTGCTTCTTTAAAATGATTCATTTTCCACACTATGTGATCGATAAAATTTTACCGAAATTGCCAAGATTTACGTTGCGATCGACCCACGCACAATCCGTAAAAAATGATGAATACTCTCGAAACCAAACATTTTAAATTATTATTATTATTATTTACGTATAAAAAACCTTTCAATTGTTCGTTTTAGCACGGAATTTTTAATCATAAATAGACTACAATTAAAAAGCATTGGGCATTAACGTCGTATTGTTGTCCAAAACCCAGTGTTCAATGGCGATTCTCTGAAGAGAATAACTTAAAAAAAAAATCGTTTTTTTCCCCGTAATTTGGTAGAGTTTTGTTTAGAAAAACAAAATTTTATAAGTGAACATCGTGCGGTTTTCTATTTATTTTATCTTGAAAATGTTCGGTAAAAACATAATTCTAACCAATTTAATTAATCGTTGTTAATGGAAGTCAATAAAAATTTCAATCACGAATTGTTGATTTCTGAAAGCATTTTCTCGTTTGTACAAAATCTTGCGTTTTCTGAATCAATGTTCGACACGTAGTGCAACAAACACAGACATCACAGTCGCATGGTCTTTAACCGAGGGAGAACTGTGTACGCAAGATGATTGACTGGATTTAAATGAAGTAATTCGGTCAGGGTTATTCGGGTAGCTCGCGTGGATCGTATTAGCGAGTCGATGCTTTGTCGATCGTCAAATAGATTTGTTTATTTACTTCTGTCGATCAGTGGTTAGTCCATGTTCACATTATATTTTTTTTTTCACTCTTAATCTTTCAGTTTCAAATCAAAATGAAAACTGAGACAAATCTGCGTATAAACTTGAGTTTGAATTCGACATTTCAACTCTAAATATTCAAATTTGAGTTCCACTTCGAGTTCGAATTCGTCGTAGTTTTGAACGATGTTTGTCCTGGAGTTTTGAGCAATTAAGCTCGAATTTATCTTGAAATTGGTGTTAAACAAAACGAATGAGATGTAAGTTCAAACTCAAGTAATAGATTTATTCGGATCAGAGTTCGAGCTTGAGATTAAATTGCAGCGTTGCACTTTTTCAAACCAAGTTCAACGAACCAACGATGTTTTAAATTCTCTATGAAGCTAGTGAGACTTCGTTAACACGTAAACCAGTCAAGTTCGAACGAAGTCACAGCCTCACACAAAAAAGAAGTTTAAACTTTAGTCCGGATGAAAAATTTCTTATTGTTTTTCTACGAAACTCCGTCCAAGATCAGTTTTCGAACTTTGTAATTCAAGTTTAAGATCGAATTCTATATTTATTGATAGTCAAGTTCGAACTTACAAATAACCTTTACCTTGATTATAAATTTGAAATGACGTTCGAGTTACATCACGTTTAATTTTATACTGACGTTCCAATTGGCGACTACGATTCCTATACGTCATAAAAAGTATAGTCTGTACAGCGATTACTCGTTCAATACAGTAAACGTATAAAGTCAAGAATGTATATAAAAGCAAAAGGCTCGTTCTCGATCGTAGAATCGCCAAGATTTTCCCGTCGTCAAATTCGCCTATATATCGACCTATATTTACCGCGGAATAGCCAACGATTGTTTCAAGTTCGTGCACCACACACAGTACGTCATGGTCCAAGCACGCAGCACACTTTGGCAATCGAATCAGAGAGAACTCGAATGAAGAATTTATCGAGGAAAGAACGCGACGCTAGAGGGCAAAATACATGGCCATAAATGTTCGTATCTACAGAGTGTCTTAAAAAATCACACCCAAAGGGTGAACTAGCTCTTGATTGACGGAAAATTTATCATCCATTTTTCTATCGAATAATCTACTCAATAGTATTATTGAATAAGCGAAAGTTCGTCAGATTGACGCACGGAATTGACGCACTATTCATTCATTAAAAAAATTTCAGAAATTGGCAACATAATGGAGCTTTGAGGGAAAAATAGCAACAACTGTGCATGAAAAAGAAAAATATCGGAGAATGATTCTCTTTAGAATTTTTCAATCTAACTACTCCCTGAAAATTTGGTGTCATTCGCGAGAAACCGTGGCTAAAAAGGCCTAAATCACGATAAACAATAATGAATGGACCGAATTTACGAAGAATCGAGATTTCCGTATCAGTCCTTTTTTTTAGCCACCATTTCTACGTATTGGCTATGAACGTATGACACGTGCTTGTGAACCTCGCGGCAGTTGCTTGAGACATAAAAAATGCAATATGCAATAGAGATCCATCGTCGTCGTGACTCCTTCTTTCTCTCTTTCGTTCCTTCATTTTTTACCACATAAATTCGTTATGATCCGTGGCTCGAAGCATTTTCAGCTCAAATGTCAGCGACTCACTCCTCGAGTTTTTCTTCTGCTGCTACACTCACCCCATCCCCTTTCACCCTTTTCGAGGCTACCCGAAGTTGCTTTTATATTCTCAGAAAAATAATCGATCACCAGCCCCACGAGGTCCTCTTTTTACATCTTCGTTTCGAAGGAAAACTCTCCTTATTCTATTCAAGTCGTATTATCTCATCCATGCTCCACACAACGCACCCAATATTCTCGAAATTGTCACGTTCTCGGTTGTGACATTGGCACTGACATTTATATGTATTTCAAGTTTTTATACGTTTCCGGAATTGAGAGACCGTTAAGATCTTTTCAAAAGGAAAAGAATGAGAGAGCTAGACTTTGAATAAAAATTGTTTTCTTCATTTCTCTGACTACCGAACATTTATTCGAAAACGTCCAAAAGTTTTGCTCTTTTGTCAAATCATCATTTTAAATGATTTTCCATCAAGGACTGCAAAAAACTTTCGCAAGAACAGAGCTGGAAAATGTACGATTCAATATCCCTTTTTCCAATTCCGAATAACAGCATGTGTCCAATGGGAATATATATATATATGTGTGACTTGTTTTGCGTTGAAAAGCTTCTTTGGGGATGTCCCCCAGTCGCATATTGAGAAATATATTTTATATATGAAACATTCTCCCCCCCGGTAGCCTGACCTTCTTTGATTTCTCGCCATCTGCGATTCTTTAAATTGTTTCGTATACGATGTGGAGCTTTCAAGCAAAAAAATTCCTCACTTAGTTTTCGACTCCCCAAATCCGGAGCTTCATCACTTTGATTTCTCTGGACTATTGATTTTGTTTTTTTTTTGTAAACGATCAAGTGTTTAACGCAAGCAACGCTTTAGAATTTTCGGTCAAAAAAACATTTATTATTCTCGAGTCTCCATACCAAAGGCCAGAATTTATTTTTATTTTGTATAAAGTTTACAACTTTTGGCAAGATAAATGTTTCTCTAATTTTCAACAATTTTCTAACATCCGGTTGCAATATTGTTTCGTTTTTGCCGACGTAGCCTTTTTTCCAAGTCGTACGTATGTCAACCATCAATTTTCATTTTTTTTTAAACTCGACACACTTTTTTCATATTTCGTACGTTTTGACCGAGTAATGGGAGAAAAGTATTTTACAAAATTTCGTGCTTATGGTACACGTTATTAGACGACTTTGAAACAAGAAGTAAATTTCTTTGAAAAATAATAAAAATAAAATTCAATTGTTGACTTGACTTTACTTTTCACACTTGAAAAAAAGCTCATTACGACGAAATTCGAACAAGGACCAAATGCAACACTTCCTTTGGCAGAATTTAAAAAAAATTGTTGAGTGTGCTTGAATAGAGTACCCCTTAATTTGGCCTCTCTCTCGTTTTCTCGTAGTATAGCAGCGTTACATAAGAGCTGCACCGGTCTTTTTCCTATGCAAATTGCACGTGCTCTGTTCACTTGGTTCTCCCCTCTTCTCGCGCCATTGTATATGAAAATCGATCGTCCGCCATATCGGTCGGTTTTAGCATTCCCTCTCAACCCCGAAATAAATAAAATGCATTGCACTCTCGGAATGATAATCGCGACGAAAAGAGAGAAAAAAAAAACAAAAAACAAAAAAAAAATATGAACGAGAACAATAAAATGATGAAACGCATTTGCAATAAATGTTTAGGTGCAATTGTCAACATTGTCATCATACCTGATATGCACGTGCGACCGGCCGGCATCTGTCGCGAGGTTCCCGACTGCATTTCTCTTTTCGATTGACTATGAAACCCCCAAATAAATCTGACGTTTCTACTACGAGAAGATTTGCCTTTTTTTTCAACAAATATCAGTCTTTCTCTTATTTTTCGGACAGTACGTCAACAAAGTCCCGGACGATCGACCTGTTGGAAATAAAAAGTCGAGAGATAGAGAGTGCATTCAATTTGTGTCGATCTCTCCTCTTTTCCTCTACTCTATTATTTTTTTCGATTTTTCAAATCTATTCTTTCGGTTTTGTTATTCGTCACTTTTTCGGTTAGTGATTCTTCGTTTTCCCCAATATCGCTCCTATAAATGTGTCCATCAATTTCGTCATTTTCTCAAGAAAATTTCTTGTCATTTCACTCGATTTTATTTCGTACACAATTAAATCCAATTGCTTATGATTGACAAAATAATACCTTCTGACAGCATAGATAAATATATGAATAGTGATCTACTAGAACTATATTTATACAAAGGGATATCGTACTGGGAGAAAAAAAAGAGCGAATGAAAAACTTACGTAAATTGGATCACGATCGGAAAATTTTCCGGAAGGAAATAGATTCAAGCAATAATCTGGACATGCAAAAAAATGTATCAAATCTAGAAATATTCTATATTGTGGATGAAATAAGAGAAAACTACAAAAGCAGTTTAGTAAGAAAAGAAACAGACAATTATTGCCAGTCAAATGATTGAAATAAGAAAATTAAACGAAAAACGATAAAAACGGTCTCTTTTTGTTTGACACCCGAAAATGTATCAGTGTTTTGTTGAAAACAAAAACACGCGTTTGAAAAAAGTGCAATTAACTGCAATCAATTTTTCACACCGTTTGACATTTGTCAAAAAATTCAGATCGATTACTTTACACAGTTCCATAAAACATTGGAGCCGAAGAAACATTCGAATACTGATTTTTGAAAATGATGACTAGAACAGTTGAATAATATTCCATTGATCTTTTGTCACGTACGTAAGTGCAGCAGGAATTATCGTCCAGTAAATTAAAAAAATGAGTTGGACAGTATGAATCATCGTGGTGCCCTCATTCGATGGTGCATTTTCTTCAAAATTCAATTGAAAATAAAAATGTATATCTATATTGGCTCACCTTTAACCATCTGGGTCAACGATTGTAAAGAGTCTTGAGAATGCCTCGGTGCTTTCAAATTTCCACTTAGATATTTTCGTTGTCGAACGACGCCGGTCTTTTTTTTTATTTTTTTATTATTTTTTTATTTGAAAACACCGCTCGTAGATTCGAAGCGTAACTTCGATTCGTATTATAACTCGCAATAAAAAAATATTCCGTTGCGATTTTAATACGGTTTAGACTTTGTATTTGTTCCTTCTCGTTATATACTTGGACACTGAAAATTCGCGATGTATGTGAAGAGGAAAAGAACAGATATGATTATTAAAAGTAGTAGCAGCAGCAGCAGCAGCGATACTACCTCGCACGACGAGGCTCTCGCGCAGACTGATAGGCACGTCGTAACGGGGGCGTTGAGCGCGGGGCGCTTTTTTCTTCGTTACAGTATACGTATCAGATGTGCGCTTCCAAACGACGCGTACTTCAAAGCTCAAATACGCAACGCGCGCGTTTTTATATTTTTTTCTTCATTTTTTACTTTTTTTTTAAATTCATCTCAGCTCTTCGCGACATTTGCACATTTCACGGTGGGAAAAAGGATCTCGGAAAGGTATGCAACGATGAATTTTATTTTCCTCCTCGTATAATCGACCATTTCCTGGCCACTATTCGATATTTTTCATAAAAAATACTAAAATGTTCGTGATATGCTTTTCAATTGCTCGGGAACGTTCATGCTCGAAAAAACACTTTACGAAATATCGTTCGAAACATCGTATATTATTTTATTTTATTACAAAAAATTTAGCCCCCACAACAGCGTATCAAATTATGTTTCCTCCACATTTTGTAAATGCATTTTACTTTTTTGCTTTTAAGATATCTTTTTCCGAAACTACTCTAAATTTCAAAAGTTTTATAAACTTTTGCATCTTTTTTGTTTTTTTTTTTAATCTTCTATTTTGAATGTTTCAACATAGTTTTTATAAAAAGTAAAAGAAATTAGTAAGTATCTCGAGTTTGACAATCAAAAATTAAACTCAAATGCCAATGTACGAAAAGCTCTGACGAGAATAATCGAAAACCCATTTTCAAATATAACTTTAAATACTCCAATCTTATCTGTCACACGACTCACTGATAATTTGATTTTGGAATTTAATATGTCTCGGCTTTCTATATCCATTCTCTTTTATCTCCTTTTCTCTTACAATAAATATATGATGCATATTTATATACGAATGCCAAATATATTACTCATGCGTACCTAGAAATACACTTTGGTTCAGTCTCCGAAATATCACGTCTATTTCATTTAGAACCTTATGCATACGCGATGTTCGCAGAAGTCTCTCGCTGGAAACTCGTCAGAATAATTGATCCAATGAATGAATTTCGTCGGAAAATATAACGAGGAGAAATGTTCATTTAATAGAAAAATTGAACGTATCGTCCGTTTCGAGAATACGCTCGTAAAAGAAAATGTTCATTTTGTGATAAAAGTGATGAAAAATCGTCATTTTATACGTTGAGCTTTAAAAGTCTCTCAATAATTTTGCCATTACTTTTTTACCAACAGCTCACCCAAGCAATATTCTTGATAAACAAAACTGTTAGTCGATTTTCATTTTTCTCAGGCCAGTTTCAATATTTCTACTCCCACCAGTTCGATGCATTTTTTTCAAACCCAGAATATTCAATCGATCGATCTCAATGAAGTCTCATTCACTCTATAAGCGAGTACTCTACGTAATGAGAACTGAACAAAATCGTGAACCTTAGTTTTGAAAAGCAAAGAAAAAGAACTAGCATGTTTTATAAAATTTGTTGAATATCTTTGGTATGTGGAAAGAACAAAAGATCCAATCGAACTCTGCTTCTATTGAACAGGGAGCAATGCATTCAGATGTTTACACTGGACCACGCATCGAACGAAAGCAAACACTAAATATGCAGGCTTTGTTCACCCGTAGAATAAAAAGTTGCCGAGTTTTCTGTCGGCAATAAACACTTTTCTTTTGTCCATAAAATGGCCAACTTGTCGCAATTATTCTAAATTGAATGATTTCCAAATTACAACGGTATAAATTGCTCGTCTATTTATAGGTCGTCATAGATTTGACGTTGTGAGAAATTCAGTGCTAGAGAAGGGACAAAAATAACAATATTTTACTACTAGAAAATCAAACGATCGGAAAGAATATTTTTTAATTATTTGAGTTTAGAAAAATCATTGTATTTTAATTCGATTTTGAATAAGAATAGATTGAGACTAATTGGTGAGTCGGAAATGAAATGAAAGTTGTGAGTGAATTAATAGACGAAATGAAACACCGATTTAAAAATATCCTCGAACTTGCGTCGGTTCGCTTCCCCCACTTGATTGTAACAGGGCATGATGATCATCGTGATCGTCAGCGTTGTATACACGTGCACGTTTCATTATCGTTGGAGAGACGCGCATGTTCGAAACAAAGGGGAATCCCCTTATCGTTTTCAGGCGAATATTCACGTGCGATCTATTCAAGTAGAAATCGTACATTGAGTCGTGGTAGAGTCTCGTCCCATTGGTGGCTCCCTCGGCGTAATAAATCCCCGAAAAACAAAAGAAAAATGAAAGGAAAAACCCACAGGGGGAGAGAGAGAGAGAGGAAAAAAAAGAGAAAAAACGAGGGGTCTAGAAAGCTCGAGGCAAATCCTCGTGCGTCAGAGCACTCGGGCTTTGCAGAAATTCAGTGCTCGGGCGATGACAACCCGATAGAATCTTTTCCCCTTTTTTCTCTCCTGAACTTCACTAAGCTCATTATATATATCTCACGATTTTTGGCTGCAAAAAGAAATCTTCCTTTCAACAATCAAAATAAAGCGGTTTTGTCCTTTTTATTACCACATAAAAGATCGTCATCCGCTTTTATTTGTTTCGTAGTAAATAATAAAAAATTAAGCATGTGAAATTTTGATAAAATACATGAAGTATATGCAGTGAATGAAATGGAAGCTTTTTATTTTATCTCTCCACGATTCCAGAGGCTCAATTTCTCTGGCTCCATTCGATAATCCTTTGAATTTATCAGGTTATCATTTTATTAGCTGATAAACTTGTGTTTCAAAAATTCAATAAATCGTTATTAAAACTGAGCCGGAGTGATGGGTCGGTTTATGGCTTTGGCAATCTTCCAAGATCAGTTTGTAAGGGTGGAACCACTACTTGGATGGGTGACCCTTTAGCAATGTACCCCCTCAGGCATCGATCGCAGAGCGGGCGGTAGTTTTTGTGAGTTTCTGATGGTGCTAACCAAGTGTGTAGTAGTGCATTAGGAAAGAGTATGTAACCCTCCTGGGGTTCTGACAGGAAACTGGAAGTCAGTGAATTGGGGGAATAGTGAAGTTAAAGTGATGGAATGAGCTCGTAAAAATTCGAAGGCGTATACCCAGGAATGTTAAATATAAATAAATATGTAGGAACTGCTTTAACGAAAGCCTTCGAAATAGAAAAAAAAAACAATGAGGGGATAAATGTTGATCCTGATTGCTTCTGTTCCTACGCAAAAAAAGATCGTCACCATGGGATCTATTTCTATCACCAATTCCATTATTAGTCGACTAGATGCGGCGAACACACTAATTTTTTAGTCTGCAATCGGGTGAATGACCCACCGAGTCGTTCAACCCTTCATTCGAGAGTCATTAAAGCTTCAACCCTCACAATTTTGGCAAACGAAACAGCAAGGATCACATTTCTATACAGACTCGATCAATTCGTTATACGTTCAATGTAGCTGCAAGCTCGATACAAATATAGACCGAGAAATAACGAGACAAAATAATAAAAGTGCAAGAGCGACGAAGCAAGGGGGATGAAAGACTACGACTGTATGATAAGAGAGAAAATTCCCTTGTTACGTCTTTTCAAAGATTCGTAAGATGCGATACCACCAGCGTGTGCGTCAATGCTGATATCGTGGCGGTGTATCTTATCGATCTGTCCTTCTCCTTCTCCTGCTTTACCTCCTTTTCGTCTCCACCTCTCGTCGTCGCGAGTTCGTCGTCTCGATGCTTCATGTTATATGCTCCTACATTCCACTGCAACGTTAAAAGCTCCAAGGAATTGTAATCCCTTACAAATTCTTACCTCCCTCCTTGTGCATGGATCGAATTGCGACCTCAGCAACAGTTCACAAATTAAAGGGTGCAAACATCACTTTTCACCAGATTATGAATGGCCCTCCAACTTCTCGCCTTTTTACTTCAAAACCAAGTATGGCACAGAGTAATCAAAATAATTTATATTCAAATAGATGGAAAATATTTCATGAAACTATGATCCAAATTTAGCTGATAATAAACGCAGTAAAATGTCAAAGTGGCAAGAATGCACGTTATTGGAATTTGATAAAAATTTACGTGGGTGTTTAGGATCTATAAAAATAATTATATTTTTCAGAAAATCACTGCGTATAAATTTTTATTAATGTGAGAAAAGATTGTGAAACCATATAATATAATCCATAGATAACCCAGAGTAATTGAACTGAAATTGTGATCGAGAAATGTCAAAATATGTATAAAAATATAAATGAACATTACTTGGCCATTATTCATACGTGTGGAATATTACGAATTTATCAGTTATTCGAATGGACTATTTAATTCTTGAGTTAATATATAGACTAGTCTAGAGTGTGACGTTTAGTCGTCGTCGACGTCAATAGCTATAAGCCAACCCGAAGTATTTTTGTCCGTGATGGAAATTATCGATTACATTTACCACAGAGTCTAGATAGAGTAAGAATCATACACTCGTACAACCGTTTTTAATACACTTCTATATCTATCTGTATATTTATCGGTCTGCTCGCGATCGATATGAGCGATAGCAGTCGATATACGCTATCTTTGCACCGAAGCGGGGGTGCTCGCGATTCCTTCTCTTCTAAAAAATCCAACGAGAAAGAGAGCCTTCGTGAGACCCGAGGGTATTACGTGTTACATTTGCTGCCGTATAAAATGATCCTCAAAGAAAGAAAAAAAAGGATCGCACGGCAACGATGTGATCTATAAGATAGCACTTTATCACGCTACAATTTGCTTGAATTCCTTATTCGCAAGTGTTCCTAAAAAAAAAAGAAAATTGTATTTACAAATTCAAATGTGAACATTTTTCCACACGGTTTTTATCATTTGGCTCATTCTGTGAGTATGGTTGTCATTGTTATGAAGACTGAAATGTTCTGGCATCACGGTATTCAACGTACCTTTAGTGAAAAAAAGACGTATGACAGTTTTATCGTTCAATATTTATTAAAAATCAATCATCAGAAAAACACTGGTATCATTTCTTTCATGAGTTTCGACTATTTTCGTGAATAAAACGATTTTCTCACTTAACTACGTCTAAATTTGTTGAAAATGCGAAATGTTATAATTCTCAAAGACTTCAATGCAACTTCTTGATTTTTTTTTACAACTCTCGAGACAATCGTACAGACATAATTTGCAACAATTTTTTTACCTTGGCAGCCTTTTTAATACATTTTCCAAACGTTCTTAACCCAATTCATTAGTTTTTGTGAGAAATGTTTTACGGTGCAATATTGCGATTGGATTTGATAATTATTTGCTTTGGTGTCCTACGAAAGAGAATGAAAGCCTCTTTTTTGGAACAATTTGCTAAAATTATTCATTGTTGATAAAATAGGGAGGAAAGTGGCGAATTTAACAGTAGCTTCGCAAACTGGACTGTGTGAAGGATGACACAATTTATTCTATCCGCAGTTCATGCACGTATCACGCCATCACGTATCGGTTGTAAATATATATACATATAGAAATGTATCAAAGTGTTTCGATCGTAAGGAAACGATTATATCGCACGAAAATAGCATGCTCTTCCCTCTTTCCGCGCCCTAGTAAGTGTTTTTCGACTTGGCAATATATTCATTTCCCAGATAGAAGTATGGTCGCCATTATTCCCGATTTAAATAAAGTATTACCGCGCCTGCATTCATGAGTCGTATACATGTGTACACGGTTTGTATTATTAAGTATGTTATTCTTCCTTTTTTTTAATGTTACATCGAGAATATTCCAGGCGGAACAAATCAATCGATACTTTTTTACACGTCAACTATAACCTCAACAACATCGATACTTCTGCTTGTCAAATGAATACCCAATATTATTTTCTCAATTACTGTGAACTTTTCTACAGTATGGAAAATATTGTTGCTTCAACAACAATTGTTATAATTGTTGAACGAGAAGTAATCGGATAATTATATATTTTAGTCATTTTTATTAACCACGACGACTGTTATTAGCAGATTTTTGTTTTACAAACAAAAATCATCAGCGAATTTTTGGTCATTGAAAATGTTACTTCAGGGCTATTGATTTTTCAACATGCGACACTTCCCAGGCGGAATTTAACTTTTAGGTAAAATTTGAAAATGATATTTGTAAGGCAATTATCATACAATTTCCATATCATTCTGTTGGAAATTGGGTCGGAAAAAGCTGGAATGTTTCATGCTTTTCGAATGACAATAACGCGTATGAATATTCAGGGATTGAAAAACGATTTAGTTCAACAGTTCGTTACTGCTTTATATTTATAATTTGACATGTGAAACGATCAATTATTCGGATAATCAACTTATGGGGTCCGCGTGATTGCAGGCTCGTGGAATAGGAATTGTTAATGGTGAGACTATCTCTGAGAGCAGAAAGACATGTCTGTATATTATTTACTGTTACTGCATTTGACGTTTCTCGTTGATGACGACGATAAGCGTTGTTAATGTCACGCATTTTCAAGTTACAACTTTGCACGTCGAACCAATTTTTAATACAGACGCGAAGTTTTTTATTTAATGTTACAAAAATTAAGAAAAAACGTCGATCAATCAAAAAAGTGCTCGTGGCGAATATGGAAATTCGAAAAATTCTTTAATTGTAGAAAAAAATGAAATATGATAGTAAAAATTAACAGATATTTCAAAGATTTGTTCATTTTGTAAACTGAGAAAATAGAATCAAGACAATGAAAATAAATATTGAAAAATAATGCCCTGCAAGCACAGATATTGTTGATGAAAATAGAATTGAAGTCGAAATGAAACTTCTTTAAGATCGTGACCGATTATATTTGATATTTGATATGCGAGTTGCCTGAGCTGTCAACAGTTGGATACTTTCATAAGAGACGCAATGATTTCTCTAGTGAAACAGCAACTTGGGCACGTCGACTCAGGTGAATACACAGCAGATATTTAGAAACGCGTGAGTGTTACAAATTTACCCCATGGTCCAAATTCGCACTAACTCTTGCGATGTATGACTCTCTGTTGGTCGCCGGGAATGATGGGCCGCATAAATCTGGATGATGTATATAAATCGCAATGGGAGGAACGAGGGCAAAAGACAGAGAGAGTGAGAGAGAGAGAAAGAGAACGAGAAAGAGGGTGGCAGGGAGGGAGGGAGGGAAGGAAAGAGGATGAGCCATGTGCTCGCAAACTATTATTCGCTCTGCTAACGATCGTCTCCGTATCTTCCGCACACAGAGTGAATATTTCTCGTTTCCTGTTTCTACCTCGTGCGCGAAATAATTTCGCGACAGGCCAACTTCCCGATGCGTATTCCTCGCGCGTGCTCTATGTTTATTAAACTATTAACGTCACGCGAGATATTGTCCGTTACACACGTGTTGCCCACGAAAAACGCTTGATCGACTGCGTTAATTCGCAAAGCGCAGATGCATTAATCAACGTCACGGTCATCGCGTACGTGTATACACATAAATATGCCCTTTAATAAATCATTTCGAACATTTCATTGACCTCTTTGCCACGTCTCAACAAATTCTCCTTTAATTTCATAATCAAAGTCTTCCGCTCAATTATCTTGTCGAGAAAATGACATTCAAACCCATAGTCTCCCAGCATCTAATTCAACATATCACAAATAACTGCAAATTTATCAAAATCTCACTCGTAAAGCAGATACACGAGAGCCGTGAAAATTATCGGAAAATATTCCGAATTCCTTCAACTGAAAAATGTATGCTAAACATTCCTTTTCCAATCCTCAATTATTGGATGTCGTTTCTATTCATCTTACTCCTCGTCCATAGAAATTCGAACCTTCGTAGAAATACAAACTGTTTTGACAGGAGAGTCCATTTTACGAGATTAAAGTCACTGACGGTCTTTAAAGGGGAACATTCGTTGATTTTTTGTCCCGCAATCCCTTAGGGACAAATATTGAAGAAGTTTGCTATAAATCAGCTTATTTTTGGTCTTTTTTGATACCGTGTACACTGCACGTATAATACGTGCGTATAACCACAGGTTCAGATGGAAATATGCGTTCCATTGTATTGAGGGAACAACAGAAGTTTCTATTTCGAAACTGAAAATCCGTGATTCAAAGATTTACAACAAATATCCCCTGTGTATGTTCACGAATGTCGTACATTTACACACGTTCGTGTGAATAAATATTATTCATGAATACCGTTAAGGGAAAATAAACTTTTTCGATTATTGGAATGCCAGGCTATCAGATCGATCAACAAAAACATGAGTTTCAAAACGTTTAGTTGATTCAACTAATATTTGGTGGAATCGAACAAATTTTTTTCCTCAGATCTCAATATTATTTTGTCAATAATATTATTTATGTCGTATTTTATTAAATTATTATTTAATAATATTTTCATGGGTCTGTTAGCCTGTGTGGAATAAAAACCCACGTCGAACTTCTTGTTCTTAAACATAGTCATTAATTAGTTAGAATAATGAACCTTCCGTGATTCCCACAATTTCTTTGAAAGCTCAATATGTCTATATGAGAAATGCGTCGATGCTTTGTACAACGCAATGGTTTGGTGCTCGAAAAAACGTACACAAATAGCATTATTTATTCGATTCGAATACAGCTCTGTAGTCGAAGCAAATAGAAGTTCGCAAATAAACGTTTGTAGTAGATTTAAATTGTTCTTTTTTTTTGCCTGTACTTTTTGTACACCCAGAGAGTGTAGTTTCTCTTTGGATTTGACGTCGTGAAAAGCATGTACAATGAAAATTTCGCAAATAGTTGTTGCGATGAATGTATTTGTCAAATGCGCGGCGTACTGATGCCGATCTCGAAGTACGGTTAATTTTTCAAAATCGTAAATGGTGTAATTATGATCAAAAAAGAGTGGCTAAAGGTTGAATCGCTCATTGCTTCTTGAGTTAGAAATCTTGATAAAGTCTTGAGGCTCGAAGGTGAGTTTTATCCTACTTGTGGCTATTTTGGCCCTAATGATTGTGCTCATGACATCCTGCTTGGCCTATTTCGATCCTAACGACCCTACTTAACATACACGAAATGGAGCTCGAATGACAAAGCCCCATAAGTACGTAATTAGGCTGTGTATATCGAGAGGGAGGTTTTTGGCAGTTGGCGAGAGTTATTAGAATATTTGCAAGACGAAAAGAAAACACTTTGGTGGAAAGTGGTTGTTGTGTGACAAAAGGATTGTATAGGAACGAGAGCTAGCCACAAAATAAGCGAAACGAAGAATAAGAATCGTTCGCGCAGGGTCCTAACGTTCGGAGGATGTCATCAGGGCAAAAACGACGCCGGAATTATAAGGGAAGAGGCAGATAGAAAGTTAAGATTAAAGAGGGGCTGAGAAAGAGTGAGAGAGAGGCAAAGAAAACGGGACTGAATAGTACAGTGATAAAAGAGAGTATAGTAAAGAGTCTATAGTACGAAGGGTGCTAAAACTACCATCTTTTCCTCTCTATATCTTTGGCTAAAATGGCGGACGCGCGTGCGATTCCGTCGCGGTTCCGAGAGTTCAGCGAACAAGAGAGATGGCACGTGTCGGGCAGCCGGGCTACCCCCCTATATATATCCACCCCCGAATGACGTCATTCCTCAGCGGCGCCAACAACCTTCCCCCTGTGCCTACGTCAGCAAAGCCCGCGATTCAAACTCGCCATATATGCACGAGACGTCCCACGTCAAATGAACTTGCACTGCAACCTCCCTTACACGTTTTTTTATTCATTTCCGTTTCCCTTCTGTACTTCGTTTATAAATGTAACAATCAAAAGCCCTAAATCGACTATCGGTTGGTTCCAATATCAATTTTCTTGTGATTGACGTGGGGAAAATGACGATATTTGGTGCGGGGGCACAAAAAAAATATGACTGTGAAGGGTTGAATATTAAATTTATTGATTGCAATCAAAACATTTGAGTTAGCGTTGGAACGTGGAAGTGTAGGAAAACTCTGGGCCATACAGACCCATGTGTGGTGATGGATAAAACTAAACGATTTCGCGTAGTTTCCAAGGGTTTGTTCGTATTTCATATTCATGTTAATTCGCAAACAAACGTAAAGGTTCATCATTTTTGTTCTTATGTGACATTTAAAAATGGACGTAATGGAGGGTAGCCAAGTCGATTTGAGGTTGAATCGCTTTTATGTACACCCTCGTATTCCGTCCATGACAGCCTCATATTTTTTGCCCCTTCCACCACATACCTTCCGCAACAAAACGACTGTCGTCTCTTCTCACCCGCACTCATTATGACGTATGCACATATATATGCAGATAAATACGTCTCTTATGTACACGCGTACGACATTTGATATACGAGAAAACCCGATTTTTCTCTTTTTCCCGAATTTATCCTCGATCGTTAAGCCCCCTACCACAAATCGTCATATACGAGCTGCCGACTCGTGGGAAATTCACCCGAATATGCAATGCTCATCGAGACGGTCTGCTGGGTCAAATGATATATCCGTGGATGTATGGGAATGTGACGATGTTTATGTATTAATGCTGTATTATGATAGGGCGTAGGGTATTTTTATTATATTTATATAGCATCGCAAACAGTATATGATTTCACTAGATTTATCACAAATAATAACCGAGTATTTATGGATTAATTATTATAAATGTATTTAACGATTTGCTCGTATACATTTCATTTATTATTTTTATCCAATATCGTTACTCAGTCAATCGAGTATTTATGGTTGTGTTTATATTAACAGCTGTGGATAATGTTAATACAGATAAATTAACAATTTTTACAAATTTATCATCTTCAAAGACGAAGGAATCGCGCAATTCGCTCGTAACCCTTTTCCTACCTTTTTTTCTTTTTTAAACTATTATTTTTTTGGCCAACGTGAGCTTTTCAGCTCAACAGCCTTTCAACTCTGCATAATATCGACTCGAGGAACCCAAAAGCTTCGAGTTATATCTACGACGCAGTAGGTTCAACACGCGAAGGATCGATTCCTTGATTACTCCATGCGGTATCTACACCACCTAACCCTTCTACCTGTCATGCGTGAATGAGGTCTAGACTCGAGCGAGGTCCCCGGTAACCCTCCGTGTCCAACGATTAACGAATTTTGCCGCTGCAAACTCTGATTCACCAGATGACTCTGTGAAAATAGGTTTCACGTTTAATCAATCAATCATATTGAACCGCTTTAACCTTTAAACTCTGGCATTGTTTTTTCGTCACGAAACCACGGATGTCAAATCACCAGAAGGTGCAACTTTCAGCGGACTATGAACGCGGCATAATGTTCGTTTGAAGAGAAAAATGATCACTTCGTAAAATTGAACTCTTCTGTGAAATCGTAGAATTGACTAAAAATGTCCACAATACTCAAAATCATTTTTGGGTGTTTTATGGCGGAGCGATACCAGACCATGATCCATGGGACTTTTGGATCCTTTGTAGATTCATTTCTGGAACGTGACTTTTGTAGATTTAAAAGATTCTTTGAATTGATTTTTATGTTTCAAAATGAACGTAAAGAATTTGTTGCCTCCTTGATTTCTTTTCTGTCTCTTGCACAATGACGTCAATGGGTCTTTACAGACGTTAACAATAGTTCAGTTAATCTCTGTGTACGCTTACCTTGTCATTCATTAAGTCTTCTCCCTCTCTCCTGCTCTCTCTCTCTCTCTCTCTCTCTCTCTCTTTCGCTATGAATTGCGTGACTCGACGTATATGCGAATTATATAACCAGGGACGAACGTGCTCGCGCAAAGACGATTATCACTTATCGCGAATCACCGAGAACGCTCGAGAGCCGCTTATACATATATTCTGTTAAAATTTACCATATAGCCACTGATTGAAGCTCATTCAATCGGCATAAATCCCATTGAAAACAATTCCGATTTTATCGAAATTGCGTGGCACCTTCATACACTCCAGTAGTTTCATTGTAATTTTTCAACAGAAACTAGAATAACACGAAATGAAAGCTTTACCGTGTCGTGTTTAAAATGCCGTTTTTTCATTTTTATTCAATTAATTTTTTGACATTTTGCGTTGGCTTAAAGAATTCAAAAATCAATGGATTCCAAAAAAAAAGTGAATCCAAGATTCGAAATGGGCATAAAAAAGCGTGGCGTCTGATCCAGACAAGGGTTAACTCATCGAAACACTGGAGAAATGTAGACAAAGAGAAGTGTATTTATTTGTACAGAATACTAATCCATTGAATCACTAAAAATCGAGGTGTTGCATATGAAATATGTGCGTTAAAATAATGAGCGCAATTACACATGAAAGGTTACATAATTTAACATACATATTTATTGAAGGTGTTGACGTTTGTATTTTCAACGATTAATCAGTACTCTCAACAGTCTACAGTGTTTAATTCCATACGAAATTAAGGTGAACTCTATATCAACGTAGAATGGTACGTAAAATATAATAAATTGTACACGTGACAATAAATTGGTGGGCAATTATGTATAGTATATTGCAGAGTACCATAAATACTTCGTATATATATTATTATAGTCTTAAATCTAGAACGATTGCTTCCGCACTCGTAACAACGACACTATCGAGATCGAACCCAATTCTCATACAGCTTGTTATTTTTATATCCTCTTTTCTTCGTAAGTATCAACGCTTTTCTCTCATTTTATTTTCCTCTTCCCCATATTCTCGATACTGTACATACATCCGAGATTGTCTAACAATACTTCCGGCCTGGTATCATCCACACTAGATGATTAAGATCCTTTCACGAAAATTGAATCCTCATATATTTCTATGTAAGAGCCTACGATCAAATTCCATCTATTACAGGCTGGTATCAAGTTGGACATGTCACTGGGGACTCTTGCAGCTTCCCATTTAGCTCCTTTGATATCTCTTCTCAGTATCTCGTGCGAGCAAATGAGAAAGAGGGAAAAAAGCTTGTCATTGTTATTCTGATTCGTTCCGTAGGTTGTTGTTGTTGTTGTTGTTGTTTTCTTTGGTGAACGAAAGTCGATGAACTTTTTGGAGGATCGCATGTCGACGAAAATGAAACGTGCAGGATTTTACAATCGAGGAAATAAGATCGAGGTGTCGATCTTCCTGTTGAACAAAATCTTGCTCTTTTTGTCGTCACTTTACTCACGGGCCTCTTCTTTTATCACGAGATATCCAGAAATTCGATTACACGTGAATGAAAATGAAAGGACAAAATATTGATTGATCGTTCGTAGCAAAGATATATAAGAATGAGGAAGAAAAATAAATAGGAACTCGATATATTATTGGATGGCGATTGAAAAAGTTTTGTAGCAGCGGCTGGTCTTCCTATTACGCGTCACTGTCACCCCAAAAGTTGTCAACGTTCGCATCGGATTCTTCAACGATCGCGGTTTCGTCAACAACATCGACTACTTCCGCTGGCGCGCTGTTGAAGCCCTCGTGTTCGACGATGAATGGATCTGTCGAGTCATCGTAATCTGTCTCTCCTCCGCATTCTGTCTCTTCGATCTGATGACAAGAAAAACAATTTTTTTACAGTTCGATGAACGTTGAATTGATTAAAATACATCGAAAATAGTGTGTGTAATGAAAAAATCATTATTCAAATCGCACGTTAGAAGATGCAACGTGGATTTTCCAAAATAAAATTTCCCACATAACCTACAAAGAATTTTTCTATCGACTGATACGTCAGCTTTCATGTGCAAGTTAACATTCCGAACGTAAGTTTGAAAATTCAGTTGTACAAATTAAATTTTAACGTCTGTTGTAACTTTTCTTTATCGAGAAACAAAGTAATGACTATTAATGAATGTAATTTACACACTCGTTTTTACAATTCATTTTTACCGCGAATCTCGACGGAAAAATTCACTTTGTCATTATTTCCGAGTCCGTGCTTTCCTGTATTTTATCGTCAATTCATGTTCTTCTGAGAAATAGACAGCTAGAGGATTTCTGAGGTGATCTCTCAGTCGTAAGGACAGTAAAAATCTTGCTGCACGTGTTTTCTCTGTCTTTTTTAAAGACTCGATTTTCCAATACAAAGAAAAGTTAATTGTCGTTATCCTGCTTTCGTTAATGAATTAGCCTTGAGCCTAGTCTTTGCCTTAATGTGAAATAACTGCTTCACTTCAATCAAATGAGTGCAAAATTTTCACCATAGTCGTATTTATCAGTTCATAGCCCTGTAAATTTATCGATATTGATATTTTTTTAAGTTAATAAACTGTAATACAAATTCAGCATCAAATAATTGGATTTTTGTATCAAATTTCGCATACAACTGTTGTGAAAATTGAACATTTATTCGACTAGTGTGAAACAGCTGGTTTGCCTTGAAGATAATGATTATACCTGAGTTTCATCTTCCGCGTCGGGACTCTCAGGTCTCTCTTCAAGTTCTTGGTAGTTGACATCAGGATGGCAATGGCATTCGTTGTATGATCCATCCGGATGATGTAAATCTTCGGATGTACCAAGTATAACTTCAGAGGCGAGTCTTTCTTCCCTCTCTTGTCTCTTGTGAGATTCTTCATTTGCTTTTTCAATGGCATAACGACTTTCTTCTTCCGCGGCTAATAGCTTGTCGAATTCCGCAGCACGTCTATTCATTGAGATCGATGAAAAAATAAATAAAATTATAAAAACATTAGGATTATAATGAAAATTCAGTTTTCTTGGGAACAGCGATACATTACTTTTCAATTTCAGCCAATTTGGCATCTCTGACTCGTTCAGCTTCCCATCTCTCCTCTTCGATTTTTCTTTCTGCCTCGAGCCTCTCCTGTTCCTCGATTTCGGCAAGACGCCTCTCGTTTTCCTCCTTCAAACGACGCCGACGTTCTTCCTCCTCTTGCTTCCACCTTTCCTCAGCCAACCTAACATAGCACCAAAGGTACAAACAAATTTTTGAATATCACGACGAGCCGGGGAGGCCAGGTAATTGTTACCTGGCCTCCTCGGCTCGTCGTCTCTCTTCCTCCTCAGCTTGCCTTTTCAGTTCCTCGACTTGCCTTCTCAAGTCGTCTTCATCGAGTTTCCGTTGGAGCACTGAAAAATATAACATTTTATCAACGTCCATTTCCACCTGGTAAACGAAAATCTGAATAAAATGAAAGCTTGAAATGAGCGAAATATTATGCAGTAGGCGAATCTATTTTGTGTGTCGTGTACGTGGGTGGTTCGAGTTGATGTACGTGTGTGTGTGTGTGTCTGTTTCACATTCTACATGTAAAATGTTTGAAAAAAAAAATCTATTGAATTGTTTTAAGATGATTATTAAATACCGTGCTCATGATTCACTTGGGTTATTTGATAATAACATAATCTGACTTACGAGAGTTGCGAAAAGGGGAATTGAAGAACGTACCACGTGCAATTAAATAATCAGACACAATAATCATGAGCGATCGAAAAATCATGTGAAATTATATGACGAGAAACAAATACATTGTCATGTATTGAAGATACATTGATCAACGGACGAAATACAGGGATCTTGGTACATTCGATACAGTAGATCAATTAAGTTTGTGCAACGAGTTAAGTTCGATATTCTGTCTCAGTTCGTCGTCTGTTCTTCACTCTCTTCCACTGGCTTTTCATCGTCGTCGGGGCAGGTCGTCTTCCATGTTTCTAATATTCGTAGAAGCCCACGTTGCCTCGACGTACCGTCTTCGTCCACTTCCTCCTCTTGCTCGTTTTCTGTTTTCGTTTCCGATGGGTCTTCTGTATTCTCAGCAACTGCAGCCTCTTCGAAAGCTGCTTCATCCGCTGGTTCATCCAGTGCGGTTTCTGGCTCCGGTTCTGGCGACACAATTGTCTCTTCGGGTTTTGATTCCTCTGTCACTTCCGGTTCAGCCTCTACGACCGGTTCAGCCTCAGATTCGGCCACAATTTCGGGCTCATGTTCAACTTTTAATTCTTTAGTCACTTCCGGTTCGTGCTCTTCAATAGGTTCTGGTTCTGGTTCAGCAATCACCTCCGGTTCTGGCTCAGCGACCACTTCCGGTTTCGATTCAGGAATTGGCTCAGGCTCCGCTGCCGCGATCACTTCAGGCTCTGGTTCAGCAACCGGTTCTGGCTCTGGTTCCGCGATCACTTCCGCTTCTGGCTCGGGAACTGGCGCAGGTTCTGGCTCTGCTGCTACTTCTGGCTCTGGCTGAGGGATCGGTTCGGGATCTGGCTCAACAATTTTCTCTGGTTCTGGCTCTACTATCGGCTTGGCCACTGGCTCGCGAATTGGAGCTCGTTTCGTCTTTGATTTCTTGACGACTACAGGCGCTGGTTCGTCAACTGTTTTGAGCTCTGGCTCCACAACAGGCTCTGGCTCGTGAACTGCTTTGACCTCTACATCGACAACAGGCTCTGGTTCATGAACCGTTTTTACTTGTGGTTCCACAACAGGCTCCTGCTCGTGAAAACTCTCGTGTTCCACCTCGGCAATAGGTTCAGGCTCCTGTTTTACAGCTATATTTTTAGGAAATTACGAAAAGGTTACATGAGATACAGGGTACGAATTAACGCGTAACATAATCGTGCTGGACATCGGATACTTTTTTTTGTTTGTTTTTGGATTAGCTCACCTCTTTTGGGACGAGGTGCTTCATCATTCTCCAATGCTCGTGCTAAAATCATTTTTTTGGTTAGCGTGGGACGACACAGAGGATAAGGAATCTGTACAATATTGCATTCTCGATCTATACTAACCCTTTCTGATCTCGCGATCGGTGAGTGGAAGATCCGGATCTGTGAGATACATGAAACAATAAAGTTACCACTGACAGTACGAGGCAAACATCAACTCCAACAAAGCAGACAAGCTCGAAGCGATAACAGAAAGTTAATCATGTTTTTTTCTTGAAAATAACTAAGCGATTGTTAAACGCGAGAATAAAAGTATGAAGATTAGTGTCATAAGCTGCATGGCAAAACAAATCGCACCATAAACATTGTTTTGAATTAATCTGTGCACTTAATCTTCTTTTTTTTTAAATTAACATGGTGTTTTTAATATTATTTATCGATTCGAACGTAAATCGATTGTTTTATGATTTCATAAATTATTTAACTGCGGCTCGGTTTAATGGAGATTTAGCCACTAATAGACGAAAGCTTACCTCATGACAATGCATGTATAATATATACATTTATATACTCATTCGTTTTAGGCAGGACGTCTAAGGCATACTTGCTCGTGCAGTGAGTGGTGAAATCTTTGATAGTTTTTTTTTTTTTCGTTTATGTTTTTTTATTTTTAATAAATCGTGTTTTTTTATCGGGTGATATTTAATTTATTCTTCATGTATATAAAGTTCGAGTAAACATCACAATTGTTCTTTTTATTAAAATCCATAATATATATATATTTTTTTTTTCATGGGGAAACGGTGTAATTGGGGTCTTACATAAATTTGTATTTTGCATCATACGTGTTGGGGTTCTTCTATTTTTTTTCTTCTTTTTTTACTTCCCTCTCGTAAATTTTACGAGAAAGGACTCTATCGTAAAAACTTAGGACAAGACCACAGATGTAGCGACGTTTCATTTTATTTTTTTCTTACGTGTAGCCACGAAACGTGAAAGAGCTTTTGAGGGTTTTTGGAGTACCGGGAGGAAGAAAGGAGCTTGGGATGATGGTCGAAAATATATAACTTGAAATGGTCTCTGCGACGACAGTGACAAAGAATGGTTTCGCGCTTGACTGTATGTGTTCTGGGCGATGGGCAAAGTGTGTTCGAGGTTTTGTGTGTGTCAAAAAAAGAGAAAGACAGAGGGAGAGAACGGATGAGTGATGCGAGGAGGTTGGTTTTTCGAATCTTGTTGTTTACGAGGGTCAAGTCGTTTTAGTTTGGTATGATTTTCCTCTACTCTCCCTCTCTCGTTCTCTCTCTCTCTCTCTCTCCCTCTTTTCCTATCTTTGTTTCTTTTTTAACGTTTAATCCTCCTCGGCCTCGGCAATGACATCTTCGTCCACTTTTTTCGGCTTGGTAGGATCCTCGTTCAGCTCTGGTACGCGTTGTCTCCATCCGTGGCCTGAAACGTTCAACAGAACCGCTGGTTCCTCTCGCATTTTTCTCACTTCGTCACTGTAGCCTTGCTTTGCCTGTTTGGATTTTCAGTTGGGCTTTTTTGTTCTCTTTTGTCGGATATAAATGAATGATGAAACGATTTTTCTCACACTGGGGTGCACTCGAGTGCTCAGGGAGGAAGGGGCGGATGGGGGGGGATGGTGTAAGACCTTTTTGCTCGATTTATGATGGATAGAAAATCGAACCGCGCGAGATCTTAAGCTATTAATCTATATCTGTATTTATCTCGTTGAATGTTTATTTTATCATTTTGTTTGATTTTTTTTTTTTTTTTCAAATCAGACGAATTAGGCACAACGTAACAGAAAAAACAGAAATAACGAGAACACGAAGAGACAATAGTCGAAAAAAAAGAACAAAATAAAAAGAAATACAGTAGATGAAACGGAAAGACACACGGGTCGCACAGAACACAACAATAAAAAAAAAAAGACAAACGAGTGTAAAAAAAAAAAAAAATTCTCAGACATAGAGTACGCAAAGGTAGTCGAACAGGAGAAAATGAGAGTTCGAGAAAAATAAAGGAAATAAAAGTAATGAAAAGTACAAAAATTGAAAAAAAATTAAAAAAAAAAAAACAAAGTTTTGTGAGAGACGGACAAAAACGAAAAAAAAGCGCGTCACACACATCAACGGCGCCCCCAAGCCGCATTTCATTCAAGGACAGTAACCAATATCATCAATGAGATACTAATATAGACAAAACCTGTACAAAATTATCTATGTTTCGTGAACATCGTTGGCATACACTTTGAGCCTCGTGATCGCGACTGTCGAATCTTTGTACACGGTCATCGAGCTTGCAACAATTTTATTATTGCACAAGTTTATACAAAATAAAATAAGTAAATAGTTTATCGCGATTGCGAGGCTCGTCTCGTGCACACCGCGACACTCGTTACGCATCCTCAAATTTTAACCGTGTGTGCGTGTGTATGTGTATTGGGAGGGTATCAATTTGAAATATTTGCAAATGAATGACCTTTCTCGGTAATTAATGAAAATGTGCCTCGAATAAAAGTCCTACGGATCATGTGATCCCGTGATTATTTTTATTTGATGAATCAATTATGAACGGGAATCGTAACGTCCGTTTTGGCTGGTAAATAATTAACTTTCGAACACCATACTAATGAGTCTAGAAAACCGATACGGAAAAATGATATTTTACGATTGCTTTTTTCCATGAGGTAAAAACACCAATCGTCGGGACATTAACCTTCTGAGGGATGAATTTTTTTATTTTTAATTCAATTCCTTTGAAATTTGGTACTGTAGAGTTTACTTTGTTTATTCGAATGATAAAATGTTAATTGATATAATTTAATCGATGAAGAACGCAAAGTTTCGGAATTCTAGGTCGCGCAGACGCATAAAAAGTGAAATAATTTGTTATAATATGGTGTTCAAGGGTTGCCAATATTCTTTTCTACTTTTTTTTTCGTTATTTATTTTGCGAGAAGAAAATGAGGACTCGTCATCGTTTCGTCACGTCATTGTCGATATATTGTCCATTGTACGTGTTTTTTTGTTGTATTTTGTACTCACAGGCACTAGCTGCTGCCTGACGATTCTTAGCGTAGTAACTCAGCATGTTGACGTCACTTTGAACGTCAGCAGGACGAAGATCCGCAAGTTTGTAGTAAGGCCTCCTCCGGGAATGAGGTTTACCTCCGGTGTAAGCAACGCAAGCAAGATTTCCGGTGCCAAAATGACGATGATCCGGTGAGTCGTAGTACGAGATTGAATCATCGTCCTTCTTTGCGTTCTTACGCGCTCCGATCAGACGCCTTATGTAGTCGTCGCTGTGCATACGTTCCGGTACAATATCCTCGGCAAAGTCACTGTGTTCACCGGAGAAATTCTCTCAATGAACTTGTGACATACCTCGGAGACTTGTCTCACAAGTGCAAGATATTATTTTTCTCGAGATCCAATTTCATCGTATCAATAGATTTTTTTTTTTAATTTCTATTTCGAGAGCATATTGTTGTGGATCCTTTTTATTTTTATCAATTTTCACATTTTATTTATGTATGAATGGAATTCATTTGAAGGCCTTTAATTTTAAAGGAACTGTCATTCGATCTCGAGAAAAATACAGAAGGGAGAATTGAGATTCGTGCCTCAATACGCATTTATTTTCATGGGTTTTCGGTACTTTTTTGCAACGAATGCATTCATAATTCATTATTCAAGAAAAAAACCATAATTACCTCGCTAAGGGGCGGGGCACGAAGACATGAATTCGTCGAAGAAGAGCATCAGCCCTGGCGCGAATTTCCCGAGTCTCATCGTCCCACAACTGCCAGAATACACAATCAGCATACTACATCTTAATTGTCATTCGAACCGTTCATTATTCTCAATCGAGATAGCAGCGATAATGATGATATGCGAGGAAAAAAAAAATTCTAACTTTATCATTGACTCTACATTTGAATGAGATTTTTTCGAATTGAGAACTCGAAGCAACGTTTATTTTTGCACAAGATTCATTCAGGCCTTGTTCATCACTGATTTTTTATCATTTTTGAGATAATTATGTTTAATTTTAATTGAAATCGATTACTACTCGATCTCAGAGTATCGGTGAAGGTTCGTGTGCATGGTAATTAGTCATGTTACGTGTCAAATGGTTGGGTTATCGATTCATTTTATCACGATTATCATCGAAATCGTTTCCAACGATGGCGAATATCGCAGCTGGTTTTTACACTTGACTTACAACGTTGGGCTTCGAGTTGAGGTAACTTGAAGTGTAGGACTGATGTGACGATCTCGGAAGATCGCGTATCCGCTGAAGTTCTGCAGCAAGGACACTAGGTCTCACCCTCGATTGAATTCTTATCGGTAACGGAGTGCCAGGATAGTAATAACTGTGGATTGGCGTATGGACCACCGTGATCAGCCTCTTGTGAGCAATGTAGGGCAACAGATGTGGTATCCGTTTCACCTGCAGTTCGTCAACACGCAACCGATGCAATCTATCACTATTTTTCTCTTCAACCCTCTGAATCGCCAGAGATTCATAAGCGAGAGGCTCCTCATATTGTTGCGATTGTTAGCAATGCCTTGCGTTCTTTGAAGGTTTTTCGAAACTGTAATTCACTTGAGATGAATCAGGGATGGATTCGAATATTCAGTTTACAAATTCTTGGTGAAATATTTACCAATACTTTTAAAAAAAAGCATTTTTTCAATGTACAAAATTCGTTTTTTCATGAAATAAAGTTTTGGAAATGGACAGAGAACTGTTAAACGTTCTCGAAAACGAAATTTTAAACAACAACTCGGCTTTGAAAATAAATCTGTAAAACTATTAATTATTCCTTACAATTTGATCGAATTTTGGAAACAGTGTTGAATTTTTTGAAAAATATCGTGGAAACGATTTTTCTTCGTCACTGATTTACAGGATAAAATTTTCATTAAACTGTTACTGGTAAAAGAGCAAAAATTTGTAGACGTGATTCGAAAATTTATTCGTGATTCACCCCGAGTAAATGGCAGTATTTACCTCCATTCATTGAAGCTGCAACGTTATCACATCGGCCAAAGCGTTTCGTGCTGAGCTGCCCCTTTTTTTGTGTTCAATTCAATAGAGAATTTTTTTCCTCGTGTCTCTTTTGCTAGGCGCTGACAAGAGCTTTTGTTTCGTGCAAAGCGAGTTTGTTGCTGCACACACGTTGCTAAAAGCCTCTCCGAATTTCGTCAGAGAGTCTCGGGAATTATTGGGAATTTGCGAAAGCTCGTATAAAAAATAAAAAAAAAGACTCCTGCGTCCCGATTCACAAATCAGGAAATCAGTCCGCTGCGGCTGTACAATCCGAAAGGTTGATTACTCCGCAATTGGGATCAATTAGTATTTGTTATAATTAGTGCTGCTTTGTATTCGAGCGATTACAATTATAAGGTTGTGTGACATGGAGGATATTTTCGATTTGAATTCAATCGCGTGTCCAATGAAGTCACAAAGACAATTAAATAATCAATTTTTATTAACTATCGATTGTTTTTTTTTTCTTTTGAGGCGATTGTTTTTATTTCGATGACAGGGGAGATGCGTTTACTCACCTGAGTAGTTGGAGTGATAGATCGTACTGAGGGAGAGCTCGGTCGAAGCGTCGGGGAGACTGGTCTGTACGACTCCTGAACATTTTTTAGTTGCGAAGCAGTAAAATTTTTTTTTTTTTTTTGTTTTTTTCGAGCGATAATTTAGCATTTCGACGAGGCGATGAGCAGAAGCAGCGTGGAACACAGGAGTCGGCGGGATAAGCACACCAAATGAAAGAGAGAAAAAAAAGTGTAAAATACACGTTAGTATTTTTGAAATCGTGAGAAAATTGCGATGTACTGAGTATTCATTTAGTTTTGTTTTGAACGTCCTTCTGCATTTGTTTCAAATATGTTTCATTCGACGATTCTGTCGTGTGACAATTTTGAATATTCATATACGAGATCTCATTTTTCTTTTTTCCAATCATTATTTCTTCGTTTTTCGAAGTTTACCTGTTGAAAAAAAACCTGCCTACATGTTTAACGATATTGAAAACGTACTGTAATGTGCGTGTGCTCTCATAAAACTTGGCCAATTATCGCGTTGTGTGTCTAGCTAGATAAATGTAAATGTTAGCATTTTGTTGTTAGTGAAATTTCATTACATGATTTCATGATTAGTTATACGTTGTGACATTAAGACCAAACGGACGTATTTACGATTCGCACACGTGGATAGTCAGTGATGAAACTGTGCGAGAATGCTGCGATTGATTATTCAATTCAAGGGAAGAAAAAAAAAAACAACGAAAAAAACATGATTAGGATAAAGTTAATGAAGTAATGCATTTGTTGCATTAACGTTGTTTATCGATAAAAACGAAACGTGGATAAAAATGACTTTCACAAAGTTCATATACGAAACAGCTTACGAAACTACGAGTGTATCAACAAAAAAAAAAAAGAAATGTATAGCGAAGACATATGAAACAAGTAAATTAAACGCGACTGTGCATACAAATCTTTATTGAAATACATTGAATAATTTTGTTTTATTTTCGTTAGAATATTGTTACATTTTTGCTTATTTTTTTTTTCATTATTCGTTTGAATATTGTTCAAGAAAACGTATAGCTACGTAACGAGAACAATCACAACAACACATTGGACGCGAGACTATGAGATTAAGTTGTTAACTAAATGCAGCGTGGCCGATTTAGGATCGGCATTATTTATCGATTAATCCGGTCGATTATTAGGGCGGGGGAGGGGTGCGGGGTCGTGATTTATAAAATTTGATCGACATAATCGATAAGAAGAAGCAAAAGTAATTTGATTACAAATAAAATTGCGAAGAGGAAGATTAAAGGGTTGTTTTTTGAATCGTTTTCCGTGGATTTTCGCGTTTAAGATCGAACGAGTGACCGGAGAAAGAGAGCGGGAAAAATCATTTCAAAAAACATTTTTTTTAAACGCGATATGAGAAGTGACGGTAGGAAGTGCCTCCAGGAAGACGACCGGAAGTGGAAGACTCGTAGGACGATCTGTAGCCTCCTGGTCCACCGTAGTCCGAGGATCTGGTCGATCTCTCGGTCGAGTATGATCCGTATGGACCGCTATCCCTCTTGGTAACACTCTCGGTGGTGTAGCTCGTACGTTTTGGACGGCTGTACGGATCCGAGGACGAAGCGGTGCTCGAGTTGTTGACGTAACTGTAGCTGTACTGCTCTTGGGCGGATCTCAGTCCCGCAGACGGATAGTCGCGGACCACGTAATGCCGGGGCGTCTAGATTCAGGGATTATACAAGGACAACATTGGAGAGAAAGCTCCGATGCTCAATAAACTACTATACCGAGGCGATAAAGCTCTATCCCATAAATATCTTTTATTATTATTATATATAGATTTTTTTCTTTTTTTTTTTTCGTTCAATCACTTAACTTCAACTAACGCATCCCTAATTTTATTCTTCTTTCATTTAATCAAAGTAAGGAAAAAAAAACATCTATGCTTCTTGCACTGCATCTTAGCCATCATCACAACATTGAAACCGGCTGGGATTAAGCAGGTATTTTTAATAAAAGACGCAAGGATCGTAAGGCCATAGGTTCACGCGTTTCACTTCGTCCTGATCGTTTCGAATCGTCGAAAAAATGTTTACATTCTCCTTTTCGGACATCACTCGATTTTATCATTTTAACGAAACTGAGTAATGCGTTATAGTCGAATAAATAAAAAAAGCAGGTGTCATACATCCTGTTGGGATGTAATGAATAATTTAAATAGAAGACAATTTAATTAATTCATTCGCCATTGCGAATGGCAGTAAGTTATCTATCGTCACAAACCCATTTCTATAAATATTTTCAAATATCCCTGACCCACATTGAAGTATCGTCACTCTTTAATAACGGTCTGCCAAATAAAACACCTCAAAATATAAAAACGGCTGCGTAGAAATTGAGTACTGAATTGACTTGATCGACACAACATAAATTTTTGATCATATCACAACTTTTTTTCATTGAAGGAAACGATTTGGACGAAGAAGCAACGAGTGTGCGGTGGGAATGTTTCGTTTATCATTAGTACAAAGTACATTCCGAGAAATGGCTTCGAATTAAGCGATGCTTTAGTTGTTTATCTTGGTGTTGTTTGTTTTTTTCTTTTTTTTTTTTAATTGAATGAAATTATTTATGACCGATGTTAGACGAGTGAAACATTAAGCGTGATTAAAGTATGAAATAATGTAGTAAATGTGGATGTAAATGATTAATATCGAATGGATATAGTATTTCGTATAAAAATTCTACGATATACTATTCGGTCTGTAGACACACAACGTGCGGGCCAATTATAAGACGGAGCGCATACGCGATATAACAGTATGCAATAATAATGTCTCCTTGCCGAAATATTCAGGACACTATGGCCTCAACGTTGAGCAACCCTTCGGACACTTTGCCAAGAGATACACTCGGCTCGCGAGATCGTTTGGCTGTTCATTTTATTCGTGTGCGAATGAGCAATAGACAAACTAATTTGTTTGCGTGTTTTTTTTGTCGTTGTATTCGTGCGATTCTATGAGTTTGAAATTCATGAATATTCTACATATTTTTATATGTGTGAACCAGCACAATGTTTTGTACTCGATATTATGACACACGAAATACCTTTGAGATATTTGGTTGTTGAGAATATAACACGAGTGGGATCGGTGGTGGTGAGTGAAAAATAAGTCATCGTCTCTCTCGTAATATCGATGATTTATATTTTATTTTTATTTCAACTGTCATCGACTCAGGTCGCCCGCAATATATGTTTACCAAACGGTTCGTATGTAGTTACTATTCTTTTCAAATGTGGGTCGCATCGCGGCGACAAACTAACGAAAAAATACAATACAAACGAAAAATACACAGACGTGTAAATATAAGTCGGTAAACAATTTTTTTTTTGTTCTCGTTCTATTTTACACGCCATTAAATAAAAAAGAAAGGGAGAGAGAGAGAGAGAAAAAAACATATTAAGGTTTGCTGTGAAAACCCTGAGATCTAAAAATATCGAAAGTCTATAGCGCTCGCAAGGTCCAACTTTTTGCCACATTCTTTTGTATTCGTAATTATTTAATCACGGTTATGAATTTTGATCGAATGATCAAACAATCTGTTCCAACTCCGGATCTTCGCGTCATATAAAGCGAGAGCAACGCTTGGATCCTCGGTTATTACTCATCATTGTCGTTGTCGTTCATCGTTTTTTTCTTTCATTTTTATTTTTATTCGTCGTTTGAGAATTATTTTGAAGAGTGTGTTTTAGGATATTTTTCGTCAATTTCACTATCGCTGTTCGAAACCATTGTTTTCGGTAAAGTATTATTTATAATGTGTTGGAGAATAAAAACTAACGAGAGTAACATCAATTTTAGGGTTCCAATTAAAAAAAAATTGAATTACCATTGAAACAAGTTCCCATTACTTTTAACGAATTATCTATAAATAAATAATGAGAAAAATGAAAAAACAGCTGAGAAATGGGGATTAAATTTACTAAATTGAATATATAAAACATCATGAGCATTGAAAAACTCGTAAATCTTTGTTGACAGCTGTGAGTGACTAATAATTGAGAAATGATTTCATAATTTTGAAAACACTCGTTATAAACATTAACTCGAAAAATGTGTATGATTTAAGAAAAGCGAAATTGAAATTGAGCCAAAAATTCCGTTGGAGTGTGTAATACGTAAAATAAAAATAAAAACCGACACGAGGTTGGTAAATAGCAAATTCGTGAATGGATAAATGTGTTGTGCGTGTTGAGTGTTGGATAGTCAGGTGTTGTCATTTCATGTCGTCCATCGACAGTTCGTCTTAGAATCGATACCAAGAGGGTTGTTGAAGTGCGATGAGGATTCTGGTGCGACCGGTTGCGGGTGTCGTCGCATGCCTGTGACCTCCTGGCTGTCTCGCGAGTATTCCCTTCTCGAAGACGTGACCCTTGGAGGCTAATTCAGCAGCGGGGTCTAATCCGACCTTCGATATGGTACCACCTTTGATCAATTGTCTGGTATGATCATTATTGGCAACGTTTTTGCCCCTAACTGCGCCCTCTTTGTCCTTGATCGTGACATACTGATAAACTTCCTTCTGGGGTTCCTGTTTCTTACGACCCCAGACAGTAAAAGGTTCCGGGACCAACGACGGCCTTGGTACGAATGGCACCTTTTCCCAAGGGAACATTTCACGCTTCTGCAAACATTATTTATCGATTCCACATTTCTTTTCACATTGGAATCTCTTTCTCTTCAGTCTCTTTTCTTTCTATTCATTTTTTCACATCCACCATCTTTGCTTCTTTATATTTCTTTCGTGCACTATATATATTATGTCGTGCATTACTCCTCGTGATCGTCCAGCGTTCTCTTTGCGTCGTAAGAGGCTTATAACAAGAGTTATATTCATTGACTTCCACTCACGACTCTTCTCCTTGTCTAATTACCTCGTTCGCATTCGAAGGCTTTTGTACTTAAACTTTTATATATTTAGGGAACACTCGACGCATTGATGCTGTTCACCAAATTTTTTTATGACAAATCGATACAGAAATGCATAGAACTATAACTTCGATGTTTTTAGACCTCAGGGCTTTATTTGTAGTCGCGAATGTGCGTTAAAATGTAATCCTGCTATTATTAAAATTCATTTAATAGACACAACGATGACCACCGTCCTTGGGCTTCGTAGAAAAGAGTACTAGTTATTGAAAAATCTGTGTGTACTTCGAATTTTCGCATGATTATTATTATTAACGCATTTGGCAGCTGGTTATCATTTGATTAATCGTAAATTATCGTAATCTACAGTAAGTTTTTTCAGTTCTTAAGCTTTTGCATTGTTATTATTATTATGATGTTTGATGATGAGAAATTTTGGTTGAATCGTCGTCGCGCGGCGCTCCTGCGATCGTCGACTTGAAACGCAATAGTCCCGCCAACTGATTGATTCTTTTTTATATATACGCATATACCACACTCTCTCGTGACATTCTCGCTACTCGAGGAATGCCTGAACGCGAATTCCTTCCTAGACTTTATCGAGGATTTGTTGACTGCTCATTTTATTGTCGCCTCTTCAACACGAGACTCAAACCCAGCAGAAACTTTTTCTCACCTCTGTTCTCTTTGGGGTCGAAATTCTACGGTCATAGAGCCGCCGAAATAATAGTCTTATATTCTTTTTGGATAAAAATCTATCCCTGCTCGATGAGCTCCTTCAGTTCATTTCGTATTTGTTTAACTAACTTAATTGGTCAACTTTTACGCAGGGGATGAAATATTGTCTATAGACAAATTCACTCTGTTCGATTATTTTGGAGTACTAGAAAGATTTTCCAAAATCAATGAGATTTTAATCTTTCTTATAATCATCAATCCTTAAACTTCGATAAAGTCATGTGTCGAACCTCGGTCGAGTGTATTTTTATAATTGCGAATAATTCATCTTCCTAGAGGAATTGTTCGGATAAATAATGAGTAAAATTTTTCAAATAAAGCCTGAACATAAATTCCTTTTCAGACTCAGAGATCGAAAGTTAAAAAAAAAAGTTTTAAATGTGAGACAGAAAGAAAAAACATGAAAAATACGCAATCGCGACACCTTTTTTAAGCCACTTTCCAACGACATTGATCTCTCAAAGTTTTGATAAATGTCCAGAGTTTGCGACCCGGCCGATCTATTTAAGATATCTGGAAGGGCATCGCTTTGTCAGTCGAAAATATTTTGTTGTTTTTCGTTTTACGTGTCGCTGTTCAAAAGTAGACGGTAGTCAAAACGTTCGGAATAGATCGCCAAAGACTCTGACGCAACTGGCGAATGTGTGAAGAAAAAAAACGTTAAAAAAGTTAATCTTAGAAGCCTATAAAAAGCTCCTTCATATTGACTTTTGAAATTTGTGTTCTCGACTTTCGTGGTTCCCGCGATTTACCGCGAGTTGCGTAAACAATCGATTGATTAGCACAGTCTCGCTATACCGACATTTATTGTCAACGCGAACCTCTCACGTTTTTCTTTCAAAGAAAACGAGAGAAAAAAAACGAGAAATTGCGAAGATGGCGTGTATGAATTTCTGTGACGAGTTGAATCGCGAGCGAGTGTTAAAGAGTGGGGAAAACCGCGGGCATCCGGACGCCGCCCCGGCTAAATTAGGGCAGCGTAACGCAACACCGACGACCGCTTTTGCCCTCCGCCACACCGCACCCTTCTCTCTTTTACGTCTGTGAGACTCAGCGAGAACGAGCTTTCCACGATGCGCAACGCTCCATATGCTTTTTATTCCTGCTGACTGATACACGCATCCAAACCCACCAAAGATTAATCTTTCAGAGAAGCATTTTTGATCCTCCAATAAACTATGCGCTCACTGTACACCAATTTTTCAATTGCAGAACTTTTCTAATTTACCGAGTTCCACAAAAGTGAAAAAAAATTCAATATAATGTACATTTTTCTTTGGCTAAAAGTTTCTTTTTGTAGATTTTTCAACAAATATTGGTACAGTTTGCAATTCGCCAAATTTTCCGTTCAAAACACGATAAAAACGTCACCATTTGGTTTTTCTATCAATTTAATCTGCCATTTTCTTTCCCAGCGTTTTAGAGCCATTTCGAAGTTATTGCGTTATTGTTAGACTTATTGAAAGATATAATAACCACAGGTTTTATTTAACCCTTAAGCTATAAACCTATTTTAACCACGTCTTTTTAAACGCTCGTGTCTCCCCCTTAAATCGTGACGATTTAATTTAACACAAGCAACTTTGAAACCTCATAATTTCTTGAAATGATTATTCATCGTTCAAAATTGCGTTACGGATTTGCACTAAGTGCAGCCAAAGGATCAAAAATGACATTCCTTTAATTTTGGATGAATGGATTAATAATCGAAGTATTTATAGATTGAAGAATATCTTTCGATAGAGTAATGTAGTCAATATCAACTGAGAATCTTCTCTAATCATAAAGTCAATCGGATCAAGACGTTTTGCGAATCGCTCATTAATAGGCCATCGTTGAATTACCAAGCCGTTTAAAAATACTTTTGATGAAAAGTGAATGGAATGTTCGAATTACAATCGCGTGAAATTTGAATTTAGTTACTACGAAACGGTGCCATCAATGTTGCATAAATCTACTGTAGAAAAATGTCCCTAGTCGTCGCATAAAAAAAGTCCGATGACTTCAGTCTCAAAGTTAAGTTTTTACGTATTATCGCACCTGTTTTAAATGGCGAATGAATGGCGAAAGGAACAAGTGGTACAAATGTCTGATAAATACGTTTCATGTACAAGAATTTCGTCCGAGTTTAATTTTGTGACTAATACTCATTACTCGCTCGGTCGACTCGAAGTGAATATCTTAGCCAGAATTTACGATTGTGCAATCGGCTGATGCCAGGATTTTTCGATCGTTCTAGATATCGTGCATCGGACCAAATTTATGTTATTTTAAATATATATATACATATAATAAATCTTTTTGATTTTTATATTTATAAATGCCATCGGTGTGCGGGATCCAAGATTTACCGGATCTGTGGAGGCATCGTTGGCTAAGTTTAAAACTCGGTGGCTCCCGGAAAATGGCCGCGTTTGTTATAAATAGACGATCTCTTTCTTTCTTTCTCTCTCTTTCTTTCTCCCTGCTTCTCTCTCTCTCTCTCTCTCTCTCTTTTTCCTCAACTGTCCCTCCCGTGACCCCTTGCCCTCTTCGCGAACTATTAATATTCGTCCTTAGTTTAGAACCGATTTTACGGCCATCCGGTACAGTCGTTGAAACAAAAAATCGTGAATCAATGTCATGAGGAAAAAAATGGACGTAAAAAAAAAACAAACGTAATTCCGTATTCATAGGCTTATAATCCACAGCGTTGGTTAACATTGTTGATTAATTAAAAAAACACTTTTGCTATAAAGAAATTGAAGCCTCGATTGAATTCAATATAAACAAATATTCGATGACTTCCGGTCACCAAAGTGCCTTAAGATCGAAAATAAACTAACCATCCCGAGAGAGTAACGCGGCTCAATGCCAACTGTCTGTGTAGTTCTCTGCGGTCACGTGCATAATGTCATTCCGTAATTGGCCGATGTCAAAATGTCGAATCTCTCGGGCATTCGTTCCTTTGCTTTCTTTTTATTCTCTTGGAGTTTGCGCCCTCGATTACCTTCTTTTTTTTCTACGTTTTTCATGCCCTTTCGCATATACATTTTTTCCATTAATTTAATAAACATTTCACAATATTTCGCCACGCCAAATTCACAAAAAAAAAAAAAGAATTTCTTATGTACGATCCCGGTCGCTTCGGGACTCAAAGTTTTCGATGTTTTCGATCCAATATCGATCTTATTTTTCTTATAGTAAATAAGAATAAGGTACACACGTCACAACAGAGGTACACATCGACACATATGTCATAGCTGTATTCATATATATATATATAAACAGAAAGATTTACACGCAAATACGAACGAGTATCAAACGTTTATGACGTCTGTTATTGACGGGTTTTTAACTTCCGGTTTGGTTAGCTCACATTCGGTCTAGACACAAATGAATACTTTTTGTATCAATCGTGCACTGTGTCGATCAATCATACGATCAATCGTACATCGTTTTCAGCCATTTTGTGGGTGAAGTACGAACCCAAATGATGAATTTGAGATGTGGGAATTCATATAAACAATATGTACATTAAATATGAAGTGATCAGAGTCGAGTGTGGAAGTTTAAACTTGTACGAATTGGGGAAAATGATATTTGATCGTTTTCCAATGAATCTCGAAAATCAATGTTAATTAAAAGTCATCAATTGTGTACTCGTTTGAACTAAATGTCAACGTTATCTCGTTCAAAATTGTTGAGAAGAAATAATGAGAATTGATTTTCTGATTATAATCCGCCCCTCGTGTGTTCTGTTCTTCTATCTAAGCCTCTCACCCTCCACTATTTCATTTCTATAAACAAACGAACGCATATATATTTTTCGATATATGCAATACGCGAGAACGCCGCACGATCCTCGGATATATATACTTTTTACTTTTCAATGATATGCTCGCAAGCGAATCTACACCATTGTGTGCTAAAAATACGAGCGTGAAAATCCGTGCAAAGCCGCCTTAAAATATTGCATGCATCCCCATCAACGTGTTATCTATTTACTCGATTTTTCAATTAAAGGCGACTCTAAGGGATCACGAAATTCTTTATGGAGATGCCAGTTAAAATTATATTTTTTTGATTCAATTATTTTATTCCATATTCGATACCTCATTTATTATTACAAACGAATTAATTTGCGTATCAGTTTTGCTACGTTATGGTGTTATTCAAACTATTGCTTCATCATTATTCTCATACCATTTTTAATTATAATCTTCTTTTTTTAAGCTTCTATTCGTTTTTAACTACAGATTTTTATTGCTTGATAAATTTCTATCATTTTCATCAAACAAACATTGAATTAATCGCTTATGAAAATATACGAAAAATGTCAAATTAAGGAATTGCTGATTAGTTTTGCATCATTATTTTCCTGTCAATGTAATTTTCAATTTATAAATTGCATACTGTTCGTTTGTGTATTACAAATTGAATCCAGTTTATTCCTTTTGAAGATTCGCTTTATTTTCATGTCAATGTTACCGTGAAAATTAATTAACATCGTTATCGTTCAATCGTTTATCAAAAAACGTGTGAGAAACGTTTGTTTTTGTTTTTCGAAAATAAAATTTTGTACTCATTTCGAAACTATTTGCTTTAGTGTGAAAATGATGTCTACTTGAAATTTTTTTCAATGTTCGTGTTATCGTGATTCGAGTGTATAAGATATAATGGTATTCGATACATTTGAACGTCTTCAACAAGTCTGACGTATCAATGAGTGGAGACTGGATCATGTTTTCCTTTGGCTCTTACATTCGTAAGTATAGTAAAATGTATTTTGAAAAGGGAACAATCTAAATAAAGCAAGCACAATGTATACGAGCAAAGGTTTACCCGGGAACACAGGGGATGTTAGTACGCCTTTTTGCTATGACATCACGTTATACACATATGACAATATATATAAAACTATATATGTCTAAAATGCACGCTATAAAACACGATATTTACGTTTGTTTTTATTAAACAAATAAAAGGTCACATTTCCATGAAGAAATGATCAATCAAAGTTGGATCAGGTAGAAAAATGTAATCAAGCGTGAATTTTTTTAAAAACGAATTATATCGAAAAACGATTTGCCCCAGGAAAATAAAACTTCGTCTTGAAGAAAAACTGTATTTTTTTCGAAATATCGAATTAAATTACAAATTTACTGAGTGCCCTCGGAAAATATCGAGACAAATGATTGTGAAAAAATCAGATTAAACACGATTTAAAAAAATGAAGGCAAAAAATACTGGAAAAACGATCCTAAAAATCGTGGAAATTCAACGAATACAATTGCAAGAGAAAATAAAATCGAATGTATCCAAATTTGCAAGATCATTTGATCACAATAGTAATGTTTTTTTTTCTTGTCATACGAACGAGACTAAATAATGTATAACTCGTGAGAGTACTTGGGAATATTGAATTTGACTGACCGTGACGGTGTACGACGTCGAGATCGGCCGAGTATAAGGTCGTCGGGTCGTGTAGAAATCGCTCTCGTAAACCATTTTCGATGTTTCTCGTTTATCCGTCTTCTTGAAGATTATCGATTAACAACTTGTTCGTTGTATTCGCAGATTCGAAAAAATAATGATATTTAAAAATAATAGAGGGAGGAAAGAAAGAACGAATTTATTCTCTCCAACGTTGCTTTCGCGTTTACGAACGGGCTGGGGATGACGGATTAGGGACTGGGGATTTTCGTTCGGTTTTTATCCGCGTGACAGAAGATCCACTCTGTTACTCGATGATGTGTTCGCGGTGGTAGTTGGTACCGTTCTGATTCAACACGCGGTTTAAACGACGCTTCGAGATCTTCTCGATGCCGCTCTCCAAGTCCTCTTCTTCTTCTTCTTCTTCTTCGTCTTCTTCGTCTTCGTCTTTAGCTTCGGCTTGCTCTACGTTTCAAAGTCTCACACTCTAACTTATGCATCTCTCTCTCTCTCTCTCTTTCTCCCTCTTTCTTGTTCTCTCTCTCTCTCCCTCTCACTGACTTTTCTCTAGAAGCCAATTTTCTTCTCACTAATCTTCCCCAACCCTCTCATTTCCCTCGTCGAAGCTTCCTCCCAAGCTCAGCTCGTATTCGTCGTCGTCTTCAAGCTCACACTCGTCGTAATTGCGTCACAAACGTTTCGCGCGCGCACATACCTTCTTACACCCACAACAGTCTCATGATGCATCGAAAGAAATAGAATCGTGTTAAGGTTGCACACGACCTCCTTTTTTTTCGCACTTTTACTCGCCGTTTGTTTATTGGCACGTTCACGTCAGCCCTATAACACAATCCCATCCCTTTTCACACCCTCCTCCCATCCTCCTCTTAATCATCATCATCCAGCTACCAAGGTCTTCCAATTTTACGACATTGAATTTGACCACTGGCCCATTTTAAGGTATTTGCATACTCAGCGACTCTTCTCTCACGAATCTCTATTTATCTCATCGTTCCATTGGAACCGTCTCATCGTTTGGAAACTTCTTTTCCCTCCATTCCATCATTTTATGACGAAAAATTAAAGGAATTTGAACCTTTTTTTTACGTTTTCATAAATTTATTTGTTTGTTTCCGTATTTATTTATTCGTTTATTATTTATTTATGTACTTTTTTGTTTAATAACACGGAATCTATAGCGATTGAAAAATTATCGTCAACGGGTGATTTTCGGACAGTAAATTACGATCAAATAGTTCTATTGTCCATTTTCAAGTTTCCAAAACATATTTCAGGAATAAAAACCCTGGGAATACGGAAGATTTTGAAATTGGAAAATATCCAAAGATTCTCGGGAAATCTATAACTTTTGAAAGTGTAGAATACTCGAAAATTCTTGAGAAACATGTAACTTTTGAAAATAAAGAATATTATGAAGTTGAAGATTCAATTATATTCGTCAAAGGAAAGTCTCAGCAAAGCGTTTGTCTACAATTTTTTTTGAAATTCGAGGACAGTTGGAATATTGAGTTAACAATTGTTAACTCTTTTGTCTAAACCATACTTTCAGGAAATTGAAATGATTTTTCTTGATTTAAAAAAACTGACAAATAGGTGCATTTTTAAACTCGTCAGCTTACAAAATCGCGAACTCCCCTACTGTACTTTTTCCTCCTCAGCAATAACATGTAAGTCTCGAAAAAATGCGGTCGAACAAATCATAAATTTTCGTGAGTATTCGAACCTCCCCTCAAAATACTCTCTGCACGTTCCCAGCGAATCTGTGTCAATGTCACTGGAGAGCTCTGCACAAATGTTTTTAAGAATTCTTTTTTTTTTCGTTTTCTTGTACGCCGAGAGCTAAACTTACGTGGAAGAGCGAGCGGCCCTACTGTGGTTGGCACTGCGGCAATAGTTAAAAAAAATGTCAATATTAATAAAAGAAAAAATCTTGTTAAACTTGCAAATGTTCTCTTTTTGACAGTTTGTTCTCAACGCAATTGCCATTTTGCCATCGTTATGAAACGATTAAATTGCCCTACGGTACATTCCCAAGAATTTCGTAGAAAAGAAAACCTCATTTATTTCCATTGGGGGGCCAACTCGAGGACTTCATTTTGACATGCATTTTTTGATAAAATGTTTCATCGCTGAACGATCTAATTGCGCCACCACAAACCACTGTTCGACGACCAATAGGTTTATAATTGAAAAAATCACTTTTTTTGACTCGAGGACTAACTCAGCTGAGGTCATTTCGACAACGGACTAAATTCCATAGAAAATAAATCGAGAACTTGCCTAGTTGACCGCTACGAAAAAGCGCCACATGAGAAGATCCAGACGAACATGAAACACCCCGTCATGGTAAATCTTGCTGTTCATCTCCGGTAGAAGCGCATCCAAGTTCTTTGTAAACAATTTTGAATTGAAAATTTATGTATCACTGCAGTATTTCTCAAAAAAATTCAAACCGATGAACGCTCGATTTAGATGAATTGTTACCAAATGCTCTATTTCTCTGACATTGTTGTACTTATAAAACATCGCAATGTCTCAACACGGAGCTGCCTTACAAACGTATAACCAAGAACTCGTTAAATGTCAGTGTTCCAAACAATCTACGAGTTTACTTTCATTTGTTTTGCTTTCAACTAATCTTTTCATTATTCCGTGTCTTACTCAAAAGTGTATTGCAAATTGAATACGAAAAATTTTTTAGGTTTGGAAGAAATGAAAACGAGACGAAACGAACTTCAGACACAAATTGATTCACAAGAAGAAGAGAAAAAACAATTGCAACGAGAAATCGAGAAACTTTCGTACAAATTAACGCGGGTCGATGACAGTCTGAACAAGAGAATCTCTGTGCGAAATGAATATGACAAAACTATAGCGGATACAGAAGCAGCGTATCTAAAGGTCAGTCCCGTCAATTCATTGAAATTTTCCATGAATAAAGCTTTTTTTTACACAAATTGTTTCTTTGTTTGTATCCATCGAAGTAGTAAGTTTCAAGTAAAAAATAATATATTCACTCTGCTACTGTTGAGCAGCTATCAACAAAAAAGTAATTTTTCACTTTGGACAACTCCGGGTGAAGAATTCTCCAGCAACACCCAAAGTTAAATTTATAGATTTTTGAACCAAGTTTTTTAAGCATAGTTTAATCATAAATTGATTCAAGGATATTTGACTTCGAATATTTTATCAAAATGGTAACTAAAAAAACATGATTCTTCCTCAACTTCCTCTATAAATAAATCAATTTGTCAACTCATATTATTTACCAGTGTCAAACTTGCTAAGATTCCTCGTTGTCGAAAAAATATTCAAAAAAGTAGAGTTTACTGACCTGAGGAAAATTTTGTAGAACTGTCAATAATCATGTAATTTTCTGATTTTTGCTGATGCTGAATATATGACACTTTTTGAGAAATCATAGTTTCTTCGTTGTAAAAAAAAAAAAAGTTCAGAAAATACACATTGATTTTGATGGTTTTAATCCAAAGGTTTGATTTTGCTGTTAATATTGCAGATATTGGAGAGTTCGCAAATCTTGTTGAACATGATCAAGAGGGAAGCAAGTAGTCTGGATCAAACGTTAATAAAGGCCTCAATAGCGAAGCAGGACTTGAGACAGTGACGAGCGTAGAATAGTGAATAATGTGTGAAATTAGAAAATTATGTATATTTAAGAACATGACAAGCCATAATAAGCCATAACATGAAGACTGAGTCGGGAAGGAAGAAGGACCAGAGGTTTGATCGAACCAGTACAAAAGTTGTAAATACTTTGAAGTATGTTTATAAAAATAAGAGACCAAGTAGAGATAAGACTGTGCTCAATTTTTTCGAGCAAGTCTGTTTTATTTGTATACAAATTGCAATTTTTTTTTACATCTTCGTTTTTTTACTACTAAATATACATAACATGATTGTGAGATTGAGAAAGATGTACAAAAAGTTCGGGTGGACGTGCTCAGCGTATTGCCCGAGCTTCTATAAATAATATTTTTTACTATTATAACGATATTCAGAATGTTTGACTGATATTTACTCCCTGAAACATTACTTCGTTATTACAGATCTAGGACATTCGTTTCCTTGCATCCAACTGATCACTCCTCCACAAAGGATGTGTCGAAGCAAACGTTTTTCGTTGTATAAAATTCACTAGGCTATAAGAGGAAATGAGACTCACAATTATTTCTCCAGTTTTTGCTAATAAAGCAAACAGAACATGGACTTCAGACCATGAATACGAGAGAGAAGAAACTTTTCGATTTTTCTTCTGTAAAGAAAATGTGTAAGAAAACATAAAAATTTCGTTGATGAGAAACTCGAAACTTGGCGTGTAGCAAAATTCTAAAAAACACCGCCATCTTTGGATCTCCGAAAAAATCTCCGAAATTTGAATGAATTAAATAACTCGACATGCATGCAAATGTGCAATTCTTCATCAAGAGACAAAGTCGGTTCTCGTTACTAACACCCAAAATGTTGACAATGAACGTCACATTTTCATAAATCCAACGTTTTTTTATCTGTATTCTTCTCGAATACGAATCTGGGTCTAAGAGATAAATGGAAAACATGATTAAATCAATTTTCAAAATTGATTTATAATATACTGTCGTTTTCTACAAAACCATAAGATCAATGACAATTATGAGATTATAATTTTTGTTTTGGTATCTAGGATATTCGATCTAAAAAATAGAATAAATGATGAAAGATGTAACAGTAACAATACTGTGAAATTTGACTATAGAATAGATTTACTAAACTTTTGGCTAAATAGCAATTATTTAGAAATCTAAGGTTTTGCAACATCGCAAGATGTTTTCAAAGGAATATATTGAACTAGAGATCCGATTTGAGTTATGCATTTCCCAAGGATTTTTGTTCTTGCCATACCGCCATTAATTCCTTAGGATCGTCGTAACCGTGAGAAGTTATAACGTACTTGTAATTATACTTGGTATAATCTTTTTTATAAAAATGAAATTCGTCGCAGTGGAACGGTTCGATGTCCGCCTTTTTCGCAACTATGCCGAGGAATATATCGTCAAATTTGAAATGTTGAGTGTAGAGACTCGCGTAATACATATCGAGGAGAGCCTCTTTCGATAAAACATAAGATCCTGCTGTTACGTAAGGAGGCCATAAATGATATGGATATTCCTTCAATGAGACATACCATTTTGAAGTTCTGTGTCTATGAGGCGAAGAGACGAATACATAGCCAGCAAAGAGTCTCACATCTTCTGGTAATTCAAGATCAAAAACTTGACGTTTTGTCCTTTTGATAGTGTCATTTGAAAGAGTTCTATTTTCCTGAGATTCCACCTGGTACGTTAATATTTTATCTACATCAGGGAGTTCGGTGGAAGAGTTTTGAAAATTTGTGGTATTTTCCTCGGAAGTTGACGGTGTAGCTTTGTCAGTTTCATTCCGGGATTTCAAAGCTGTTTCATTGTTGACTGATTTTGTTTGAACCGGAGACTCTGTAGCTTGTTGAGTGATTTTTCTGGAAAGAAGGCCTTCTGGATTTTCGCCATTCGATTCACTCGAGTCCGTGGCCATGTCTGATTCCTTAATTTCTCGTTTTCGAGCGGCCATTCTGCTGGGCTCTTTCAGGTAATCCGGATAAGATGCAGGATTCCTAACGAACCTCAGAACGTTTTTAACGGATACGTAAATATCGTCATCGACGAACATGTAAAATTTGGCGTTCGTACAATGTTCCACAGCCCATTTGAAGCCCATCATAGTTTTGAGAGTATTGTTGTAATAAGTGTCGACAAAGTCAGCTTGTAAAATGTCTTTGAATTTGTCTGATTCTTCGTTTATTTTTTCAGCAAGCTCTTGGTCCCAAGTATTTGTGCCGAGGAGAAATAATAGTCTGGTCGGTACGTCAAAGAATCTTTTACCAAAACCCCATGAATTCCTTATGCCGTGTCTCCTATCAAAATGCTTTGTTGCTGATTTAACCAGAAATACAAATTGCAACGTACGGAAATCTGGATCGACGCATTTGTCTTTTGGATTGTGTATAAATGTGTAATTGTACTCGTTTATTGGATCAACATCTGGCTTTTTCTTGTGTCGCAGAGCTTCAATAAAAGGCTGAATATCTCCGTGGTAAGGATATATGAAATTATCGGTATAAGGCACTTCGAATATGTGAGTGAACGCTCCAAAGACGTCGAGCATCATGAGCGTAACAACTATCGCACAGACATGCTTCAATTGGATTCTCCAGAGACATCGTAATAGTTTTTTTAAATACGGTTGCAAGAGACAGAACATTCTGCTGACATATGTTTCACCTCTTTCCAATGGTTCTCATAGTTTTTTCAATAGTACCTGAAACAATTATTTTGAAGGATCAAAAAAATGGGACATTATTTATACTTTTTAGGGTTTTGGCAATCAACCGTTGAGTTTTTTATTTCAAATTTTATTTCAAAGAAAAAGCGCACATGTCTCGAAAAAAATGATTCCACACTCAAATATCATTGTCAAAGCATATTCCTAACGATACGTTCGTTGTTAGTAAAAAAAAAAAAACATTCTTACTTGTAAATATAAAAATACTTCGAGAACACAAACATTTGTGTATTCTCATTGCGGGGTTATGCGCTTAAATGACGATTAAACGTCATTGCAATTAGAATTTCCCGGCTACACCCAGGTTACACTGTCGGACTATAATTTTTTTAGATTGCTTGTCAACAGTAACCACTCGTTTACTGGATCGCCCGGCGATAAAATTATATTATGAAAATTATTAAAATTGTTACTTTCTGTAATAGAACTGCATGCTAGCCAGTATTTTAATGATATGATTGAATTTTTTTCTCAATTGACCGCTATTACCCGCACGTCAATCTAGAAATGAGAAAAACATAACCTGTAAATGTATCGTTTTCATGGTTACCTCAGTGCTTTGGTTCCCCCGTAAACTTCTATCAGGATCGACCGAAAGGCTGCTTTTTTTCTTCGTAGGTCGAGGATATTCCATAAGTATTCATTAAAAATATACTTAGATGCAAACCGAACTCGCGAAGAATTACGCAATAATTAGCAGCTGAAAATAATTCGACAAGTGCCTAACATTATTGATTGACGTCTGCTTTCGAATACGAAGAGAAGTACGACAGTGAAGTTGAAATGACTGCAGTGCGATAGAATAGCGAGACATATTTTTTTCCGTTCGAAATCATTGGATTCGACGTTGTTACACGGAAACGTTGGATTCGGAAAGAATATTCGATGTGACAGGGAGCTGTGACTTATCAGAGATATTGAAGTTTGTTTATTTTGATTGAGATTATTGTAACACGTTGCGAAGTCTTTGATAAAAGACACATACATATATATGTATAATAGTCTCCATATTTTGAAAAGAGCGTGTTGTCGGCCTGAGTCGCCATCTTTGAGTAGGTCGAGAACTACAAATAGGTCAAAACTACAACTATCGAAATATGCTGATAGATAACCATGGCTCAATCTGTTAAAACGATCGACGTATTCAACGTATAAATTGTGCAATTAGATTTTGGAAGGGTTGTTTGATGAAAATATAATTGCGAGGAAAAGTTCAACGACCCCGGGGTAATTGTGACAAGAGGAGGCCCTGTACCGGCCATGTTTATATGCGCGTAGTGAATTTGAGCTGGTGTATCCGAAATTAAGAGTGTTTTTTTCTTCGGGTTTAAGTGGCCGGGAAAAAGCAAAGGATTTTTCTTCATCTCAGTGAATAATAGGGGAACGAAGAAATTGTGATGGAGACTAGTGAGAGGGGTGAGTAAGATAAATAATTGTCATTACAACATAGCAATATTGAGCTCTGACACAAATCCGGGACTGGGGGGCAATGGCAGTGTCAGGGTCGAGAAGCGGAACTAGTTCAGTGACCGCTTTTCCCTGGTTATATTTTCATACATTTCATTGAAATAATTCAAATAATCATTATTTTTAAGTCTCGATAATATACGTACATGGTATCGTGTACAAAACTTATTGTTTTCGAATTGGGGTAAACGATGTAGAAAAAAAACATCTTATCCAGATTGTATCTATGTCACGCGGCTTAACTTTTTGTCATGACTGTACACGCGCTCCTTGCTCTCTCTCTCTCTCTCTCTCTTTCTCCCTCATTTATATTGTGGTATGCACAGTTTACGAAGCTAGGCCATCTCGTACACGCACATGCGATGCGGAAAATGAGTGGTCTCTTATATGTGGTCGTATAGAAAAAATCGTATATTTTGTTGCGATCGACATAGATATTCCAACAACAAAACGAATAACATTGATTTCAAGCGTCACGTTACCCGAAAATTGAGAAGGTTATGTAGCACCCTAGATTCAGTATTTCGTACGTGTTTTTCTAATGATTCGATTGTCGGGCAATTGTGTCAAAGAAACGAGATTTTCTCCAAAGAATTAGTTGGAAAATAACGCTTTTTCATCATTTTTTTTACCTGACAGACACATGCCAAGGAATGTGTGTTATCATACGGAGTCGCACATGCATCGTAACGTGGCGACACCTGTCGTCACGAACGTTCATCCTCCGTAGATTCACATGTGTATAGCAAAACAGACGCTACACCGAATGTTCTGTTTTCTGTTGTTGGTTATGTGTACACCTGCTGCTTACCACCATTGCGTGAGCTTCAAATCGAAGCGATCTTACACCTTTTGTTATTCGAACTCTTTTATCCCCGGTTTCCACTGATTTTATCGTTCAGCCAAATCTTTCTTCGAAATTTAATTATTGGGGTAAACGGATCCACGATGATCGGCTTTTGATCGTTATAGTGGACGACAAAAAGCAGCTTTTCGCATCCTGTGCAGCTAACCTCAAAATTAGAAGTTTTGAAATTCCCTTACGAATCTTTGCATTATAATAAATTAAGAAATCACGAATTACAAATGATTCCATATGGCAAAAATTCAATGAAAAAATATTTTTTATACGCTTAGAACCTTGCTACCGGAAGCTTCAATTGAAAAATCAAAAATTCAAAGTACTCGGCCGTCCTCAATGGCACGATACGTTCGATGTACATTCGACAAATTGAATTTTATATTTTTATACTAAAATCTATTGATTTATAATAAGAAATCTAATTTGTCGAAATATTTCGAAAAATACTTGACCCTTGTAGCCACATTAGGTGTATTACTTTACGATTTATTGAAAAAAAAGGTTATGCTGGAATACTGAATTGGAAAAAAATAGTGACAATTATTTAATTAATTTACTTAGACCATTTGCCTCAGCTTCTCTGTGGGAAACGTTTTGCTCTATTTACGATTTTGCCGCTCCCACAGTTTCTTCTCGTCATGCAAGTCCAAGGACTCATAGAATATCGTCGACTATCGAACCAATGTACCATGAACGTTGCGTTATAATTTTTAATCCGCGTTCTTTGTAATAACACGCGTAACGATTGAGTCGTTAATGATGAACGTTATAAACACTTTGTACAAATACGATTTTTGTATCAAATCACATAGTCAGACAACAAATGATATCAAGAAACTGAAGCATTTTAATTTCAAACTGAACATCGAACTGTTTGATAAGTATTATTTTTTCGAACAAGTCTCAGGCACAACTCTAACAAAAGTCTTTTTAATGTGTTTAAAAAAAACGAATAAATCATGAAAATCGTGGGCAGTAAATCGGCTCTCGTAAGCCTTTTAAATTTAATGGACATAAGAATTCACGATTTTCATGATTTTTTTTCGTTTATTCGAATGAATCATTTAGAAAATTTTCTAAAAGCTCAACTTTCATTCGTTTTATTACATTTTTGGCCACTTTGAGATGGTGCTTAATGAAAAATTAGAGCCTGATGGTAAATGATTTATTTACGAAAAGAGATACTAAAGAAAACGGAATAAGGCACTTCCCGACCGAGAGAAAATTCATTTATAAACAGAATCCATGGATTTGTAAGGTGAATAATGTTTCCAATTGCCGCCACTGGTGCTGCAGGCTGCTCGTCTAGTCGTTGATGCAGTAGTGCACGTAATTACCGTCTCGTTCAATTTGCGTCGATTAGCAAGCTGCATGTCTGTAGAGACACCTGTTTGGGTTCTGATAATCCTTTTGTTTTCAAGCTCAAACAAAAAACTATACCTAAATAGTTAAACTCGTAATATTTGAGATCTTCCAAACGAATAAAAATTTAATTTTTTTTTTATCTGAATAACCATACATTAAAAAAAAAAACATAATGAAATTGTTTTTTTTCCCCTACGATTTTATAAGTTTTCAATTTTCCTAACGAGTCATTCTATTCTCCATAATCTGGCGATTCAGAACGCCCATAACCTTGAAAATACATTGAAATAATAACGATTGTAATCATGATCTTTCATTCAGTCTAATCATTTGATTTTTTTTCTACAATTATTATTTCATATTTTTCAATAAAAATAACAGACGTATATTTAAAAATATTTTTTCCTGCAACACTCCCGAGCCACGTTTCTCCGATTGATTAGAAAATAATTGAAAATCACCATAACCGTTACGCGGCTTGTTCGGTACTTATTTTTCCTTGTCTTTTTTTTTCTCCCTGTGTCTCGCAAAATGTAACCACGTGCATGTCATAATTTGTCCCATGACTGAGCTACGTGTGTGTTTATTATATGTTTTCAAGGTCTCTATTAACGCCCCGATATACGAACAGAATGCACTCAGGCGTATACAACATGTTGTATACTCATCATGATAGATCTCTTATGTACATATATACATATATATAAAGTATATATACACATACAGTGACGTACAAAACGAGAGGAGGAAGATGATTTTTTTCGACATCTTTAAAAATTCGCTGCTCCGAAAGTTGCAGTAATTTTGAAAAACCCCAGGAATACTTTTTCGTAGAGAATTTTCTTAGCTTTCGAATGAGACTTGTTGCATTAAAATCGAACGATTAGTCAAATTTTTAAAGCAGTTGAAAGAAGTCATCGTGTTCCACTTGTTTTGGACTTTCCTGTATACGTACGAATAACGATGCAAATTATCGTGTTACGAAACGATTCATTATTCTTGTCCACGTCAAGGACATTTATATATGAACATACGTATGTCTGTACAGTCCTAAATTGATCTACTGATAAAGCTTTAAAAACATTGCATTCTTGTCACTAAATTGACGGTCACGTACATTTGATAAAAGAAAACTAATTAGTAGATCGAGTTTTGTAGTTTATTTACAGCTGTTCGTTATTTATTTCCTCGTACGATAATCAATAATTAAATAAGTTCATGCAAGGCTCCTGTGGATTCTAATTATTTTGATGAAGTCCTTTTAAATGCATGAAAATAATACAAATTGTTCTGTTGAAGAAAACTGGCAAAATTATATTTTTAATTACTTTTTATTACGATCGGTCGGACGGTATTAAAAAAATGACACGTTCGAGAAATTTCACGCCTTCATTTACTTTTTGTCCAATTAATTTATAATTTGTTGAATCTGCCACTTCAAGTTAGGAATTTCTTGTAATTTAATTTCGAGAAAAATGTGAAGAAAAAAAAATTAATAAAGGAAACTGTCTTAATTATAATTTTGAGTTTGGTATGAAATTTGGGAGATCGATCGTGCGAATTTACCCGGGGATTGCTTGGGCTCGTGGGTGGAGGGGGGTCACGGAAAAAGAGTCCGAATCAGGGCTACAAGGACGACAGAAAACGCACTGTCGTTTCGTTCTGTCCTTGGAAAATGTAACCCACTGAAGATTAAGTACAGGCATTTTTTTTCACGTGCTATAAATGTTTGGATGATGCAAGAGGAAATAAATTTAAAAAGAAAAAGTTTGAAATTCGTTTAGTTAGTGAAATTTCGTTAAATTCATTCAATTTACTTGAAAGTATAGTCACAATTAAAATTGAAATTAGTTAAAACCGGTTACAAGTCATTGAATTGATTCATAAATTTCTTAACCTGTAGCGATCGTAGCGACCGTGCTACGAGAATTTTCCTCACACATTGAGGCTCGGATGAGTCTTCCGTTCCTTTCAAAATTTCGAAAGCTACATTTTTCGACACAGATCGTCAGGTAGGAATGAAAATGAATCAGCCCACGCAGAGTAAAGGTAAAAATGGGCTGAAACAGCGATTACGAAAAATCGTCTGCTATAGTAAAATTTTTCTAAGTTTAATCGTAAACATTTCTGTTAAGCATTCGACGTTGACTCCCTGTTTTTGTTGTCGCTAAGGAATATCTCGAATTTATTGCAGGATCGTTAATAAGAAATATCGAGAAAAATGTGTTCATTTTTTTAATGGAAACGTGAATGGCAAACAATCTCCATGAAGTGTCGTACAAAAAAGACGACTTTCAAAGTGAAATTTCTTTGCTAAAAGTTCGATAACTTCGCTGTATCTTTTTCCAGTAAAATGGGAATGTATTTTTACTTCATTGAGTAAGAAAATTTATTATTCGTCTTCGTATATATTTGAGTTCGCGTGGGAAATACCTTAAGCACGAAAAACCCCATATAATTTAATCGTAACAACCACGAGGCTGTGGGTTGAAAAGTGGAATTGGAGCTCGCCAGGCTAGTGTCCTTGGTGCATCGGTTGCATCGAAGATGGCGTTGAGAGCGTTCAATTGGTTGAAATAAAAGTTTGCCCAGCGGCGCTCCGATAGTCGAGGTGTGCATTGTGAGCGCCCTCTGCAAGTTTTGCGAACGAAGAGCCAACGAACAAGTGCAACGCCAGGATATGGGTCAATGTCGGGAGAGATTCTCTTCCCTCACGTCCTTCCATACCTCTCACCCTGCCTCGAACCGGCACTCGCTCTCGGGGCCCCGATGTTGTTGACGCCGCTTCCACCTACTGACCCACTTTGTAAACGCGTCACCTGTTCGGATTAAAAAAAAAAAAAAAAAAACCATTTCCAATTGATTTCAATTTTATTTGCACTTTCGTAGCAATGGTAATCCACTTATTTCAAAATTAATCCATTAACGCCTCACGTGTAGTTTCGCACGACGTCAAACTTCTGTCAGTGGATGACGTTTCAATTTTCTACTCCGTCATTTTCCCATATTTTCATTCTGTTAACGCAGCTCGTGTTTATAGGTAGGGATAGAAATAAAAGGCACGGTGACACAAAACGTGAAATGTAACTTATTTCCTTATGAACTTTATTAAATAATGAAGCGAGAAAAAATGAGATAAAACAATGGCGTTGGACGACGCTTCGCAACTGAGTCCCAGGGGACTACTTTCGATCAAAAAAAAGATTACGCCCGCTAGAGGCGCGAGAACCCGGAATATTCGTAGGTTCCAGAGGAGACAGCGCCAGCTGTACGTGAAGCGGTACACTACGAGCGCGCTTCATCGTATCGTAATACGAATCCAAACACATTCAATGTCTTTTCTTTCTTGGGTTCGTTTGAGTTGTTTGAGAACACTTCAGAAAGTATTAACAAAAAATCGTTATTTCTTCGATAACCAACTTGACGAATTAAGCAACGAAACGATCGAAACGAATTGAGGAAAAAAAACTCGTTATATTTCAACGAAGCACACTCGAACGTCCTTTTTCTTCGTCGACAGATAACTCGAAACAAAACAGGGTTTAAGGTCATGTATCAGTCCTTCGGTCAGTGAAAAAACATTTTTTTATAACACGATTGAGTTTTCGAAAACAATTGAAGTTACACTTGGGTTTTTGTTCTCTAAATTTGTGACTTTTCCGTCACATTGAAAAATGTATTATTTTCTTGTAAATTGTTTTCCATAGTTTATTGATTATAATTGAATATTTGTTATTCACTCTTGTTACGATTAAAATTTCGAGAAAATATGGAACACAAACATATCACTTGTTTACGAATAACATTTTCCTGGTATTTCACGTGGTTTTTTTTTGTACTTATTGGACTACAAAATTCAACGAAAATTTCACTTTCCGGTGTACGAGGAAAAGCTCATATCTTCCGGCAATGCATTTTGCAGAGTCGGAAGTTTTGACCTCGACCTCAATATCGATAATTCGTGACAAAATGGATTTACAGTATTTTTTCATCGACTTTTGCTTATTAACTTGGCCCCAAAAATTATATCAGCACCGTTTACAGTATTTACTTTACCTCACAATGTTTGGACAATTGTATTTTTTTTTTTCAATGTTTAATCGTCAAAAAAACAAATACTTTGTCATCGCATTTTTTTTCTATTTCAAAAATATTGTCAAACATATTTTTAGAAGCAAATTGTTTCTTAACGATAAAAAATAGTTGACAATATTGTCAGCCACTGAAAAAATATGATTTTTTTCTCATGCTATATTTTATACCCATTTATGCGGAGACCATAAAATCGAATAAAAATAGAGGTGACTTTGCGCACCCAGTTGGTTTCCTCGGCTGTGAGATTTGAAATCTGACTTCGCGGTTACCAGGAAACTCGAGCAGACTTAGGATTTTATTGCCGATGGCTCCACGTGCCCGAGTGCCATCGAGAAACCTCTACGGTCTCGTGTCGACCGTTAAAACTCAAGGGCAAGGCCAAATCAGGAGAATAGAAGAGAAGGGCTCTTGGTCTACGTCGCTGCGACAATAATCAAGTGGCAAAACGAACTGTATAAGCGTAGAAAACATGCAAAGCTTTCGTACTACAAAAACTCTATGTTTTTCAACAAATTCCTTTTTTTTTCGTTTTACTTCGCGTTCAAAATTTATTGAGGATCGAAAATATTTTGGCACGTGATTCTGACCATTCCACGATCTGCAACTTTTTTCTGCACACAGAAGGCTCTAATTTCAAAAACGATTAGCGTTTCAATTTTTTCCACCGACGATGAACAATTGATCGTCAAAATTGACCAGAAGAGACTCTTAAGAATGGAGCAAAGTAGACGACACATTCGTTTCGCTTTGTTAATTTAGCCAACGAAATATTATGCATGGATCACACGCTGGCCAATACATGCACTTTTTTTCTCGACTCAAGCAGCTGCTGCACTTTCTGTGGACCTTACAACCGCACGATTATTCATTATACTATTCACCGTTTTTTACCCTTCCGATCCTTCTCCCTTCTTTGTTCCATCGAGGGAAGAATCAAATCCTTGTTTCATCGTTCACGATGATGGGAGACTTGGACTTTTTTTTTTAATCCACGATAAAAACTTAGCATTTCTCTCTCATGCCTAAATGATTGGTATTGAAGTTCACGTCGCTGGAATGTAAATTTTTCGATTGCGTTGAATTGTTTAATTTTATACTAACGACGAAATTTGGTCATTGAACAAAACGTGAATTGAGAATTGAGAAATTGAGCCCCCCTGAGTGATAATATTTAACTAACGACAAATTTGGAGTAATTACAAGAAAAAAACAGAAACGTAATATTTTGTTTATCGTAATAACCATGAGATTTTTGTTCTTGCTTTATTGGCGGAGTCTCCAATTCTAAAAAGCATTCAAACTGTCTGAAAACGAAAGTATCAACAGGAGCACGAAGCAAAGTTATTTATAGGAATTTTTATATTGTATATGAGACTATAAATGTGCCTGGACGTAGCAATCATCGAACAGACGAGCTTTTATTGCTTCGTTTAACGATTTCGAGGATTCTATGCCCTCGCAAAAATAACGTAGAGTCGTATAGAGATCCTGCATCGTATGCTTTTCATTACAGTGATACTTAAATATATATATAAATGTATGTTGGAACGTGAGAAGTATTGCTTGTAAAAGAAAACCATAATGTTACACGGTTAAATTGGTCCCGACGATCTTATGGTTGATCACTCCTCATTACGAGAGATATAAAAAGTATTAAAAAAAAGCACACAAAATTATAGATTGTGGACGTTAAAACAGTATACTTCTTAGGAGCAATTTGAAAATTTGGGGAATTACTGGCCAAAAGCTCGTGGCAGTCAAAATCTATTTGTACTGAGAACCGCAAAAAACTTGGATAATTGGATTTTTTTGCACGTCTCTATTTACACAGTGTCCCAAAAATCAGGCTCTAAAAAGCTTTTCCTTGCACAGACTTAAAAGAAAATACGTTTAATCAAAAAATATTTTTATTGTACGCTGTCACTCTTTGTAGATCTTTTTTGAAACCGTGTCCAGAAATCGATGAAAGCCATGAGGAAAAAAATATTCTATCTCAATTTGACAGATGCCTGAACGTCAAGATGACGTTTTTGAGAATGGTAACTCTTTCTCGAAAACTTAACGACTGATTTTGAAGAAATTAGGTACAATGGATCTTCACACCATGATCTAGTCTTTGTTGAGCGGTATATTTTTTTCAAATCATAGTTTCCCCTTTCTAAATGATGAATAAAAATATAAAAAATTGCAAAAATCCAGATGCCACGATTCAAACATCTGCCATTTGGCGAAAAATGACAGGCTCGACGAAGGCTGTCTCGACGAAGTGACAATGCTTTTCATTGTCACTTCTAAGAAAATAATTATGTCTTATGTTTCGGTTTAACCCTACAGTCGGACTCGTGGTTACCTCTAACAGCAGTTTGCCGAAAACTTTTGTGACAAAAACTACAAACTCGGCTCATCTCATTTTTATCTGAATTAAAGTTTCCACGTATATATTGACAATAATATATCTTCACAAATAAACAAAAATATGCAAAACGAAGCAGCAGGAAAATGCGTTCAACTATTTAGGCCAGTCAATAGATTGGATCAGGACGAAAAAAAGACTGACGTCCAACTTTTGGAAGATCCTGTACGTCGTACCATTTCATTCTGTTTCATTTTATTTGGACTTTGAGGTCATTTCCAGGACCGTGATCCGCGTCTCTCCGCCTTTTTTATTATTATTTATTTTCATCTGATCGATTTGGTTCTTTTTCCCTTACAGAAAGTAGTTCCTAAACCAGCCCCCGCGTTCTTAGTCGACTCTGTACCATTTTAAGAAACCTCATCCTACGACCGACTTCGCAGCAAACTGTGGTCTCGTATATACGCATCTTGTGGATATATACGAGAGTGAAACCAGTTTCCTTTCTGCGCCAGTCCCAAGAATGTAAACGGAATATCTTCGAGTCCTGTTAACCTTTTCTCGTCCTTTGCACACGCGGGGAAGGCCTTCGCAATAGAGCCAGGTGCACTTTATCCGAGTACATTATATTTACGCATACGGTACATATATACGAATTCATTCAACTTGTAGTAACCATCGATTAAAAGGGCGTGATCGATGCCTTTTAATCCTTTAAAGGGTCAAGAGGCACATTCCTGGTGAACATACAGAATTGCAACTTTTTCAAAAAATGATGACACCATTTTTTTCACACGGGGTGCTTTAATTGCTCACTAACGATATTCAGTTGCAGGAGGCTCAATTTTTTGATAGACTTTATTTTTCTCTAGCAAGAAACCAATTATTTAATTCTAACATTTTTGGATTTTCCATTTCTCGACATTCTTGGGAAAAGTTGCCCTTCTGTCCATTCACCAAATTGCGACAATACGACTTTTTCATTTAATTAACCAATGGAACGAATATTTTTCGGGGTGTTCCAACGATTTAAGTTGTGCTTACAAATAATAAAGTAAAATCGAAATAGTAAAAAAAACAATTACGATATTTACACTGACGATCGAATTTCGTCGAAGAGCGTCGATTATTTTCTTCAATACGATAAACAAAATATTGAATAATTATATAAAAGCCTGCATAGGAATTAAATATATTTCTAAAATGATATAAAACACTATAAAACGTTCTTCCAACAACAAAAAAGGGTTTTCAATCGAAAAGAAATAACAATCCATCCAAAAAGTAACCTCAACCAAAAAAAAACAGCATCCTTAAAAATAACAAAGAAGAAAAAAATCACAACGTGTTCTATATTTTTGAATTTATCATGAATGAGCGTATAAATTGGTCCGATGATTCGCGCACATTACTAATGTCGGGTCTCTGCTGTTGTATGGCCAAAACCGCAGAACCACAGCGAGTGGCTCTTCTGCATATGGTTATAGGTGGTTAACCTTGACGATTGCTATTCCTGCTCACAAATACTCACTACAGTCGTAAAACCTTGCTCCCACCAACACTATTCCGATCTATCTGTTAAAATATTTTTATTTTTCTATTTATTATTATTACTATTAATATTATTATTGTTATTATTATTTATATAGTACATTTTCGCGTATTTAGTCACATCTGCAACGTATTTAGTCACCAATGGTGTTGGTAGAAATGTTGTAGTGCTGGTTTTTGTATTACGAGCCGTGTCATATACACATTCATGACATGCATCATAAGCTCGCGTACTTTGCGTGGGTGTCGGAGAAAAAGATCGAGGCAGATGCACGAGAAACGTTGAGAGAACGCGACACTCGTTGGTCCAGATACACACATGGGCCAGATATATGTCAACCAAAGCGATTTAACGACCTCCGCTCATATGTTTCTTCGCTTTGTGCTTCTCCGTCGCAGGATATTCCCAAATCCAAAATGTGCTGAAAACTTAACTCAGTTATGTTGAAATATGATTTTACACATATTCTTAACCGAATTGCCAATAAATATTATGGCAATTTGAAAAACTGTAACCTAAAGAATAAATGGAATTAAATAAAAAATCTGCTGGGTTGAGAATTCTTTTGCTTATTTTTTCCCAAATTCGAATTTAATTGCTGGATCCATTAAACGATATTTTGGACATTTACTTAGTGAACAAAATCTTCAATAAATTATTTACATCAAGTTTGAGAACAAGGGGCAAATTTATCCTGTTGACGATTCAAGAAATTGGAATCTAATTGAAATTGATCAAGTTCATCGTTAGTTGCCACCCATTGGGATTCTGTAATTGCTAAAAAATTATCTGCTGATTCCCATTAAAAACTTACGGACATTGAATTATTTTAGAAATTTTGTAACAATTATTAGATTTTCGAAGAAAACATTGTTGTTGAATTATTCATACACTCAGTTTCGGATCCTGCACATTTATTCTGATTAGATATACATATATATACAGAGTAATAGTAAACCAATGTATCTTACGATGGAAAAATGAGCCGAGATAGAAAAAATGTGAAAGATAGTCTCCGCGATAGCGCAACGTAATCGCGCTTTGCCGGTTCTCATTATCGCGCGCGAAAGCGTTTATTGCATCCGGTGATATCCACGAGCGGAATATTATCCATGGCACATAAACCTTGAACGCGTTGCAACGAGATGAGAGAAGAGAAGAAAGTGAGACAAAAGTGCCAGCTCTTCTCTCGAATTTGCTCTTTCTCCAAGTTGCTGTGTTGTACATTTCGAAGATCTTTCTTTTGTGTCTCTCTCGATTTCTTATCTTCATTTCTGGATGAAAACTTTTTTTCTTCTCATTTCTTCAACAAACTTCAATAACTCTCCATTGAATCTCAAGATTCTGGTCGCATCCAAAAAATGAGCCGTCAAAATAAATAAATAAAGAAACACAATCCGATGATTTAAAAAATCCCGTCCGAAAATTCGAAACTCCTACATGCACACGAACATAGGTGAGGTTTGGACTAAATTGGACACTTAATAAACAGCAGGATCGGGCAGAGGGAGTTTCGTCACTTCCCTTGACGAAAAAAAAATGAACAATTTGTTGCGCTTGCACGCTCTTTAAATAAATTACAATCGCTTCCTCGGCACATCAGGACACTGTTGAAAGCGAAGCAAAGAAAACTAATCATTTTGTTTGAAAGATGGAAATAAAACAGTCAAATTAGTGCAACGTGAGTCTTACGGTGACTCGGAAGAGTTGAAAGAAAAAAAAAGAATTCACCGGAAGTCAAAATTCTAGTAGGGATCGTGCCGCAAGGGCTTTTTCCTCGATTTTTTAAAATTGTATGCGAATTGTATGCATATATATATGGTCAAAACTCGCGCCCTTGCACTCTCGTAGCACATAATCCGTTGGCGCGTATATAGCGTGTGTGCATGACGCGCCAGCGCGTTGCCCGTGCAACGCGCTGCCGCGGTTGCTTCGTGCAATTTTCTCGCTCAGTCGTTCGCCGGTTCTCAAAGCGCGCACGCCGCGCACGCGTCTACGTAACGCGTTTAACGCGGTGTGCTATCTTCGCGTTCTACGATTATGCGAAAACGAGACAGATAAAGTGCAATAAATAAAGAAAAAGAAAAGTGAGAGTGAACGAATTTCTTTCATCTCCGCTCTTTCGTTGCGTTCTCTCATTCAGTGTCAACGCAGTTTCGAATGTATACACATAGAATAATTTAAATTCCTACAATAAATGTCCCATTAATATCACTTTTCGAGACGTTTCAAACGAGGAGAATTGGCTCTAATTGTTAGAATCGCTAACATCATTTCGGACAATCGTTCTGAATGTTTTTCTTTTATTATTATTCGTTTATTTATGTCGAAAATAAGAAAAACAAACGACAAATATTATAAAATTGAAGAAAATTTATATATTTATAAATATATTAACGAATATTCATGTATGTGTGAGTAAAGGGACCTTGTCAGACCGTTTGATAAATATTCATATATTCCTACACGTATATGAATAGATATATATATATATAAATAAAATTCTCGTATCTTAATTGCGTCGCTCGTCAATCTTCGTCGCGACGACCGTTGCTAATGTACGGCAATGATAAACGCCCTCTCTTCGATTTTCCGATATAAACTCGCCCCCATGTACATGTTAAACATTTCGTCAAATATTAGTAATGCTCCTCCGTCCTCCGTAAACACGGTTCGAAACATTTTCAGGCCCACACGTGTGTAACACGCGTAATTGAACATCGATACGCGGCGTTGTTTATTTTCGTGAGAAATCGTGTTTAAAACATATTTTCGAGCGATTGCGAACGCGCGAATGTCTCATGAAAAATAAAATGATGTAAAATCGACTTTGAATTATTATGTGTGGGCGATTCAAATCCCTCGAGATCTAGCCTTCAATATTTTCCGACGCCAAATTTGTAATACGCGCCATCATTTTTTTACGTCATTTCCGGAGACTTGATGATGGTGAAAAATTTTAGAGAGAGAAACATCACGAAACCGCTCCCACGACTTGCATACTCGTGTATTTTATTTTATTTTTTTGCTCTCCGTACAACCATATAGTTCCGAGGTCACTCGATTAACTTGGACATGCAATTTATTATAAATATATCTATATATGATATTTGTATTTCAAAATATTCAGATATATACATATATGTTTATGAATTAATGTCGATCACTTCCGACAGTTTGTCATTCTTCAAGCACGAAAAACATTAAATAAATACGTGTAAATATACATTAAATATTTTATGGTACATAAATGAGCATTATTAAGAATTCTAATGAAAAAATAATGAAGACATTAGGAATAAAATTTACTTGTTTATTTATCCATATCTCTGCTTTATTTTTATCATTATTATCATTTTTAAATCATGGAAGATATGCTTGTAAATACACACATGTATTTATTTTATGCTTCAATGATTATGATCGATAAAAGTGATCGATCTCCGGCTATTAATCACTCTCACTCTCTATAAATTGAAATTAATTCAAACTACAGATTGGGACATCGGGGTAAGGACGTAAGAAATGGTCAATTAATCGTGCGATTAGCTGCGCTCGTTGGTCAAGATTGATTTAAGAAATGCGGAAACTCGAGTCCCTCCACTCTTCTAATTTGGAAATACACTCTATTTTTGTCCCGCGTCATAAGAGTGTCCCCCGAGCTTGTATCGAAGTCTTTGCGATCCAAATCGGTGATATAGTCTCGGGGTTTCTCTTCGAGAATTAAATGGGTCAAGGCACTGAGGGATTTTTAACGAGACACGTCTTGACGAATGGGTGGTGGATTTAAATATAAAAAAATTATTTCTTATTTGCATGAGTTGCAAGAAGTTTTCAAGGAAAATAGCATTGAAACTACGTGCACTTTTTTTCGTTATCTCAAGACGTTGGTTGTATGTAATTTTAGAAATTTTATTGATTTAAAGTTCATCGATCAAATTGACAAAATTTTCCCCAAGAATCCAAACAGAATAGATTATTGTTGAAATTATTTAAAAAAAAATCATTTCAATAAAAATTCATGTTTCTCGAAAATAAAAATTCCAAAATAACTCATTCAAGAGTAAAAAACCTTTACGTTCTTGTGTTCAACTGGGTTGGGATGATTAATATTTATTTCAATTTATTTATCAATGTTCATTAATAGTCTTCATTTATCGATAACGATGAAAAGTGAGTTTTCTGTGTTCAATCAACTGTTTACTGCTAAGATGAACAATTAATTATAAATATCGAAGTCGTACAAGATAACTAGAACTAAAAAGATTGTACATTCATGAAACGTTTACCAAAATTCGTTCAGTCGAATCAACATAGATATTTGAATTAGGAAAAATATGAATATTCTTGTTTACGTTCTGACACTTTTTCAGCAACGAAATAAAAACAAATTTTTCATTAACGTTCCATGTGCATAACTGTTTAAGCACATAGAGCACCAAGCACACTACGTATCGATTTGACTCTATGCACCCATGAGAGCGACATCGCGCTCTGGGCGAGAGAACCAGTGCAGAATTTATATTTATATATATAGTAGTGTGTACGGTATATATCCGCGTCCGCCTCCCATTCGGGTACGCGCGCCTCGTATAACTCGGCATTGGCCTTGAATTCTTGTAGCAGCCCCCACTACTTCGCTACGACCGCAGCTATCCTCTGCCTCTCTCGCTCTCTCTCTCTCTTTCCCGTTCTCTAGTTTCTGTCTCTTTTTGTTTAATGTTCTCTCGTTTTGTCTATCTTTCTCTTTCTTTCGTATTTCCTGTCCCTCTCACTCTTTTCTTATCTCTCTGTCTCGTTCTCTCGTTCTTTCTGTCTTCTTCGCTCTCTTTCTCTTTTTATCTTTCTCAGTGGGTTTATATCTCTTTCGCATTCTCTCGTTCGTAGAACAGAGCTTTACGAATGCGACGGGCGAAGTAGAAGCACAACAGTGCTGCGCCACCACAAGAAGAACTCATCACTCGCGGGTCTCACTCTCTCTCTCTCTCTCTCTGTTGTTCCTCTTTTTTTTATTCTTTTCGTTTTGTTCTTTGTTTTTCTTACTTCGTTTTTCCGCCTCGTCCCTCTCGAAACCCGCGATTTTTCATCGACGCTTACAAATCTTACTTTTTTTTTTGTTCTTCGTCTCTTCATTTTTCGTCTTCTCTTTGATTGGCCCCGAAGGACTCGCGAACAATGCTCGTGGGGATAATGAACACGAGAAAATAGATCGAAAAAAAAAAACAGCTGGAAGAATAGCAGTAACGAGCAAAAAAAGTATATTCGACGAGTCAAAAGGTGGTCGACTTCGACGACTCGGAAGAGACGACAGGGTGAAATTTTGAAGCCTCGGTCGAGCAACCATGAATTAAAATCATCTTTGATGTTAGGCTTCATTTTCGCACGCTTTCACAAGTTTTAATTGAGTCTCGTAGACCAAATAATTATATTCTAATTTCGAAAGGGTTCATGAATTAAATAAGGGTTCGTTTGAAATTCTTTTACTTTTCAAGTCATAATTACGAAATTTCTTCGAGTTTAATTATTCTCACGACACGCTTTACACTCGATGAACAAATGATCTATTAGTGTGTCTAGTTTTTGGTGACCCTGGGTTTTTTTTTTCCATGTTTCAACATCCACAATCTCCTACTAACACGTGTGACACCTTTTTACTAAATGGACTTAATACTAAACGAGCAAAAGAATTTTGACGGAATTGTATCAGCCAACAAAATTGGTTTCTATGTTCACACAATTGTTAAATATGTTGTATAAAAAACAAATAATGTTGAGATACATAAAAAGTAGTCTATCTTTTATTTGAAGTATTCATTTTACGAACTCGAATTTTTTACGAATAACACGTCTTTTTGAAGGTCAAATCTAACGTTTCCTACGTATGTGCTCAAAAAGTATGGCCCACCGCGAGGGGAATACCTTAAGGATTTCATTAAATTCCTAAAATTAAAAAACAATTAATTTCTTTTCCTGATATGATCGCGAAAAAAAAAAATTCGCGTCAACAACTATAAAAATGGCTTAGTCGAGATTTCTTTTGGTTTGAAACGAGAATAATGAAAGAAGAGAATGGCTCAGGTATTCATCCATTGTCAGCATCTATTTTGACACACAATACGGTATCGAGATTGATGATCAACATTTTTGAGAATAATAGATTCATTTTTTTTCTCTCAACGTCGATGTATCGTGGTTGGAAAAAGGGGAATCGTCACGTTTGAAATTTTATTGAAAATTCACGTTTTTTATTGTGCTCTTCGTTGCCTTTCGTAATATATTTTTATACACATTTATTTTTCTTCGGTGTTCACGGTCGACATGACATACGAAACTCGCCTGGGGATGGCACGAGCGTGGGAGACTGATAGAAAATTGGTCACGGAGGGGAGAGAATAAATTCGTGGATCGTCGGGAGGCGATAAGAAAAATAATATATGTATATATATACATATTGTTTCCTTTATGCCGCGGGACATTCGCGAAGATAGAAACTGCGAGTCGTATCGAAGCGAATCGTATTTTCACGTGTCTCTCGAGAATTTTTTTTGCCCACCTCTATTTTCACTGCTCGAAAAATTGTCAATACACATATATGAATTTTGAATTCATTTCAAGGAGAGCCATTTCTTTTCGTTTTTATGGGTCTCAAATTTTTATACTGTCATAATAATTATTCAATAAATATTTTGAGAAATGCTAGTGTTTCAATTGACGAATATATAAAATGAATGAACAGGAAGAACATCGTTCATATCAATTTTGACAGATTAATAATTTATTAGGAAAAAAATTACAATTTATTAAAATCATGAAACAATAAAGGAGAAAAGTTTGTCGTCCATTTTCTGTGATCGTTTTTTTCTCACATGAAAACAAAGATCTCACAAAATTGATGCTAATCTCGTCAACCAATTGTGCCCTTAGCTTCAACGATACCAAAATTTAGCCAAAAATCAATCTCCACGAAATTTCGAAGGAAAATTGGAACGATTGACTGTTGGATTTAAAGTGCTACGTAAAACGGTGAAGTGCTGAAAAGAATATACGTTAGAAAAATAAAATTGAGACATATTCAAATAAGTAAATTGAGAACAATAAAAATCAGCCAAGATGATGAAGAAGGAGAAACCCATGATGTCAGTGACGGCTATTATCCAAGGGGCCCAGGCACAACACTGGGCTCGAGGTAACACTTGTACGTATTGCATATTTTTTACACAATTATATTAAATCACTATTGCCAAAACAAACCTGTCTTTTTGTTTTTACTTGGAGATAAATAAAATTACAAAGACACAAAATAATTCTAGTGAGCGTCAGAATCAGCCTAAGTTTTTATTTTCTTTTTTCATTCTGTCACAACCGTGAGAAGAACAATTATGTAAAGTGGAATTTATGAACGGAATAAAAAGGTCTCTGCGGTGAGAGTAATAAATGTAATAAAAATCGTCGTGTTTAACTTTTTATAAGTGTCCACATTACGAGTGAATATTAAATTTCGTGAAGCAGGAAATATTCGCTGGCAACTTTTTTCTCCATCTGTGTGCACAAATGATAACGAATATCTGTGCATTTTTTTAGCATATTTTCGTATGTCCAGTCCCGACATTTGTGCATTCGTTGAAAAATAATATTCAGTGGCATGAATTTTTTTCGTTAGCCGTTTCTTGGGTCCACTGAATTGTTTACTTCATTATTTTTGTCAACTCATTTACTTTATTGTTTAATTATGAAACGTCAATTTTTTTAGTTTGATTTTTGTTTTTAGTCGATCAATGAAAATAAAAGAGAGGGAGAAAAATCGAGTTAAATAAACAGTCAATTGTGGTGCAAATGATTTAATGAATCACTTAAGATTCGACTGTTGTGTGCATTGTAAAAAAAAATTCAAAATTAAAGAAATCATAATGGATTGTAAAAAAATAAATATCCCTTTCAAACAAAGAGTTTTATTAAGATTTTCTTTTCTTTTTAATATCGGTATTGTATATCATATAGCACAGGGAGTCTCGACTTTATCACACCGTACAAACATTATGTGCGTTATTGCACATGTGTTCAGAAGGTTTTCATATCGTTGATTCAGGCACAGTAATAATAGACGTTTGTGTGAGAGTCTGCTGAGCGTATAAATACGTAATCGTAAATAAATTGCGTTAACGGTTGCTCGCTAAATTGTTTTTGCGTCTGTTGGCGAGCACATGCGGCGAAAAGCTGTTTCACAGCCTCTGACATTTTAGCGACCTTTTTATCTGCTATAATCTTGAGCTTTAAAAAAAAGTGATATTTCAGACACATATTTCGCGCTTTGTGTCCCCCGAGGAATTTTTAATAACAGAAGATTCGGTGTAAATATATCAAAATTCATAAAAAAATGAAACTTTATGAGTATTTCACTGTTTTTCATGATTGTCAAATGTATTTATAAGTATATTTTGAATAATGTTAAAATATTTTGAAGATTTACTGCATTTTTTTCAAACGTTTGCGATTGTAACGAGTCCGTTCGAAACTCAGGAAAACTTTACTGTAATATTAGGCGTGATTTTAACAGCGCTATTCCATTCGTTTGCTTATTGGTTCTCCGCTGCATGTCGCTCATGCAGCAGCTTCGTTAATACACTCGAGGGTCATACAATTAGCGTCACGATGCGAAACGGTCTCGTGATTAAGAAGGATGTACACACAGTCGAGAAAGAAAAAAATAAACTGCACCGTAGAAAAAATTCTGTACGATTTTTGTTATTTTAAATACTTATAGTGTAATTTTTTTTTGTTCCTGTCAGTAAACAACGAATCGAGCCAACATAATCAAGAAAAATCAGTCGAATAATTCGGAAGAAAATTCATTCCTGATAAACATAATAAACACAAGTTTTTGTGAATACTATATTAACAATATAAATATTTTTGACTGTTTCGATTTGGCATTTCCTTCAGGAAGCAATTAGACGATATTCAGATCGACTGATGAACCGATATATCGAAGAGATATGTATATAAATTGCGGATGGTCAATGTTCTTCATTTCGAATTCCTTCCCTTCTCATTCATCAAATACATATCGATATCGTATATTTTTAATCATATTGTAAACGTTCGAGCTCACGTCATTCGAAAAGTACATATGATTTTATGCATACATGTGAATAAAACATATAGTGAGTGATGCATAGGTACACACCCAATTAGCGAGCGTGTAACACGCCTATTTTACTCGTGGCATTGGTGACCGCGCCCTCGAGGATTTATATACATCAGCACTAATAGGCTTACTCCTCTCGTGCTACATATACATTTGTAACTTGTCGTTAAGATTAGAAACGAACATGAGCACGCTTTCTGTTCGTCTTACCTTCATTGTCAAGAAGCGCATACGTACCAAATGTAGCGTTCTGTATCTTCTTTGAGAAAATGTCAACTGAAGTATTTAGCAAATATTTCTCATTCAATGAGAGTCAGAAGTGTTTGGAGGCACGTTTTCTAATTGAAGTACGGAAATGGGACTGCGTACACATAGTGTCACGTTTATTTCGAGACAATCTAGAGGGTGTTCACATTTAAATTAAATTTTATTTCTTCGGTATCGAACATTTTGTGCAGTGGTCATGTACCGGGTGTCCCAAAAGTCAGATTACATAATAACGTAGTCAGATGGATTGTGAAATTCTGAAGAAAAAAGTCCTTATCAGTTTTTCTCTCCGAAGTACCATTTCGCGAGGATTTATGAATTTCTCGGTCTTTTCTTCCATTTGATAAAGCTTGTTGATATCCGAGGAACGGCGCCCCGGCGGGAGAAATAAAAGAGGACTTTTCCTCTCAGAATTCACAAATTGTTCGAATCCCATAGAAATCCACTATCACTTTCAGAACACCCTGTAAATAGTTGAGCTTATTACTCGTTGCAGCCAGCGACTTCGCAAGGCTCGTGCTCGACGATGACGAATGTTCTCGGGGTGAAGGTCGGCTATTGAGACGACGCGCACACAACGAGCAATACGATATATATAACGCGCGGGTGCACGGACGCTCGTATGTATGTTTACCAAGATCAATTGCGCGGGTCCTGCCGCGGTTGGCCTCGCGGGTCAGTTCTCCGCACGCAAGAGCAGTAGAGAGAAAGAGAGAGAGAGAGAGAGAAACATAAATAGCTATGGCTCTTATCAGTCGCGATGTCGTGTGCGCGCACAATATCTTGTGTATACGTTACGTATGTATCCATAGATATGAATTGCATATAATTGCCCGTCTGTGTGCGCACATACATATATTTATAAATATATAACTGATAAACGAATAGATATTCTGGCAGCGATTAATGTACCGGTCTGTTGTCGTCGTAAAGATAGGGAAAGAGAAATGAAAAAAAAAACGACAGAGAAAGACCGCGCCCTGGGAAGGTCACGCCATCGCTTCGTTATCTTTGCATGAGCACTTTACGCTCTATTATAAATACATATATTCATTATCGTGCCAACGGGTTGCTTTACCAATGCAATTTATACTCTTTCTCGTCGTTTTTTTATATCCTTTTTCCTGTGATGTCGCTAGCTGGTCACACGACTCGCCGTCTCGAGTCTCACGACACATTCTCCCTCTCCACATCTTCTCCACCTCCCTCTCTCTCTCTCTCGCTCTGTGTGAAATCGAAAAATTCATAAAACAGAAACATAATCATATTCTTCATTTCCAAGCTCTTCATTCCATTATTTATATTTACATTAAATATTTCAAATCTATATTTATTTTGATTTACCAAAATTCGTATCATGTCAGTCGAAAAATCGTCGATATGCTTCCAGTAAATTTGACAGTTCCCTAATCAACCAATTCCCACTTCTTCCATATCGCGTTTCATTCGATTATTTCTTCACCACGTAAAATGAAATCGAATCAGGTAAAAAAAAAAAAATTATCGCTCCGGGGAATTTCGCGAAAACTTTACCGAAAAAGTCGCGTCGAAGTTTTCACGAGACACAATATACTTTGACATATACATCTATATATATACATATCCGTGTAAACGTAAGTCGGAAAGTGCCTGCGAGCACGAGTGTATGTGAGACAACCTTGGCACAAATGTGAACGAGGCATGAAGTGCAAGTCCTCTACATACTCTCAGTGCGCCTGCTCGCGAATTGTCGCGCTCGCGTATCCACGGATTATTTATTCGTACCGTCCTCTTATTTATTCAACGTCATGTTATTCAAGTTGTAATATTTTTTTTGCAAATCCTCCTAAACCTCTGAGGATTTTACCACAGTTCAAATGTACATATAAAAAAATATAATACTCAATGATTTTATTATCTCTTGACATTGAAAATGTTGTAATTTTTTCATTACCTCAATATGCAAGAAGATAAAAACGGCAAAAAAAAAAAAAAATACGACGAACTTCGTAACCAGAAATGGATTATGAAGTGCAATTGCAACGAAAAGTTAGAAACGAGGTTAAAAACCGATGATATAAGATCAATTTTCCAGTCTCGTTTGCTCCCATTGACAAATACGACAGAATATGATTGTTTTCATTTATTATCTCAGACTATTAATTCAAATGGTTTCACTGGATTTGCATTTCTACGTGACCACATCGTTGAACAATTAAAAAATCTCTGAGAACTCACCGAGTTTCTGAACCGAGTAAACGCATTAGTCCGAGAACGAGGGTTACTCATCGTTGCTATGAAAATTAACATGTATGTTGCTCGACAATTGCGCAAGATCTCACGTTTCCTCTGAGAATACCATTAGAAATTAAATAACCCCAGTATAGCGTGTAAAAACTCCATTCCATACATACATATGTACTTTTAACAATGAGCCGTGTTCAAGAGTCTTTGACCGTGAAAAATAACCGTGACAGGACGAAGGACACAGCATCACACATGCGTAACAACGATCTCAGGAGATCGAAACGTTGCTGCATTCCTCAACGATTTACAGCATTGGAAATATCTAACGAATTTTTTATCATCTCATGAACTAATAACTTCGACGATCGTCGGATGGAAATGAATTTATTATGGTTATCGAAATAATTGGATAATTATTTTACATTTTCTATATTTTATCTTCGATGTCGTGACTTTTTTAAGAAGTCCATCCTGCTAATTTGATTCTCATATTTTCCCCATATTTCACGAACTTCCTGTTGCTGTCAGACTCTCTTTTCTAGCCCAAAGGGTTAATTTGACAGATGGCCATTGCTGTCAGTGTCGAGAGTTAATTTGATGCATAAATTTCAATTTATTATGTTTTTACAATATTGTTATATTTATTGTTAATGTTGCATGAGAATGAAAGATGGTCGAGCTGCAGTGTGACTGAATTTGATAAAAATGCGATTTATTACTATTATTTTCTTCTCGTTGTTAATTTCTTCATTGGTCGTAAATACATGTTTTTTTTTTTTGGATTAAAAACGAAACCGTTCAAATCATTGGAACAATATTTTGTCGTATTGGGTCTTCCAGACCCAGTTTGCAGGTCGAGTAAATTCGTCAACTAAGCTAGAAAGGTATTTAAGGAGAAAAAAAGATTGAACGTAGCACACAATGTTGGTTGCTATGTCGTGTACTGTTCTATATGCAGCTTGCACTTTATATATAGATTAAAAGCACTGCTTAGAGTAACTATGTCTATGTACCAGGTTCAGCGAAAAGAACGAGACGCGCTTTGAGAGGGGTGCGCTAACGTCGTATATAGGGAAGAAAGAAAAAGAGAGAGAGAGAGAGAGAGGTTGCATACTAGAAAGAGCCACGTGCGCGATAGTCGTGGATAAGTGAAGCGTGTCCCAGACTCTCCCTCTCCCTGTTCTTGTATGTGTGTCTTTTTACCTTGGTTCGTGCGGCTGTGGGTCAATCGGAGAAGGTCACGAGGTCGAGTTAGTCGCGCGTGTTCCGAGGGCTCTTTAATACGCTTTTAGTTTCATCAATGCGTGTTTTCCATATCACTATATTTGTGTGTATATAGATATTAGGATGTACAAACATAGTAGAGATTTTATTAAAGATGTGCATTCATTCATTGGTTAGAGCGGACATTCAAGAAGTTCTATATACACGTTAAATGTTAGAATTTATTGATAACACGCCTCCGCATACTCTTGACCCTTTGAATTATCGGAGTTCGTGCCTAGAGGACGAAACGAGCTCTTCATTTTTTTTTCTCGTCACGCATAATGTAAGCTTCCGGTTTGTAGAATTTTTATACCATGGATTTCTTGGCTCAGACCGAATTTTGCAGCCTTATCTTCACTCTCCATGTTATTTTTATTCTCTTGTTCCCTTGTACTTACCATAATTACGTGATCCTGAGTTGGCTTCCCACGTGCATGACTTTTGGCCATTAAAACTACACTCTGATCTCTGATAAGATTAGCTCTTTCGGCAATCATTTTCGTACTCTATGTGTCGCATCGAAATCTCACTCGGATCCTTGGGAATGAAAATTCTACTCTCGGCCTCTTTTATCAACGCTCATTTTTATTTGCTCCTCAAATATTTATTGTCAGATACATCGTGTCGCGCTCCGGAGCAAATAACATCAGTACAAAACTCTCGTTGTATTTCTTTAACCCTCTGTAAACACATATCACATTACGCGAATCTTTCTCCAGATTTATTTGTACACGTGTGTATAAGGATCGAGGCAACCAACGGTTTTTATCTTCTACCCAGTCAGGGTGTCCTTAAAGTTGGGATCAATAATTCGAGAAGATCGAAAAAGATGAGGAGGAAAAACTATTTTTTATCTTGTGCATCGTCAAACAAAAATACGATCGTTGTTATTGATCGATTGTGTTAAAAATTTCATCGTTCTGAAGCTGCGAGAATTTTTATTCACCTTTGCATCGTTAAAATTCAACGAAATTCTTATTTTTCCCTCAACATGTTTAAGCAGTCCTTGCCCCCGATAATAAAACAATCGTTGTTCGTGTCCTGAAAACTGAAAATAGGAAGAGAATTGGAACACTTTGAAAAATTAAAGGAATTATGAATTTTAGAAAATATATGACATTTTTTGGACACCCTTTACAGCGTTCACGTCAGCAAAAAATCTCGCTCGTATGCATACACATTACGAGGAGAATATACTCATCCAACGAAAGGGAAAAGAAAAAAAACACCGTTCGCGAAATTCAAGACGCATGGCGACAACATCACTCGCGAATGTATAATCACTTTCTAGCTTTTATTATTCGTTTATGCACATTTCGTTTTTCTTTTTATACACACAGACTCTTTTATCATTCTCTTTATGGCTGTTGAACGCTTTTGAGTAACTTCTCATATAAAATACATAATACATTATTGTGATAAGAGCTTACTATTTCGTGTGACTCATTTAAATTCCATAATAAAAAAATAATATAAAAACGATTCAATTCTTAACCTTTTCACGTACTTATGAATGTCTCGTTTATCCAGATGAGTATGTGCTTTTTCGTACCCGCCATATTTTTTGCAATTCAAGAAAAATTATTATTCGTTTTTTATAGCAAACGAAATAAAAGCCATTCATCGTCTATGAAAAAAAATCATGGGTCGTTTGGAAATCCCTCGCACTGACTCAGTAGTTTATTGGACAAAATCATCATTAAGTTTTTTTTTCAATTTTATTGAATTGTCCATATACCTGCATCAACATTGCAAGATTGTCTTCGTTCGCCGACATTGGCTCGTGCATCGAGCTCAAGCGAGAAAACTGGTTTTCAGTTTCGGAAGAGAACTGTGTTTTAAAAATGGTCAGACGGTGACGTCAACGATGCATCGAGATCTCCTCGAATGTACGTGTCCTGATCTGTCTTCTGTGAGGGAAAGGCCAAAGATACCGAATGTTTCATTCGTCGAATTGCAAATAGATGGAAAAAATTTTATGATAGAAACGAGTTCAACGTCTTTAATGAAATCGATTGTATGTTTCGGATGAAAAATCTACAATGAGATTATTTGGGGCGAAATGCCGTGATGATAATAATAAATCGATTATTATGAATCACAATAACGACAATAATTATGATTAACACTGAAGTATCTTTATAGTCGACCAACGATTTAATTATCTGAAGTTCTATTTTAAATCGTGGCTTTTTATATTCAGTGACACGGATCCGAATTTTTTTAAATGATGGAATATCCAGTAGTCTGAATTTTATAACCAGATGCTTTTCCGCCATTTCTCAATTATAAGTAAATCCATTGGAGTTTCACGAACCAATATTTTATTTTAAAGCGGTCTTCTTGATTTTATAATAGAATCCTAAATCGTTCGTGTTGACGACGACTGCTCCGTTGGTCTTCGTTTTTCGATCTATTTAAGCCATACTTTTTTCGTTGTGTCCAATTGACTCCAAATTGGGTACTCGAAGGCTATTGAGGTCGCTGATTACGAATCTGATCTTGAAATTCGCAAATTCGAAATTCATTGTCCCTTTGTTTTCATTTTTTTATTCTATGTTGAATTAGTATTTAGCTGATAAGAAAAACGGAAAAAAAAAATAGTTGGAACAACGCAAATCTCATCATCATTCAAAGGGTTTCTTAAGATCGAATCAATTGGAAAAGACAATTTTCAAAACTTATGTTGACAAGTCGGGACTGAGAGTCGATGAGACATTAGGTTATCAGTAAATCTACATAAAAATAATGGCCGTCGTAAAGAAGGAAATATTGACGTATAAATAGATTCATACATATACAGTTTTGTGTATGTATCTTCGATCATAAAGGACGTATGTGTAAATAAATATTCACATCCTTTACGATCTTGAATATTCGCAGCCGACAAAGGTCGCAAAATCTGGTTTCCCTCTCTGTCTCCACATGCCACCAGTTTCACACTGACGACCTCATGTTTCGCGCACTCGAATCCTCGTTGGTGTAGGTCGTTTTTTTTCATCGGGCAATCAACACTGACGATGCTGAAACAAGGAAAACGTGACGAACGAAAAATATCGTTTATCTTGCCTTTTACGTTGTTTTTTTTTGTTATACGTTTTTTTTTTCATTTTTATTCTTGTATGGCGCAGACGCGAACGAGCTGTCAGCACATTCTTTGCATATCGAGGCACCTCAACTTTCAATGATTCTTTCAATTCATTTCCATTATAAAAATTGTTTACAAATGTTGATACTGTTTTATTACTTCTTTGTTATTCTTAAATAAACGGAGAAAAAAACACGTTTCATCGTTGCAACATATCGTCATTGCGAATGGTCAAGATGCCGAACGTTTGTAAATCGAGAATACGACGTATGTTTCCTCGGACCCGCCTTAATATCGTTCACCAGAGTATCTTGGCCTTGAACAGACACTGTCGTTCTTACACGACTGTAACTACTTCGCATACGTGTGTCTGTCTGTTTGCTACGTACGAGGATTCGTGTATCTCGGAGATGAGAACACTTCGAGTCTCCCGAGTGCTGTTGTTTCCTTCTCGTTTCCTCGAGCTCGCAACGACAGAAGCTACAAATAAAATGATCGTCTCTCGATAAGCTTTGCGGCAGCTTGTCTTTTTATACAGTTTCTCAATGAGACAAAAAAGAGATCTTCGTCTTTGCGGAAACGAAAGGAAAACAAAACAAGATTGCTAAAAGAAAATTAGGATCGTTTGTAAAAGATTGTACCAATTTCATTCAAACCCGAAGGAAAAAATGTATGTTTTTTCTTTTTTCAATAAAGTATTAGAGAAGAAATTAAAGTTATGACAAAAATTATTTAAAAAATCTTATGGAAATAAAATAAAACGATATTTGACGATTAGTGATGATAAAAATACCAAAAATAATCACAACGATCATCATCAATAAGAATAAATATTTTTTTAATGACCAATTGGTCGTATAAGTATGCGAAAATGACCTCAGCAGCGATAAATCATAATTTGTTATAGTCTCTTGAGTGGTTCGTTGCTGTTCACTTTCCAGGCCCAGACCAGTGACACGCACGTATTATATATGCATGAATCAATCAATGTGTGCATATTCTCTGGATGTGCCATATTCAGTATAGCATAAGTTTAAGTATTGAGCTTCGTCTCGTAGTGTGTGTTGATCGGTGTTGTAAAATGCATAACTGTGTAGCGTCGTGGGCGATGACGTCAGCAGATGCAATTACCGATGCACTTGACGCGCGTCCTCAAAGAGGGAAATCGAATGGGCGTTAGATAACCCTGCTTGCGAATGCCAAGTGAATGCAGGGCGTTTCAGGCATAATCGATAAATTTCGTACTCTCAACGAAATTCATTTGTCCCACGATAATAATTCGGGTCATCGTACGTTCCTTCAAAAACCGAATGTTTTTTAAATAAAAAAGAACTTATTTTCGATGAGACAAGTCTAATTAAAATTGTTACATAGAATCATACACGGCAACACGATTATTAAGTTCGATAACATTTCAGTTATTTTTATATTAAAATATCTTCAAATACAAGACTATCAAAATTACCATAAAGAAAAAAAATCCAAGCTGTTACGAAACCTTTTTATTTTCTGATGTTTTAATCGAACTGCACTTTTTTTATCATCACAATCGACGTTGTTATATAAGCAGATGCAAATTCGAATTACCAATGAAAATTTTATTCAGCAGACCTTCGACTCAAATTCTAAATCCAAAAACTTCATATCTTGTCCTATGATCGGTTAGTCATTTCTTTTCTCTAGTTGTGCATGTTAATTACTAAATTGATATTTCATTTTATGAAGGTTGTCACGCAACATCATCTTTTTATTAATATTATTATTATTATTCATTTAAAATGGTGGAAAGCACTCAATTCGTAACGTCATATTGTCGATGAGGAAAGTATAAAGTCATTTTCTCAACTCGTCGAACACTCGTGGGCGTCTACTATAATAATAATCATAATAACAATAATAGCGAATGTATTGGTCTTCCCACGACCGATGGTCATGCTTGTAAACTCAAGTTCAGGATCAAACTTCGAGTGTCGAAAAGTCCGATAGCGTTTTTTGATGCATTCGTTCTAGTTGGTAATTATAAAAATTGTGAAATGTGCTCATTTTCATTGCACACACCGTGAGCACGTTTGGAGATAGAAAAAAATGTACACGAGCAATATTGTAGGGTGTTCAATTATCTATAAAATAGTTCTGAGCGAAAATTTTCTGGCCTGGGTGGTTCAATGCTAAAAGCAATCTGAATCATGAAACGCTCGATTTATGCACAAATCTTGAAAACCAGGGTTGTTTTTCCATCCGCTCTGAGGACTAAACTACGGAAGATGGAAAAGTACAGCCAAATGCTTTTTTGTAGGAAATTCGAAACTCTAAAAAATTGGTTCCGGGTAGTTTTACTCTAATTCCAACCATTTTGCTTCTACGCGCGTTAAAAGAACACGCATGCAGCCATTTATTTACATTTCTGTTTTGACTCGTCGGGAGGGCGTCAGATTAAAAATTGCTCTTAGACTTTTCGTCTCGCATATTGATCAATAACTTTTGTTTATATTACTGACTATTCGATGTGGGACGCCCTGTACAGATGTGTGTGTCGGCATGTAAAACAAGATATGATGAACGAAGAGACTCGATCGTGCTTAACGCCTTGACCCATTGACCCTGTACCTCAACCGACACACAGCTCGTCAGACGATCGATGGTCTTCGTCGTCGCCGATCTTTGTCAACCATATGGTCATACAGGTCGAAGAAATGCTCGCTAAAATATCTCCCACTCCCAAATTATGGCCCACCATGACTTCCTTATCTTTAACTTTGCTTTTTATGAATCGAAATGATGCGATTTTTGTACAAACAAAAAACACGTGTACAAATAGAAATAAAAAAAAAAATCAAGGCATTTTGAACTTATTTCATCGAGAAAATGACTGTTGAAAAAAAATGTTGTTTAACGTGGTTTTATTCAGAATTTAAGATAAACGGATAAAATGTCTTTGAAAATGTGTTTTGACATGAAGCTCTCGCTGTATTGTAACGTGAGTTTTATTTTTGTCTTTTTCAGGGTTGAGTTTAGACAGCAGTAATATGTCGATGTCTTCGGTGGGACCGCAAAGCCCACTGGACATGAAGCCCGATACCGCAAGCCTCATTAATCCTGGCAACTTCAGTCCTTCGGGACCCAACAGTCCAGGGTAAGTCAAATTAAAATTTAATGTACCGTTATCGTGTTTCCAAACGTGCGGAATTGATCCTGATGGAGTTGGTAGTAAATCAGATATACATAACAAATAAAATCACTGTAAACGTAGAGCAATGTATGACAATTCGCTGATCTCGTGAGTAAATCAGCCTCGTAAAAAAGCAAATACTTGGTTGGGAGACCGCTTAGCCATACATTCACAAAGTTGAAAAGAAATAACGAAAAACATTGAAAGAAAAATGAAGAAAATTGAGTAAACAAAACGAAATATGTTGTCGAAATGTTTATATAAATTTCGCACATTTAATTAATTATTGTGAATTAAAAATAACCACCAAAGTTACATAAAAGTAGAATATTTCTGAAGTGCAAAGTCTGAAGGTTACGATCAGTGAAAGTCCCTCGACTGCACGTATTTGGGAATCGGATATTTTTCTTATTCTTCAGCCTCAAAATCCCATGTACGAATTGTGTGTGAATTGTAAACAAATGAGCCTGGGAGTTGAATCGAGCATGTCACGCCACTCGGCAATTTGCTATGGACAAAAAAATCATGAGTGTCGACGAAAATATATACTTGCGAACAATATGTTTGCTCGCAACGTCCGGTTGCTATCGAAGTCATTTTACAAGGTCACGCAAGCCCCGAGTTTTATGGTCATTCGTATATTATTTTTTTTATTCTCTTTGTATTCCTTCTTATACTTACGAAATCAGGGTGCAGACGATATTAACAATAAACGCTACTCTTTCACGTCAACATCGACTAACCAATCCGTTCTAAACTCTTCGTGGATTCTATCTTTTAATACGTTCTCATGAATTTTTATTTCAATACTGTCGACGAGAGGAAATGTTTTTCGAACATACCTAACGAGATTTTCCTACACACATATAAACGTAAACATAAATGAACTTGTGTTCGTTCGTGCGAATTCATACTTCGACTATTTTCAGAACGAAAACTTCAAGCGAGAGTTCAATGGTGCAAATTTAGAATTCTTGACGTTTCTCTCTGCGTTTATTCGTCGTTCAAACATTTTGATTTTAGGTGCATCAGAAACTCGGTCGAAATAATGTATTTTGACATTTCATATTTATTATCCTTTGACTCTTACGTGTGTCCATTTTCATTCAAGAAAACTCGAAACTTTCTGACAAAATTTTATTATACCGAAGTTTTTTCGGTTTTCATAAAATACGATCAAATGATAAATAAAATCTCCACGAAGAATGAACTACAAATATCAATTAGGAAACGAGCACGTTGGCGCAGTTTGCCTCACGTATAAATAACTTCGCGCTTTCTGACACTTTTAGTGATTATTTTTTCACGAAACTGATATGTGCAAAAAAATGTTACGAACCGTGAAGATTTACTATAATTGAGTGGAAAAAACCGAGAAAAATGCCGGAGAGTCTTCCATTGCTCTGTCGAGAAAAAAATACCCAAGGAAGACGTAAATTTTCAATATTTTTCTAAAGTCACTTTGTTTTACGTTTTTCGAGTCTCGAGTTTATTTCGTATCTTATTTTAGATAGACACGTTTCTGATAAGACTGAAAAATGATGGTTTGCAAAATTGAAAATGAAACTTGATAATCGTGGGTGATTTATAAATATCTGCTCTCCAACGGCTTAATCGAAGTTTATTCATAGAACAGGCTAACCCATGGCCTTGAAATATTACAAGTTACAAATTCTTACCTATTTTTAGTAAACCATCGTCAGCACTTCAAAATAAATGAATATGGATCATTTTTTTTTCATGTTTCTTCACACCCGATTCTTTTTTGTGGCTTTTATCATTTTCCAGTAACACTATAACGTTTTAATTGTAAAAACTTGAAGCAACTCTAAAAACTTTCCTGATATCGAATTATTTTTAAGTATTTTTTTTTTTAATTCCACGAATACTTCGGCTTAAAGGCTGTCAAAAATTGAATTTTCGTTTTTTATTTATTTTTAGGTCCTTTACCGTTGGTTGCCACAGTAGTCTGTTGAGTACATCGCCCAGTGGTCAAAGCAAAACAGGATCAGGCTCACCGTACCCACCGAATCATCCCTTATCGGGCAGCAAACATTTGTGTTCGATTTGCGGTGACCGAGCCAGTGGAAAACATTACGGAGTCTACAGGTTCGTTCCTCCCCTTACTCACTGTACACTTCATCTGATATATTGATACATTTTTTAATGTTTATTTAATCGATTATCTATTTTTAAATATCTAGGTTTGTTTGGACGTGACAATTATGGTTGCTTTTTATTTAAAAAAACTGTTTATACATTGCAATTCGATTACTCTTGCTTTTTATCATCTTTAATTGACGGTAGAAATATTTCCGTGACAAAATGACACAGTTTTTCGGATTGACCAACATTTTTGTCACCCAAACTGTATTTTCCTTTTCGTTGACACAGTTATTTATCCGCTTGATTTATCCATTTGTTTGCAGTTGTTCGACGAATACATAAGTTTCGTAAAGAATTTTATTCGGCTATGCTTTCGCATCGAAATGACCACTCGAACGATAAAATTGAATGATATCATTGTTGCCTCGACCATGAGAGGATTCCTGTATGCTTTTGCTTCCAATGTTTTCGTTGGCGAAATAACAAAACGCAAATACGATTGAACACCACACCAGATAAATTGCAGTCCACTGAAATACTTGGCATTTTAGTGAGGCGTCCATTAATCTTGTCTTTCAAGTGATAAAAGTGTATGAATTTTTTTTACGAAACACGTATTGTTTGACATCCAGCAAAAGCATTTAAAATGTTGTAGCAACGAAGGAGCTTGGAGAATATAATTTTTTTTTTCACTTCTTCAAACCATTTCAAAAACAATACGAAGTACACAAAAAAGATAACATTGCAGCGTTTTGCTTGCTGGAAAAAAACGTACATTTTTCTTTCTTTTGCTGTAAAAATACCACGTGTTCGTTCGAAACAAAAATACTTTTGTTTTATATGTATATTAGAAAAGTCGTGTCTCATTATATTGCAATACAAGGCCACGGTAAAAGTTGTCACAATGTGTGAAAGATGAGGAAAAAAAGTGGATATGATGTGGGCGTCACGTTGTCCAAAGCCGAGGGAAGGGACGATACTTTTTTTTTCTTTTTTTTTCTCTCATCTTCTCGTTGACGCTTCGCGTGTTTCGCGGCCTTTATTCTCTGTGCACACAATACAGCTTCACTCGCACACCTTAACACTCCAAACGAACGCCCCATTTTTCTCGCTAATGGACACCTCGTTGAATATTTGGCGGGGCTTCTAACGAAGAGAAATCTTGCTTTAGCTCGTCTTGCAGACAGCCACTCGACGTATTCTAAAAGTATGCGTTCATGTGTACAGGGAGTCTCAAAAATCAGGTTTTTAACTTTTAACAATAAATCAATTGTGGATTATTGTGAAATTTGGAAAAAAAAAGTTGTTGTGGATATTTCTCTCTGACTTGTCGTTAATGAGTTATTCATTCATTAGTAAATTGCGTTTTTTTTCTCCGACACAGTTGAGTTGGTTATAAAATTAGAAGCTACACGTTGTTCTCCTATTATTTGAAAATAAAAGGTAAATTTTATCTTTGTCGAAATATCCAAGTGTCTCTGAGAAAAATGGGAATCTGCTTCCCTGCCATCTCTTTTGCTCTCCTGCAACTGATAGAGTGGCATAATTTTTCGGACGCTTCGTAAATATAGCGACAAATTGAGGTAACGCTTCTGGACGAATTTTCTTTGCCACCGTCTCCACTGAATTTTGCTCAGACATTATTTACTTTATTTTTGTTCAAACACCCAAAAAAGTTTCCAAGGGTCTAAGTGTTTCCATTTCCATGACATGAATATTATATTTTCAGTGCGAGCATCCAGAAAGAAACGTTAAGTGGGTACAAGAATGATATTAAACTGTACAAATAGATTTTTCTACTGTTTTGCCTTGAGAAAGTATAACCGTTCGTGTCGTTGTGCAAACACAAAATAATGAGGGCAACGCTCATTTTTTGTCCGGAGCTTCATTGGACCTAAAGATTTGTAGCTTTTTAAGCAGACCCCACAACCATTTTCCGTCGTACAATTGAGTTATTTTTCTTCTCGTTCTCCACCATTTTGAAGCGGGAAAATAAAAAAATAAAGAATACAGTTTGTTTTCTCTGTTCCCCAAGTTTTCATCAAATAATAAACATTTCCCAGTTTCTATCAATTCAAGTGCAATCATTCTCAATCGTCTAAAAAAATGTATTACTCATTCTGTATCGAATAATCAAAGTGAACATTATTTCACCCCTCATGGCATTGCTTCGAATGTAGTCAGTGCAACCGCAATTAAAAATAGCCAAAAAGCAAATTGGGGTCTTGTAGCAATGCATTTTTTCCATGTCGAGTGAAATCTTTGAATGAAGGTTGATTTCTCGTCTGGACCGAAAATAAATTAATGCGTTCGTAGAACTTGGGCGATGGTCTGGCAGAACAGATATTTGGACACTTTCCATATTTATAAAAAATAAAATAAACAAATATCGAGTCTGTGCTGTACACGCTTCCAAACCATCTTCTAAGTCATTTCATACTTGCAGCCATTTGATATATTAACAACCAATAAACATGTTGACTTCGCTTTTCAAATATTTTTGAGATTGAAGTAAAACTAATTTTACAATTCAAGATAAATATTTATAATCGATTATAATTCAATATGTCAAGGAAAAATTCTACAGTGCTGTTGTTTTGTTGTCATCTTTAGAAATTTAACAAATGATACAATAATAATAAGCCTCAATTGTCACGTATTTCTAGAGGAGTGAAAAACTTCATGAAAATGAGAAATGAACCAAGAACAAAGCGGAGATTTCATTTTTTTTTACAAATGAAATTTTTTCGTTTCAGTTGCGAAGGTTGTAAAGGATTTTTCAAACGTACAGTACGCAAGGATCTCTCGTACGCGTGCAGAGAAGAAAAGTCTTGCATAATCGACAAACGGCAGAGGAATCGTTGTCAGTACTGTAGATATCAAAAATGTCTGGCCATGGGTATGAAGCGAGAAGCCGTGCAAGAAGAGCGCCAACGAACCAAGGAAAGAGATCAGAGCGAGGTCGAAAGTACCAGCAGTTTACACGCCGATATGCCAGTCGAAAGAATATTGGAAGCTGAAAAGAGGGTTGAGTGCAAACTTGAACATCTAGGAAATTACGAGGTTCTTGTCAATCCCATGACCATTTTTTGTAACAAAAAAAAACCCCCAAAGATTACGATTCTACTAATCTCGATGATAAAAATACTTTGAAATTATTAGTGAAAACTCTGGAATGAATAGATTTGTAGACAGTCAAAAATGTTCCATCAATTGTTCGTAGTTTTTCATTTGCAAAAACTCATCCACTTATTCAAAATACCAAAAATCTCGAAAAACTCACGACAACATTGAACATCAAAAAATATAAACGACAGTAAGAACGTCACGACAATTTTGTGATTGATGAGCTTTGAATATTCTTTCACATTCGAATACTTGCTGAAACATTCCTCATTTTTTGTCTTGATAAGCGTCAGATAAATTCTTTTCATAACGACACCCTTGAGAATTCGACACTCTATTATTTTAGACACCTGACTTTACCAAATTTCACTGAATCTTGGGTCTGTATAAGCCAGAGTTTTTTTTCCTAATGTCACCGAATGAAATTCACCATTTCTTTCAAATCAACAATAAGATCTTGAAAAAAAAAAACGTCACACTATTAATATCAATCATTTTCTGTCTTATGAAATATGGAAGATAAATAAATATTTGAATTTACAATAAGTGTCAAATTTTCCTATGCTTTTTATGAGATCCCGTGTGTTTTTCGAGATTTCATTTGATCACATGTACAAAAAGCATAATGTGTTGGAAGTTCGAAGCATCAATTCGTGTAAATTAAACATAAAGAAGTATTGTAAAATCATAAAAAAGAAGGTGAAGGATATATTTTCCCCAATAATGTAAAAATATTGTGATAAAATCAAACTTTAAAGTGTGGCTTTTGTTTTGCAGAACCCGGTGACGAATATCTGCAGTGCAACGAACAAGCAATTGTTCACATTGGTAGAATGGGCAAAGCACATACCTCATTTCACGTCGTTACCATTGGAGGATCAAGCAATGTTGCTAAGAGCTGGTTGGAACGAATTATTGATAGCGGCATTTTCGCATCGTTCGGTCGAGTGTATCGACGGTATAGTACTGCCGACGGGTATAACAGTGCACAGAGCATCGGCACAACAGGCAGGAGTAGGTGCGATATTCGATCGCGTACTTTCCGAATTGGTAGCAAAAATGCGAGACATGGAAATGGACAAAACGGAATTGGGTTGTCTCCGTTCGATAATATTATTTAATCCGGAAGTACGAGGTCTCAAATCGGCCCAGGAAGTGGAATTATTGAGAGAAAAAGTATATGCAGCGCTCGAAGAATATACGAGGATCGCGAGACCCGATGAGCCAGGAAGATTTGCCAAATTACTCCTCCGTTTACCCTCGTTACGTTCGATCGGTCTCAAGTGCCTCGAACATCTATTCTTCTTCAGGCTTATCGGCGATGTCCCCATCGATTCTTTTCTCATGGAGGTACTCGAGTCACCTTCCGATCCCTAGGAACAGCCTGTGGTGTGCCGCGTTATCGAGCACACCGCTGACATGTAAAAATAACGACAGCAACAACGCACCTCTGTTCTGCTACACCCTCTGCCTCAGCTCGTGACCACACTCGAGATTTAAATATCGATCCAGCAGCGACGTTATCGATATTTATGTTAAATCGTATACAGGATGTCCCAGGGCGAATAGTCAATAATGTAACTCCAGATTCTCCAGTAATTTCCAAGTCGAAAGCTTCAATAATCATTTTTCAATTGAAACTGACAAGTTGTTACTTTTGCAATAAACGCCATTCAAATTTCTGGCGATTGCGACAGTGCATAAGGCCAAACTTGTAAGGATAATTTATTCAAAAACAAAACGCGATTCATACTAATTTCTTATCCGAAGTAAATTTAGAGCCGAAGAAAAATCGTAGAACTACTTTTGAAATTTTCAACTAACACCGCGCTCTCGAAAATGATATTGACGAAAATTAAGATATTGCATTCGATTGCTTCAGTGGAAACATGAATATGAGAAGTGTTAAAAGCTTCAGTGTTGATTTAAGTCGACACTGTTGATTATTTAACCTTGGGACATCCTGTACATGTAAATCTAGTGCGCCAAACGACGGGTTATTATTTACTTACTTTGTATTTCACTATTCTGTCTCTTTTCGTTATAACTGTGTATACTTTTGCACCCACGAACACAGACGTACGTGTAACTGTGTTTTCGTCGTTGGTGCACGTTGAACGATACCCAGGGGCATTCTCCCCGGACTTTAAGGCCCGGGCAATTCTCGTACTTGGCTACGATTCGTATCGAGAGCATACGCGACGCGATTACCTCCGAACAAACTACGATGTCAAGTTGGCCGTTTCACTAACGTCGCAGATTCGTCATTTTGTTGCAATTCGTATAGACATTTGCATATGAGGTTAGCAATGCCGCCCTAGCCAAGCAATCACGTTTTTTTGTCCTTATTTCCGAGTACTAAAGTTTTTGGTTTATTTTTTATTTGGTAAACAACCACCGTTCAATCGACAATAGAAAACTCACTGGATTTTTCAAACACGACTATTTTATTTCTCTTACAAATAATTCAAGATTATATCCTCCAAACAATTGCGCGTACATTAAAATAACTTATCGAAAAAAAAATCGAACAATGATAACTGTACTGGGTCAATAACAAGACAAAAAAAACCCATCAATTCAATAAAACTTAAAAACGGTAATATTTGCCATTTACAAAAGGTCAACTCAACTGTCTGGCCTTAACGAGGCCAGTCTTAAAATATCGATAAACTGGAGATTCAAACTTGCATTGATGTCAAAAAAATCCGAGAAATTTAAAACATAACGAAATCACATGCAAATTCATTATAATTGAAGAATTTTTCGTTCGTAAATGACGATAATGGAAGCTAATTTAAAAACATTTGCTCCGAGCTGCGTCAGTTGATACGGTGAGCCAAAAATGTATGTTTTTGTATATAAATTGAAAAATAGTTACAAAACTCTCAATGAAATTTTCTGATCACGTAATTCAGTTAGTCATGCATACGTGCGTGTGTGCATTTTGTCTGCAGCGACCCACGAAATCGATTATGCTTGTCGTAAAACGTTTTAAAGTTCCTATTAATAGATGCACTCTCGATTTTTGCCTTTTCTTTATGTTTTGTCCAACGATTACAGGTACAAAAATACGTACTACGCACTGCATATTCGGTATTTATACAACATCGACGTCTATATATACAGTTCGAACAATTGTGCATACATTATACATATTTGTTTGTTGAAATAACCAGCAGTTTGTCCGATAGTTGGGCAAATAATATCTTACACATTCCAACTCAAAGTGAGTCTCTCGATACGGATCGTTGCTTACAAGTGTCCACTCGAGAGTGTACGTAGCACGATGCATATAAATAAACATACACGCGCCCTATTCATCGTGTATATTTTCGTAATTTATTATTTTGTATATTGGTAGAATTTTAGGCGCAAAAGGGACGATTAACTTGAGGATTCATTAGAGAATTAGTGCGTTATAAAAAAAATCGTGCAGCTCTCGTAACTGCACATAATTGTTGGCCAAGCTACACACGTTTCGCTTATTCGATAGCAAACGATTCACGCTTTTAATCGAACACACACGTGCATTTTTTTTTGTCGATATTACTGCGTGTATCCCTTTGTCACACGTCCACCTTCTATCTCGTGATGAATAAATAAATACGTTGCAACGATTATAACGACTCTCAGGCTCAGTGATGAAAAAACCACTGGAGTTCGGTCATGTACAAAATGTAGTGGATTTTTGTAAAGCTGCATGTACAAATTTCTGTGGGCTAATTGTGTCAATGATAGGTTGTTGAAAATAGATTTTTTAAATCGTCGATTAACACATAAGTTGCTTTGTTAATTATACGTGAAGGTGTATAACTTTGTCTAATGAGTCTTATTATTATTTTTTTAAATATCCTGACGATCTTCGAGTTGTTTTCACTCTGGTTTTCGTTTGTAAGTACAATCGTCTGTTTCATTTTCGTAAATTTTCCTTCTTTGATGTTTTTTATAGCACTACATTTTTTACATCACTGGCCGATAAGATCTCAACTTATATCGAAAAACTTATTCGTCTGCAATCGAAAAATAAGCTGGATTCAAGAAAAACCGAGTAAATTTACATTTTAGGAGCATTATAAGCGCTGTCCTCGATACACTCGATGACACGCGAATTATAATAGACTTTGAATCTTGATGTCGATTTCCCAGAAATAAACTCTTCTCAAACATTTATTCCAGCTGAAGGATCTGCGAAGCACAAATAAAAGAACAAAGCTAATATGCAGCTTAGGAAATTTTGAGTCCGATTCAAATGGCTAGTTCTTGTACAAAAACGAGATATATTTATGTATATTTTTGGCACTGAATTTGGTTGTGGGTAATCAAAATAAGAGTCAAGTATTACCTAGTTTTTAGTTATATAATTTTTCGATGCAGAGTGTGCAATCGAGAATAAAGAAAAAAAATGCAATTAATATTTGAAGACGATAACTAAATCCAAGTGACAAATTAACTGGCCATTCAAATTATCTATCGAAATGAAAATAGGATTGAAAAAAAACTCGTTGCTCCTTCCAGGTCCGATCATAATATCTCTGTCGTTTAATTTAACTGCTCGTAACCCGAATGATCATACTTACTACGATAATAATATTATATATAATTATAAATAATATCATTACTGAACATATTTCTATTTTTGCGTGAATGCATACGGTTGTTAGTTGTTGGTTATTGTTATCTATTTGATGAGTATTTTCAATGTTAACGTCTGTCGTAAATAAAATTCATTGAAGAAAAAAATAAGAAAGAAACTAATAACAAAAAAAAACAAGATAAGACAGTATATGGCTCAATTTTCTTTTAATTAAAACCAATGGACCTTGGAGAATCCAAATGTCGCTTCAACAGTTTGTCAGACACATAGGATTGGTCGAACAATCAATTTCGTACACTGATTGCCTCTGAACGGTAATTGCTAATTAGTGTCGAAACCTTTCGACATAATGTTCAAAACAACAGAAAACGAACGAGGAATCGTAAAGAGAATGCAAAAGAGTGATACGGGCGCGAATGCTACCTGTGAATGAAGTTTCATATGAGTAAATATATATATATATATATATCAATGTTTTAATAAAGTTATCTATACATATTATATTGTAAAATACGATTATAATAGCGCAATAAATTGTTGCGATAAACAGTAGGACGATTATTAGTTGAAAAATCGAAAAAATTGCTTTGTAAATACTCCTAGACAATTCAACAATACTCGAGACGCTCTAAACTGGACGCTCAAAAAAATATTAAAAACCTATTAATGTTGATGAAATGAACAATATTTGTCGCTTCATTACTGCATCACTTTCACAATTTATTTTACACGTTTAATAATCGCATTGTTTTTCATTACAAAACGAATCATTTTAATAATTTTCGAATCATTTGTTCTTTTTTTTTCGTTCTAATGTAAATTAACCGATTCATTGAATTTTCAATGCGCAAAATATGAATTGAGAATAAAAGCATCCAGTGATGAAAAAATACATTATTAAAACCTGTCAAATGTATTGATAGTGGCGGTCTTTTTTCAAATTTTATTTTTCCATTATAGAAAAACCCTCTTGATCTCTCAAAAACGCAAAGAATTGTGACTTTCAAACAATCTCTTTAATAATTAACCGTGATTAGATGTCCTTTAATCGTCATAATATTTCTAAGAAGGCCTTACTTCGAAAATTTGAACGTCTGAAGAGGATAGGAATAGAATAACAAGACTACGACAATTGGGAGTTATGAAAACATCGTTTTATTTATTACGGATATATTGAGTTGGTCACACGGAAAAAAAACTGTCAATCACCGACACGACTGTCCCAATGTTAAATTCGTTGGGAAACTCGTTCAGTGACGTTTTTTTTTTATTTTCGCTATTTCTTTCCCCATCTTCCCCTGATGAATACATTGGTTATTTTTATATTTTTTACTATCACGCGCTCGTCATGTCGGTGAGTATTAAAAAAAATAAATAAAGAGAAAAACAATGCCAAAAACAATGTGACCTACGTAGCAAAGTTCATGATGGCTGTATGAGGATTTTTTAGTTCCCTGAATCAAGATTTTGTACAGTCTAATATGTTTGTTCTTATTTTCTTTCCACGATTTCTACAGTCACTGTCCATCAGATTTTTCCTCCCTTCTCTGTCAGATTCAAACATCAACGAGTTAAATTCATCTTTTTTTTTTCGTTCTCGGAAGTTACTATTCGCTCGGTAAATAAATTCCCCCTCAGCATAGCGACGTTATTTGCAGTCTTGATTCCGGCATATCTGAAAAATAAAATTGTTCTAATTTATTGAAAAATAAAGACTAATGTCATTGGTGGCGAAAGCAAAAAGTTACGAGATATCGCTATAAATTCAATTTTTATTCTTACGTCCCTGATGCATTTTTGAAACAAGTATTTAACTACGTAATTATGTTGAAAGTATGCTTCATAAATGAGAAATAAAAAAATTCAACAATACATTATTGTTCAGTGTATTTTGGACGCTCCGAAGAATTATTCACAGCGGGAATTGAATCACAAATATTTATTTTACATGTTTGGAAACCGTGACGAATGCAAATATTGAAACATTCGTCACGAGTCAACATGTATGAAAAAAATTGACGATTATTATCAAGATGATTATTTTTACTCACAAAATTTTTTCACAATTTGTTGAATATCTAAGAATTATTTAGAATTTTTCTTCTTCGAGGCCGTGCTTGAAGAACATCAGTACTGGTACGGATTGACCATCGATTTCACGATATTCCATCAAAGCCACAAGACCGTCAATGTCCATGGATTCACCAGTGAAGAATTGCAATTCCTTGAATCTGCCCAAAATGTCTTTCATTACTTTGTTCATGTTGGTCTTGAAAAGATCAACCTGATCGGGCTGTGTCTCCTCGAGTTTGGCAACCAATCTGAAACGGAATATCGACCATTAGAACGCCCATTCTCTAAATAAATACGATAATCCTCTTCCAAAAAGGGATTTCCTAAGCTTTTCTTTTGTTCTACGGATCATCCCCGATTTTCTACGTTTTAATCCCGAAGAATACAAGATTTTATGAGAAAATCCACATTCATTGTAACTTGACGACTGGAAAACTCATCGGGAAAATCCATAGCCAAAAAAAAATGTTGATTTGAATACATCATCATGTTTGGAAAATACGATAAAATAATTGTTTGTTGTAAAGATGCAAGACACAAATTCATCATTTGAACTGCAACCGTTCTTTTTCATGATAAAAATAAAATAAATCAATGAACTGATTATTATTAATAATACAAATGACTTTTTTTCTAAGCAATTCAACTTACTTCTTCATGTAATCCTTAAGGTAGAGCGTGTAGGATTTCTTGTCGCCAAAGGCATATGTCTCCTGGAGATGGTGGTTGAGGACAACATCAACACCAGTTTCAACAGACTCATCAGTGCCTTCGTCAGCTTCTTCGGCAGACGGATTGAATCCAGCAATTTCGATGCTGCCGGCTTTTCTGCTGACAAGCTGTTGGGATTGACATTAGAAATGTTTTAGTGTTTGTGTTTTTAAAATCACACTTATCACAGATTGTCAAATGACTATATTTTGATGGGAATTTTTAGTATCGAGGAATAGTTTTCCATTTTTCTTATTGAAAAACTCAAAAAAAGAAAGAAACATCCACAACTTTTGAATTTGCTGATTTCACTAATGATGTTTTTTCAGAATCTTTGGTATTCATTTGATGAAGTAATATTGGATGAGTAAAGCTTATCTACAGGCATTCAAAGAAAAACAGAAGCATAAAAAAAAGGGCATGCCGAGCTGAAGGATTAAGAATTTATGGTAAAAGGATGTGTACCTTGCCGTAGACCTCGTAGAGTACTTCATCAACGAGTTTTATCTTGAACGTGTCAGAGAACATCTCGTCACCTGTAAAAATTGAATGGTTCACATTATTTCGAAGCTGAAAACGAATATTATTAATGATGAATTGGGAACTGTGTAGTAAAACGTTGAGGACATTAGCTGACGGTTATAAAGTCGCATCGGATGCGAGTAATCTCAAAGGCAACACGTAATGTCCATATGGTGAGGTTATGTTCCGAAAAAAATAAAATTGATGGAAATTATTGGAAAAAAAATCACTCAAAAGGAGTCAAATTACACAATCATGTCTTGGGGAAAAAAAATAAACTGGAATGCTCGATGAAACAAAGTAGGAGTTTGGATAGCATCGGAATTCCAAGACGTTCCAAACGTCATTGAAACTTTCCACAAAAAAAGTCGCTAAGCGACTGTCGAACGTAACAGATTTCAAAAATACTATCGTAATCGTAAAGCTGGAGGTTTTTTGTATTTACTTACCGGTAAAGATATCCTTGTAAATCTTCATTTTGGAAGATGGAGAAAGATTTAATTAGAGCTAAAACTAAGTAAGACACAGTCACCCGACAGAGCGAACCGGAAGAGAACGGAGCAAGAAAGAAGATCACTGTTAGGATGCGATGGTAATGGCTGCGAGCTTGGGTGCTGAGTGAAAAACCGCGCCCCCAAATTGCTGCACCTGAACAATGCAACTACTACGTTAGTCATTCAATTCACTTTCGACGAATGTAGATTCCCAATGAGTGTATTTTCTCACAATTCAATAAATGCATATATATTGTTTAACTGTATTTATGTAACTAAAATTTTGTATGCATTGAGTAACGTGAAAAGTATTGTAACATTTTTGACTGTCAGATTAACTCGATTATGCGCCCTGTCCGTTTCTCCGTATTTGAATAGGCGTCGCTGCGTCGGTTGAACGTTTCCGGCAATAAAGTTTGTTTTGACACCAGTGGTAAAAAATGGCGGCATTCTAAGGCTTCACTTCCGGCTTCACTTTGCGGCACGGGCAATTTTACTCGTGCACAACGTTGTCGAAATCATTACACACGTGTTTCACAATTTTTTCTTTCATTCGTAAAGCAACGTGTTTTATTCAAACGTTATTCGATTGAAAGCTTATCAAACTGAGTGACGAGTGTCAACACTTATTTTAATTTTATTTCCCGTACGTTTATTAACGTAGATTTAAAGAAAACGATAAAATGGATAATGGTACAGAAACGAAGACCGCCGAGCAGGTTAAGCCGGAGGAAAAAAAGCCGGTAGAAGAAACAAAACCAGCGGATGAAGTTAAAGTTGAAGAATCCGAAGACAATAAAGTCGAAGATGCTGAAACCAAAAAGGAGGAAGAAAAGTCTGATGATGTCAAGTCCGAAGAAGTTACCGACGAACTGTTGGAAAAAATAAGAACACAAGTCGAGGTACACGATAATTTAATAATTGCGCATTTAAGAAAAAATTGATAGCTTGCATCAGAAAACACAACCATGACAATTATTCCAATTAATTCATCAACTTCACTAAATCCATTTCTCTAACAAGTCAACGCCATGCCTCTTTTAACTTTCATAAATTAACCTAAGTTTTCCTACTTGAAAAGTCAATTAGAAAATTGATTTTTAACGCGGCAATTTTGTTAATTTTCTATCGATGTCTCGAATATTCTAGATTACCAATACAATAAAATAGAATATCCATTGAATAATGAAGATATAGAGATTAGAAATGACAATCATAATAAGGAAATTTTGCAATGTATCAGTCACGTTGCATGTGCAAGAGTGTTTCAAACAATTGTATGTTTTCCTCATCGATGATTAACTTTTCGAGATAAATTGAAGTGACATCTTGTTCTCTGCTGAAAGAAGAACAACACAAATCTTTTGCTTTTTTCCAAAACTCAATTCCGTAGGAAAATAGTATGCTGCAGGTTTTTTATCAACGGTTTTATCATGAGGGTTAAGTTTTCAATATGGCAACAGAGACGCAAAATGAAGAGCTCATGTTCATTTTGATCGATTTTTATTATTTATGCCTGTAGATTTAAACATTTTGATTGCAACTTAAGGGAAATCTTTCGTTCTTCTTTTACAGTTCTATTTCGGCGATATTAATCTTCCGAGAGATAAATTCCTCACTGAACAAACGAAATTGGACGAAGGTTGGATCCCAATGACAATTATGTTGAATTTCAAACTGTTGGCCTCCATGAGCAAAGATCCAGAAGTAATACTCAAAGCTCTCGAATCGAGTGAGCTTATCGAAATCTCAGAAGATCGTAAAAAAATCCGACGCTCTCCAGAACATCCATTGCCTGTTTTCGATGAAGCCTACAGAAAAGCTCAAGCTGAAAGAACAGTCTACGTCAAAGGATTTCCCCTCACCGACATATACATTCAGAAACTCAAGGAATTTTTCCAACCGTATGAACCATTCGAAAATATCATTGTAAGTAAAATATCAATTTTCAATTTTCTTATCAACGTGTGACGAAGAAAAATACAGAAGATTATGCCACTTTTAAAATGAAACAAAAAATCATTGTTCATATTTCTTCATAACAAAAATAATTAACTGAAATTGATGAAATTAAAGTTTTCAAAATTATTTCCTTGACTGTTCTAGTCCCTTCTATCTTTCCACGATGAAAAAACTGCACAAAACATTTCTTTTCACATTGCAAAAATGCATTAAAATGCTAGTCTGAATTAGTCGATAAATGAATCATTCACAACTATATTTTTTTTACAGATGAGAAAGTTCCAAGACAAGGAGAAGAAATTAAAATTCAAAGGCTCGATTTTTGTACAGTTCAAAACACTAGAAGGAGCGAAAGCCTTCATGGCAAGAGAATCCGTCAAATTTGGCGATACAGAACTCATAAGGAAATTTAGGTGTGTACGAGAAAATGGATATTTTAAATACTGATTTCTAGTTCTTCAAAAAAATCCTAGAAGTTGCCATTTATTGCAATTTTCAATGGATTTATGGTCCCTGTATTTTCAATGCGAATTGCCCAACCAATAAATATTTCATTTTGTCAAATATAGCGAAGATTATGCTGTGGAGAAAGCAAAAGAAAAGGAAGAGAAAAAACAAAAGAAGGGCGAGAGGAAAGAAACGGAGACTGATGAGAACGCGCACGACTCGGATGGGGCTGCGGATGAAACAAATGGCAAATTCGAACTTCCGAAAGGATCGCTCGTACATTTCACAGGAACGTCGGAAACTACCACGAGAGAACACATCAAAAAAAGTCTGATGGAGCTCGGCGGTGAGGTTGCTTACATTGATTTCGAAATGGGTAAATCGGAAGGTTGGATCCGTCTGCAAGACGCTAACTCTGGAAAAGCTCTCGTTGATAAGATGACGGACGGTAAAGTAAGTAAAAACACATTGACCATTTTTTTCGTTTCGAGTATCGATTAGAAAAATAATAATCGTCTTTTATTTGTTTTCCAATGTTTCAGTTAAAAGTGCGTGAAGATGAGTTGACCTTCAGAGCTCTGGAGGGTGAAGAGGAGACTAAGTACCTTGCTATTGTTGAGCAGACCATAAAAGAACTGCGCAACAGGAACAAGAATTCAAAGCGAAGCCGTGGCAGACGTGGTGAGATATTTTTATCGATTTTCTATTCTTTTAAGACGAGATACTCATTTGTATGACTCAAAATCTTTTCTTCGGAATTTCTCATTTTAAAACAGGAACGTAAGAAAATCTTGCATTCAAGACCTCCTTGAAAAAAGCTCAAAGACTGGAAGTGAAAAATAAAACTTTTTTCTTTAAATATTTTAAAATATCAATCAAACCAGTCGATTTTGATAGTAAAATTCTCAATATTCGACAAGTTCAAGAAATAATCAATATTTTTAAAATTGCAAATATAGTATTTAACATTTTTATTGAAACTTTGTTTCGATGGAAAGAATTTTTTATGCGAAGAATGAAAATTTATACATATTTATTCTGGGGGAAGATTTGAGGGTGTACAAGAGTTTTAAAAAATGATGAATTGCCATGCTAATACTGAGGGATCTTCAGGGTCTCGCTGAGTTGAAATATAAAGCGATTCTGATTGAAAACATGAATAAAACAGTAAGAAGTTCCAACCGCCTAGAGAACGGTGCAAAAAAACGTGTACAAAATTGTTCATTACAGGTCGCAGTGCTCAGAGAGGTAGAAAGAGGCACGGAAGTCCAGCTCGCGGAGGAACCGCGGCGAAAAAATCCTCCAATGAATAATTTCATTGAGTTAACCTTGAAGTATATACAAATATGTATAGAGATATCGTCACCCAACTATATTTTTATCGAGGTTACGAAGTTTCGAGAGACCAAACCAGTGACGGTTGGCAACCGAACTGCTGACCTTACATTGAAAAATTTATTCATTCCCGTAAGTCGAGTTGCCTGAAAAAAGTATATATATATCGCCGCCGGATAACTTAAGATAACTATTTCGATCCGATTGCCCAAGTTTTTTTGTTAAAACTTTGAGAACGTTCTTTCATAGATAATCCCAAAGTGAAATGGTGTTTTTTTTTACGTTTTTCACTACAGTATAATTCGTAACTTAATCCAATGACCAATTTACGAATTGTTCCTTCAAAACAAGCGAAAATCCTTCAGTTTTGTTTTTTATTTCGTCTACAAATATATATCGTTGTACGACGCTCTTTTTAAAGTTTTTTTTTTTTTTTTTTTTAAGATTTAAAGTTTTAACGCCAGTTGGGATCAATGGAATTCAATTAGTTATTGAAAGAATACAGATTTCCAGTAATTACACCGTCGACTATGTATTCTCGATTCGAATGAGAACAAATAAAGAGAACTTGCTGTATATTTCATAAAAACCCGTTACGAGTTTCTTCATGTACGTTTCGATGAAAGAAGTAAAGGTTTTAAAGGATTAGTTATAAATCAGTTTTTATTGTTCGGTGAAATTTACAAATGTTTCCTTCTAATTTGCTAATGTAAGTTTCACTACCATGCATCCGTTGTTTTTTTTTATTTTTTATGTCCATTATGAGATTAAAGGACATTTGACAGGTCGACTATACTCTATTCCTCGTCTTCTTTCGTTATCGAATAGAGTTGGTTATAATTCGAGGCGATCTTGCGATACTGCCCTCGTACGCAGAACCCATTGATCATTTTCATTTTTTCATCCGTCACTCCTACGGAAAATGTCTCAACCGATCGATCATATTTTTTCATTTTATTTATGATTGTTTTCATTCGCAGCCTCTAAGATGTCGCAGAGTTTTTACCCTCTAATTACTTTCGAACTAATTCTACCCGATCCTTACTTTTTTCAACTCGAGAACTTTAAAACTTTATGTAAGGAAAATATTTTTCATGAAACCACTACTTTTTACGATTGATTTATATTAATCGAAACCAATTTTTTTTATATCATCGCCCTTTTGAGTCGTTTATGGTCAAAGAAAACCTAGAAATCGAGTTGGAAAGTAACGAAAGGGCTTCAACCCTGTTATTCATTTACGAGGTGCAAGTAAACTTTTCGAACACCCCAAACACGATTCGTGTTCGTGGGTCTTTACGTGTAAAGATTGTGCACTTAATAATCCTATTTATCATTTTTCGTATCACTTTCCTGCACATTTCCGATAATATTATTCATTTTTCGAAATAGGCATTCATCAGACTTTAAAGTGTTTGAGGAGGATTTATAAATATGGGCTTTTCGTCGTTTGTGGTGATGACGTGAGTTGCACCGGATTCACGACTGCTTCGAAAATATCGTAACCAGAGATTTTCACGAAATAATATCGAAGTCGTTCTCGCGTGGGAACGGTTTTTAAATTTTTATATCATTAATTAAAATTTTCTCGATTGATCATTTTCTGCCTGTTGAACAAATGCAACAAATGTGATTTTGTTTGCAGAAAAACATTACATTCACCATTAAATATGGCTCGAAAAATGTATGAAAAATAGTTTTTTACTTTTGTTTTCTTCGTCAAATTTGGTAATGACTTTTTAAATATCACGTAGTTTTGAAAACTTCACAACTTTTCATGAAACTTGCTACATTTTTGGCAAAATGTTACTTGACTTTGACGACTTGGATTATTACGTTAAACATTTTTTACTACAGCCTTTCGACTAATTTGCTAATCATTCTTGAAAATAATTGGAATATATTCAATACGAATATCTATAAATGCAAATATGCCTACTTTCACTTATTCAATTATTAATTACAACGAAAACTACAGTGTTGCAAATTTAGTCAAAGAAAAATTGATTTTAATCGATTTATCCTGCATAGCGATCAATGATTAGTTTAATGCTATTAATTAATAGTTTCGGATGTCTCTTGTCATATATACATTGCCATATAAGAACGTGAAAGTCACAAGAATGTAACAATCGTTGAAATACCAGATTTCGTAGAAACTGGAAAATCGTGGGTTCAATTTGATCCTAACTTCATAACTAACTAGATCAAGTGTTATTTTTTTGAATCTCTGGTTACGAAACGCGTTTGGTCGATCAATTCGGCTGGAATTGTCATACTCGAAATATACGAATTAAAAATATCACGACCCTCATCCCAAGAACAATGGTCATGCTTGCTTAAGGTAGTAGTCTCGCTGAAGCGTTTTCCTACAGAATAGAACTGAACAATCGGGGAAATTAGATAAGAAATTCCAAAAAAATATCATGGATTGCAGTTTTGTGTGTGTTGTTATGGCGAGCATTAGGAACTCTAAACTTCGTATTAAACATTTCCCCCTAGTTTTATATATATCCGTGAATTCCTAAAAGATGTAAAAATGAATATTATTAGATTGATCCGAAAGTTCTATCAGACTTTTTGAGAATCAACCGAAAAGTTACCTTTTGAACGTGACTGTGACCAGACTACTACCTTAAATCGAGATTTTCTAAATGAAAATCTCAATGTACAGTGACTGAATGAAAAAGGGGCCATTGTGGGAAAAAAATAAGTTAGAATATGTCTAAATAGGATTTAATCCACGTATCACGCTTTTCATTACGAATGCTTTAGTCTCAAATCCTCAATAAGGAAAACAACCAAAAGGTTTATGTGCTAGTAGGATAAATTTTTGAACCAAAGTCTTAAACCTATATTTTTTTCTCGTAACATCAGCTTCGCTGCCTCTATTTTTCTAGTCATATTTCCGATACATTTTTTACAATTTTCATCATTTGCGATGTCTCGCTTCTTTGATACATCACAATCAGACGTTCTACTAATTGTTTCTTGGAAGTTGTGATCCCACGAATTCAATGAATATCCTGAAAATTTCGACAGGATTGAGATTCTGGGATTTTCCAGGGTGATCGAGAGCTTGTATTTGATTTTCGTTTAAAGATTTCATTACTTTTGGATTTACGTAAAGGCGCAAGTGCACGACGATGAAATCCTTACCCAGGAATCGTTAATGGACTTGACACAGCATTTTGGTTTTCAAACTTCTATTCGTTAAATTATGCAGGTCCTAATAATTAAATGACCCGCTGTATAGAATAATGTTCAGAGTGGAACCTAACGGAGCCACAGTTTCGAGGCTCTTAGTGTTCAATCTCAAATTTATTGGAACCACACTTCACTTGTCACTTGAAAATTGATGCAAAGAAACTTATAGTATTTAATAATAATCGATTAATGTTTATGGTACAAGTTCATTAACAAGAGGTCACGAATCATCGCGTTATTTATTTTGCACACACAGTCTATAAAGCTTGGTCCGGAAACGAAGTTTCTTGAAAACCAACCAATCAGCAGTGGCATACTTTTTTTTTTAGTATCCATTATGATGAGTTTCGTTCAGTACTTTTTTCTGTTTAAATCTCACCGTTTCGTAGTCACTCCATTTTTGACTCTTCGAATCAACAGACGTACGTAGACACAGATCTCGTTATCGAGCCACGCACGATGCTGTGTAAATGTTCGTACATAGTCGAATGGTTGGAAAAAAAAACAGATTTCTCTTCTTGCAGAACAAACACTTGATCTTGTTCTGAAAATAATGTTTTTTTTCGACAGGGGAGCTCTGTAGTTAAATTTTAGAATGTCGTTCACGCGAAATTGCACTTCAAATGCGATCATTTAGATTTTGAAACAGTCGTGAATATTGATTTATACGAGATAATCGTTTTTATAGATTTGAGGTTTGGTGTATCGGCGAGAAAATAAAAATAACAAAAGTAATGGTTTTCTAATCGAATTCCACCGATTTTAGGTTTTCCCATTTTTTTTTTCTCGAAAACAAAAATACTGAGAGAATGCAGGAGCGATCTCCCAGAATTTAGCTGCAGAGCTCCCTTCCACACAAATGAAATTCATAGAAATCATCATATTTTTTATCCACGTTAAAAAAAATAATAAAAATTATTCTTAACCCCATAGAGAAGACACACGAGATGTGATGACGTTTAAAAAAACACGTGTAGGATTGTCGAGGACCTTTGAAATGCGTTAAAATTCTGATGAATCGTATGACGTATCAGAATCGTGTGTCCTGAACATTTTGTTGATCAATATCAACGAAAGTCACGTGTTTAACTTTGGTCGAGCCCTCTCGGGGCAACCCCTAATGCTATACAGCTATTTCTTGTATCTGAACTCGTTTTTTGATCGTTCCAGCAGCGTTACTAAGTTGATTAGTAGTGCTGAGTGAGCTGGTTGTTCGTGTAGGAGGTTTTGGGGGTGTTGGATCTCTGTGAGAAGTATTTCCACTGAAATTGTTGTTTCTTCCACGTCCTGAATCTTCTTCGGATTCTTGATCATTCGAATCGCCTTTGTCAGAGGTTTGACGCTGATGTTGCATTTGCGATGCCATTTGCGAATCCGAATGTGGATTTCGAGCCAACGTCGTGTACGACGGTGGCGGCTCTTGGGACTGTTGTTCTCTCACGTCAGACGATTTTACCGGAGGCCTCATCATCGTCATTGGCAATGATTCCTGGCCGTTCGATACGTTGTTACACTGCATCGTTGCCCTCTTTTTGTCACGATCACGCTGATAATAAATTCCAGCGAATATCAACATATTCAGAACCAAAAGTATACATCCAACTCCCACCGTTATTGCGAGAGCAGTCGTTGTACTGTAATAATGTCGCGATGCCAGCCTCTGTAACAATTCTGCATCGTCCTCGTTGTCGTCCAAAATTGACGTTATATCATTCGTTATCGATTCAATACCGCCGGATATTCCGGTCGTACACGTTGTTGATGACGAACTCGTCTTCGTACTACCAACCAACGGCAATGGTGTGTGCCACTCGTCCCTCACTGGTCCTTTAGTAACACACGCAACAACACAATATTATTACGATTTGTTATCGTATTTGACAGTCCTGTCAAAACTCTCTGGTAATTAAACGATGTTTCATTCACCGAAAGAATAATATCCAGGTTATTAATTTCTCAACAATTATCTCCAAAATAGTTTTTCTCTTTGAAATAAGGTGAATATCAATTTTTTTAATGATATTAATTATACGAATTTGAAAAGACAATCACAAACCAAAACATTGGACAAACAATCCGAAAATTTCGATATCCTTGCAATGAAGTCGATGATTTTTTAATTCAGATTTCATTGGAAATACGAAACGCTTATTTACACTTTTTTTTTTATAGGAAAAACAGTGAATCCAAATTACATTCTGTAATTGTTGACTGTAAAATGGTAAATATGAAAGAAATTGAATCTCGTGAAAGTTGAGTTGATAAAAATGTCATTTGAGAACGGAAGCATTTAGAAAATTGACGACAATCCTTTTTTTGCAATATTCATCGGGAGTTGACATCGACTTTTGCATTTTCAAATGTTGAGTTCAGAATCGTAACTAGCGACCCTTGAAAAACCCCTGAGCAGTAAACGTCAAGTCAATTCTACATGAGGACAAATCCATGGCTCAAAGGACTAACGACGTAAATATTTACTTCCGAAACTTACCCGCGTAAAATTCGTCACCTCGTTCACGAAAATGATGATGTCTCATTGAAACATCCTCGTCGCCGGGTTGATGAAGCTGTGGTATAAGATTTAGCCATACAGCCATTTTGTGGCCTCGGTAGTGGCTCTTCATTTTTGGTTTTAAAGCTAAAAGACATGAAAATCATTTATTATAAGAAAAATTACATTATTTCTAGCAAAAGAAAAAATGTAATTTGTCCCTTTAAAATCAGTCGTTCATACTCGTCAACATTCTCACCTATCGTCAAATATTGCTGCGTGCCCGTCTCGTATTGTCCCCACGTGAGGCCACGAAACCGTGCCTTTTCTTTGACAGTTCCATAATCCACAGACTCGATGTTGTGAGGTTCGTTGGGATTTCCGGTTTTAGCGAAATTCGTAAAGAAGTTGAGTACAGCTTCAGCAACGCCCTGATCCTGTCGCGAGAAATTTTGAGGAAAGAATGGTCCTCCCGCGATTAGAGGAAGTCCAAATATGTAAGGGATGTCTTCGCCCCTAACGCTACCTAATCGCTGCAAAAAGTAGAACAAAAACCGATTGAAAATCGTTAAATGACTTGTGACGTTTTTTTTACAAAATTTTATTAAGACAATCGTGTCGTAAAATATTCTAATAAATCGTGATCAATATTAGGCCATTTTTTTCGTACAATTTGTATGTATTCTCGTGTGTAAATTATCGCAACCAAAAAAAAAAACATTGACGTCTGAGATTTATGATAAATATTTTGAAGCATATGGTCGAAGACTTAAAAATAAAACGACAAAGATCCCTTGTTATATGTTGATCAATTAATTTGATCAACTTTTCGTTTTTTCTCTTTCCCTTCTTTACTTTCAAACTCTGTTGATGAGCAATTCGATTGCTCACTGCAATTATCCATGTTATTAGTTACGTACCAATAAACCATAATTAATTTGATAAAACATCGTCAGTAGGCCCTTTTAGGACTCGTGGATCCTTTCAATTGCATAATTGCTCGTTGCATATCAGGAGTTAAGTCCTTATTGGTAGTAGAGATACTCCTAGCGCTAACTACGTAACTCCCCGAGTGTAAAATCTCATTACATGCCGGCTGTTTTAACGCATAATGTACATAGACGTGGAGCAACATGTTTGAGTATCCTATACGATTACTGGCTTTAACGGAGTTAAATTCAACGGCTTTACTCTCGCGTCCGTTCCTCCCCATTGACTGCTAATCGTTCATCCTCTTACTGCGTGACAAATCTCGTTTTCTTTTTCCTACTTTTGTCATCTCGTTGTATTCGTGGAGCCCAGTAAACTACGTGGAGTTTTCATTAATTCTCTCCAACGTAGAAAAGTTCGTTTTTACAAGAAGGAAAGTTTTAGTGCGCACATTTTGGTGTGCGACGAATTAATAATGAATGGTCAATTTTTCGAGGCAAAATTTGTGTTGTTTTTCGGTTAAAGCGTGCAGTCGGAATTGTGATTAGGGAGAAAAGTAAAACGCAATTTTTCCTTTTCAATTAACAACAATAAGTCGTTCCGAATGAACATAGAATTATTCCAATGCATAGCCTTTTCAGTTCGAAAGGAATAATTTGAAGCGATCCTATTTTCGACAACTCCAGATGTATGTATCCTTTTACTTAGCATAGACTGATGGCTTCATTTTTAATTATGATTGGAATACTCGATTAAATATTCAAGTATTTGAAACGAAAAGTATTTTCAAACAATATTAACGTTAAACGACAACTTTGGGATTAAATTAAAAAGAATAGTTAATGGAAGAGAAAAGAAAGAGTGTTATCGTAGGATAAAGAATAAAATGTCGTAAAGAAAATGATGAGAAAGGGAGAAAAGCGTAGTATACACATTCTCTATCTGTATTGGACGACGAGGTAAAAATTCAACGACTTGGCTTTTCAGCGTAAAGCGCCTTTTTGAGGAACCATCGTACATTTGCTCTGACCCAGTTGTATTTTAGTTAGGACGATGGTAGGAAAAAAAAAAAGTATGGCCTTGCTATAGAGGAGAGACTGGGAGGAAGCTTGGCGAGAATATGTGAACATTTAGTGAGGTTGCTTCTCTTGGCTTTACCGCGAGCTTTCGTCGCGTTTTTTGAGTGACGAAAAGCTGCACACTACGGTAGTGCAGAAATACGTTTATAAACGAGTATAAAAGAGTGGGTGTGTTGGTGTTGCACTGGTGTAAGAGTCCTAACACGTGCCCCATAGCCTCAGGAACCGGAAGGCCTCAACTGAAATCTACCTCCAGCCAAAAAAAAGAAGAATAATAAAAAAAGAAAAAGAAAAAAAGTACCTCATTCAAAACTCTCATCCTTTTCGCGTACTTTCATTATCAAAGCTACCACGTTGAATCGCATAGTACTCCAGCTTTTATATACACATACGTGTACAGGCTCACACAGCCACGGACGAAACGACACTTTGAAAAAACTCGCAAACCGGAAGCTTCTACGACTCTATACAGCACGTGGTACATTCAGGCAAGTTCTGAAAGTCCAATAAGTATAATTCTTTTACAGGTTTACTCTTTGGTGTACGGGGTCATGTAAATAACTCTCCAGAAACGGACTATCCATAGGCACGCAAATTATACACGTCTTAATAACGTTTGAATGCATCCATAAACTCAGCTTTTTTCCTCAACACTTTTATATTGATTATACGAGGCTTTTAATATATTTTCAAAACTCTCATTCAACAACTTGTTCTTCATATTCAGGTCAGGTATGTCATTTGTTTTACACACTCTTCTCGACTCGGAAATCAAATTTGATCAAAATTTTAATACTCGGTATTGATTCTACAAATGTTTTTATAAATTGAATCTTCCATTTTGATCGAAAAATAGTTCCAGTACGAAAATATATAAAATTTGAAGCTCGGAGTATGTTCGTGAGTTCATCTTTAACGTCCAATCATTTTTTTTTTTTTTTAGCATATGAATCTCTGTTCGCGTAATTCGAGCCAGCTGACCCCGTGGCAGGCTCAATATTTTTGAATAAAAATCAATGGCAGAGCACGTGAATTTTCGTGCCAGCGACACTTCATCCTTTCATGAAATAATGCACTCGTGCATGAGTGCAGCTCCGTAATTTTGTTAAAATATCGACAGAAATATACTGTATTCCAGGAGTACTTAGAATAATTACGACGTACGAATCATGACGAACGTTTTTCAATTAATTCTGCGTAATATATTCATGAATTTTTGATTTTTTTAAATAACACCATACATTTATGATGAGTTTATATTTGCATAGAAGATTTCATTGATTATTCAACCAAATGCATTGTCATTATTATTATTATTACACTACGAAGTGTCATGCCAACGCCATAAAAGTCGATGCAGGGCATAAAAAGTTTATAACATGCAACGATGTTCTCGTCCCTTCGCCAAAAATTAGATGAATCCCTCGAATCTCCATTTCTTTGACCACAGAATAAATTATGAATTCTGTCTCGTGTAATCCCCCTTTAAACCCTTTGAATCCTTTAAAGCTTCCACATCATTCAACCACGAAGCTTGGAATAAATTCAAGTTATACATATTTCGTCGTCTCCGGTTACAAAATTTATCCTCTTGGTTCAGTAGATTTTACCATTTTCAAAAGCACTGTGACACTTTAAACCTTCTTAGGAACAATGTGAAAAGGTCGCTTTCATTTTTCATTACGATTTTTATCTCACGCTATGCACGAATGTGAATTTTTGAAACTCATTATACTTTTTGGACTCCCTTAAAAATGCCAGATGTTTCGTTCGTCGTTCATTCCTTCGTCAAATTTGAAGGGATTCGATAAAAAATGACTGTCCGATCATTTGAAGGAGATTTTCGGAGTTGAATAGGGAAATAAAATAAAATCTATCAAACCTGGTTATAGTAGCTGTCTTTGCTCTGATAATTGAAGTGGAAGAAGTAAGTCTGAGCTCCTCTTCTGGCGTGGTAGAAGGCAATTCTCATGAGGGGTGCGACGGTATGAGCATCGCTGAGAGCTTCCATGGTCGAGTCTCGAATGTGAATCGGATGAAGTACCGGTTTCTCCCAATCCGTGTATTCGTTTCGTACAGCAGAGAATATTTCATTGAGATGATAGTAATACGTGTTTCTAATGTACGTACGAAGTATTTTGTTGCGTTGATCTTCCTCAAGGCCGAACTGTATTTCGTTGTCATTAAAATCGAGATAAGCTTCGGCACTGGCGACCCCGAGGATCAATGGAACTTTGATGAAAGCGTCGCTCATTCTTTCCATATCAAGGCCAGGATCAGGGTTGTTTTGATCGATTGGTAAAGATGGGCCTATTCTTGGCATAAATCTGAGAAAATCATAATTTCCCCGAAATCATGAACATTTGTAGAAATATCTCGAAGCCTTGAAGAAATACATAAATTTTTGAATATTTACTTGATCTCGGGCAATTCAACGCTGAGCAATTCGTGCAAAGGAACACTACGAAGACAATCAGCAATGTCTTCGTCCTCTTCGATCGAACAGCCAACTTGTTGACCAACTTTAACACGTATGTCGTTCGGATCGTGAACAGCTGCCCAAGGGCTGAGGGCCGATCCGCTCACAAGAACGACTCTGTGAAAAAGGCCTGTGAACAGTCAAGTATAAGGAATCACCAGGTTGAAAGAAAAAAAATTTACACTTTTCATGAAGAACGTTGAAAGGCTGTAATTCGATTTATTGCACTGCTGCTGGCAAAAAATAAGTTTCCCGTCACTATAAGCTGCTTTCTCGTTCTACTTTTCTCGAGGGAATACATTTTTCGTCTTTCGGCTTTACTTTGTAATAGCATCAAGTTTCTTTCATCCTTTTACTTGCTGTATAAAAATTCAAAAACCCCAATTCAACGTCATTTATTTCGTTCGCACAGTTATAATTAAAATGCTTTTGTTTTCAATATTTTTATTTATTCATCAATTTTCGGCTGAACTCGGTGCAGCGAAAAATCAATATGTATGAACGATATAGCGAATGGAAAAAATTGATTCAAAAGTAATATTGAATAATACAAAAATCCAATCAAATAAGGATTCGTCGGAGCCCAAATTTCCATGTGGTCGTACGCTTTACTTCCCTCGATACAGCTCGATATATAGAGACGCAGATTGTGGGCCATAACAGTTTGCAACTCGTACCCGTCGGTGAGCTCGTTATCAATAATGAGAACAATGGTGCTATCGATTTATTGATCGAAAGGAAACTCTATGCCCGCAATACGATTTTGTAACTTTTTAAAACTTTTATCAAATCATTTGTATTGACGAATTCCATTTTTTTTTTTCAATTACTATGGTTCGTACGACTTTGGAAACAATTGACGAACAAAATGTTAGATTTATAGCAACGAAGCCTATACATTATTAAATTTATTTTGCAGCATTTGAATTGATTATTCACATGATAATGAAAAACAGGAAACAGCGTCGTAAAAGTTTGCACGAAATTTTTTAAAACCATTCCAATTGGCTGATTGATGGGAATTATTTTCATAAACCACTGACAGCAATGTGTCTTGTAGTGTGAGTTGTTCTTTTTTACACTTTTGTCACTAGAAAACACTCTTTTATTTATTTATCAATAAAACTAAATTAATCAAACAATATTTGTTATTCAAATAAAAGTTGTGTTTTCAAAAAAATGTGATTCCCCAAAAAGCATTGGGCAATGGTGGTAAATTAAGACCCTTATGGGTTAGAGTTTCTCGAGAAGATTCCGATTCCCAGATCCTTTTAGCTGCCTCATCTATCTCCATTCCAGATAATCTAGATTCTTGATCATTTTTTGCCTCACTGTTCTCCGCAACGGAGCAGCAAAAGAGGATCTAATCGTGGGATATTACTTTCATCCGAGCCGTTTGTCGATTGCTTTGCCCAAGGGAAGTTAACATCCCTTCGAGGATCCTTCGTAGTTAAGTACAGCATTTTTTCCAGAGCATATGCATGTGTCTGTGTTATTTTCTTTAATACTTGCTGGACTTTGTGTTTTTTTCTTTTCGAAATGTGGAAAATTACAATTTCAGAAATTGTTGACTCATAGTGTCGTCTTCTTATAACTTATTTTTTACTCTATTGTGTTGTTTCTTTTCTCCTTTTCTCTTTTTCTTCGTCTTCGTCGATCTCTGGCCTTATTATCCGCGCTTATAAGCTGTTCTAGCTTTAGTGTCCAATTGTAAACAGGATGCGAACAAACAGACAAGTCTGTTACGTCCAAATAGTGCTACGGTATAATGGACACCAGTAGAGAAAAATATATACGTGGAAATACGCTTTTCACGTTGCCTTATCGAAAGATTACACGACGCCCTGGCATAATGTCCCTTTGGAGGGTTGCCAACATTGATATGGCAAGAGCGTTACAACCGATTGGAAACTACGCGAGGCAATTGACCGAGTCGTGGTTTGGGTTCTACGAAATTGCTACGATACCAATACAATACCAGCCAAGTTTCGATTTCTCTGCTAGCAGTTTCAAATCCTCTTCACTTTCAGAGCATTAGGACGTATCTATATCGTTCCTTCATACAGGGTGACCTTTGCATTGTGCTGATTCAAACTGTTCGAGGTAAACAGATTACAAACTTAAGAAAAAATACGTTCCTTTCCCGATCGATCTTTCAGGAGATTTTCGAGCAGCTGGAAATTTTCTATAAATTTCGAACATATATTCAGGGCTCTATTCTGCAATTTCTTGCACAATTTCGAAACGATTTACCATCCCGATTCCGAGATATTGGCAATCAAAGATTGTACAGTTTTACACGCGTTCTCATGGGGAGCAGTACAAAAATTTACATTTTACGGAATAACTCCGAAACTTTTCTACAGGCTGTTTCCTTTTTTTCTCATTTATGGAGGAACGTATTACGAAGTTTGTCTAAAAAAATGAAGAGTTTTGTTGCACTGGATCAAACTGACCCCAGAATAAATAGTTAGACGAAAAAACAACACTGGGTTGAAATCATCCTTCGGGACATCTTTTTGTATATTCATACATACGTATGAAGTGGTGGAAGAAATAATGGGTACAGAATAACAGGTACGTTGTTCCTATTACGTTCACCACCGCTGAACATGGCCATAGATATACTTTGGATATATTTAACTTTTCATATCCAGCAAAAATGGTGGTACATTGCATGGTACGATACGATTAGGTGGAAAATAAGTACCGAAAGTATTGTGATTCCATAAATGTCAATTTGACAGAAATTGCACAATTTTCGCTTTTATTTCAAAGTGCCTGAGAGAAAAAGAGGAGTATCCTTAATAAAAAAACGAAACCACTGCATCCCTTTAAATCCATACAGAAACTTTAACCATAAGTCTAGCCGATAAAAAAAAATGAACATGAAAAAATGTTCACAAACCTCGACATAAACGACACACGGAGTGCAAGAACGTAGTCTCGCAATTTTTCATTCTCTCTGTGTCCCCTACCCCTCCAACTCACCCTCATCCCCGATTTTCTCGCCGGAAATCGTCGTGCCATTTTATATCTAGCTCTCTGTTCGCCATGTATTTAGGTTTTTATTTGCTCTTATTGCTCCTCCTCTCGTAGCATCGACTTTTTGCTCCTCTTGGTTTTTGTTCGTTGAATTTTCTTTTTTTTTTTTTTTCATTTCTCAACGAAGGTGCGAGCAAACAGCATTGCTGGAGTAAGCTTTGCAAAATTGAGCTTCGTGGAAAGCCTCGAGCGGAAATTGTGTACTTTTCGTTAAAATCAACGTACTGCTTTCAGATTAAACGTAAATAAAATAACACCGGTAACAATTGTTGTACGTCACTGTATTATGATTAATTATTCACCATAATACTTCACAATTCAATATCAACAATTATGGCGATAATAATAATTAATCTTGTATATTCCAATGACAAAATTATTTTACAGTTTGAAACATGTTTTAAGATAATTATTCAATCCAGTAATTAGAGTCAAACCATCTGTTCAATTATTCCAGATTTTAAGTAGTATTATTTTGAATTTATGGAAAGAAACATCATTTGGTTTGTGTATTATTACAACGACCCGGATTAATATGGTCTGGAAATGAAAATAAAAATGGCGACTGAGATATAAGTTTGAAATAATTCGACGCGTGGATGCAATTAAAAAACTGATGAAATGTGGTGAAGCTTTAATTAACGTACACTGATAAAAGTTTGCATTTAATTAACTACAGATTTTTTTGTTGTCGCAGAAAATTCAGCACACATCGCTTTTTTTTTGTGCGGCAACTTATTTTTCCCTTTTCAAGAAGATAAGATATTGTTCCCTTTTTTGCCCACATTTAATCTTGGTACTCGTCTCCACAAAAGAGAGACGATATTGCACGAGATATTGCACAGCATGATGATATTTATTTTCTCGTTATTGTAATAAAACAAACAGAGGTCTGAGGACGATCGAACAAGATGTTGCTACCGTGTAATTTCTGGTACGAGATTGCCTGGCGAGACAGCTGTGTTCACCCTCGTTTTGCTCTCTGCGCGATCCGGTCAACGTGAATTTAATTCTCTTAAATTCGAAAAATCGCTCTTGTCCTCGAGGATTTTCTACAACCTCGTCCGCGTCTACTTTATCCTTTCACATTGTTCGTTCTTATTTTTATTAAATCATGGAAACTCTGGCTTCGCAACGTCCTCATTTTCACGTTCAAATAAAATGACTTGATCCATTTACATTCGGAATAAAAATTCTTCAGGGAAATCTCGTATTTTCAAGCCACTTTTTTTCTCGAGAGCCACAATGGTAGTTTTTAAAGTCAATTATTAGTTTGCTGGATATTTCACTTTAAACATTGACGGGAATGAAAAGTTTCAATTCATTTCTTTTGTGCTATATTCTCGTAGCGAAATTTTTCAAAGTTTTGACAAATTGATTTTACGACGACAAATCGTCGTTTTATTGTGTCCTCGAATTTTTCGATCCGAAACAATTTGTTCAATGGTACATGATAAATCGTGACTCGTAAATCTTGAATTCCTCAAAAAAATCAATGGTGTGTAAATAACTCAACATGAAACTAAACAAAGTTCCCAAAATCTCGTGTTCTCATTTCAGAACCTTTTAATGTAAATAAATCCAAAGTGAGTCTATAACAAATTCATCAAAATTGATTTTTCAATGAATCCTATAAAATTGTCATTTTTTATAACCGAAAAGTTCTGCTCACTTATCCAAAAAATTGCTATTAAAACAAAAAAACCGGTCAGTTGCGTTTCTAGTCTATTATTTCTATAATTTATAGTAACGTTGAATTCCTAACCCGCAGTACTTCGTTATGAAAAGAATCAGCCGTTACACGGACTGATCCATTAAGCTGCCACGCTGGATAAAATATTGTAGGAGACACAGAATGGCAATAAAAAATGAAGGATTTGCCAAACAAAGAGTTCGGTTTTATCTCAATTACATGATTCTTTTTTTTATATATTTTTTTTTGTATACTCTTCATAATAGATGATAAAAATAGGAGGAGCTCTTTTCATTTTCTACGAATTTTCCTGTCTCGATCCTCTTAAAGGTGATGTACATTTTTTTCACAAAGAAAAAGAGACAGGGGAAGACAGATAATGAAGAAAGTGTAGACAACTTGGTATATATCATGTTCGATGAATATATATCTATATATTTATATATATATAGATAAAATACGTGTACCGCAGAGCTTCGAGCAGTAAACTCTTTGAGCTTCACGAAAATAACTTTGATCGAGTTACTTTCGAACAGCATCGGCGTCGAGGCGCGATTCCTTCAATTGTCCGATTGAGTGAACTCGTGGCCAAGATGAATAGGCGTATATAGCAGATCGTTTGGAGCCAATTCTCGGAAATAGCTCTAATTCATTTCTCCCTTACTCTCTAGAAATATATATATGTATATAGATTATTTGAAACCTATAGCATGGGAAATTGCACAGAATACCTCGGCTTTGTCCCATCCCCTACTAAAATGACACATTTAATCATACAAATTCGGAGGGTAGATCAGAGCTCGTGAATATTTATGAAGTAAAGATCGTGATAGCGGGAGAATTTTTTAAATAAATTACCATCTCAAAACCGGTATCCATGATGATTTGTCTCGACAAAAATCAGAGCTGGCGATAAAATTATGTCAGTTTTCCATGGCCCGGGGTTTAAAAAAATCTCAGGAATTAAGAATTTTTAATAATTCTATTTTTCAACGTGGAGGACGCGGAGTTAGTTAAAATTTGATAAAAAAAAAAGATTAAGAACTACGATATCAAATTTCTGAATATTTTCTCAAAAATTTCTATGTACTTTTGAATAAACAATAAAAACACGTATACAGAAATTAAACAAAAAAAAAACTCGGAATGTTTCAAATTTAAACTATTCAGAAAGTTGCGTCTGTGGCCATAAAGTAACGCTGCGGATTGCGAAGTAAATGTGAAACAGAACAAAAAGATTTCAGAAAAAAAAGCGAGACAAGAGTTCAGCCAGAATGGGAAAGTGCCAAAGGCTGATGAGATTTCTCTGTCGAGGTTAGCGTTTTAGATGCGGATATTTTATAGTCCCATATTCTAAACCTCCGGTAGCAGAGAAATCCAAAGTAAAAGAGTTTATATTTCCGGGTGTATATAGGGAGAAACACACCATTGGAATTTCAGTAAATGGCAGTCAGCTTTGTGTGCAGTTTCGTTCTTACGTTTGTATTACCAGCACATCGCAGGTACAAAGTGTACTCGAAGGAGAGAGCTCGGGTACCCTATTTACCCTCTGCGCTCATCGTGGTTTCTCGTCTTCCTTCTATTCTACTAGATATTCGTTATACATATATAAACTTATATATAAATAGTAAAAATTCCAAGCAGCCATGTACAGAATGTTACAAAAGTCATACTCCAGCATGAAAGGTTGAAAAAAAGCCACGAACTGTCGAAAATGAAATTGTTTCCTCTCCTAATCCATTCGATCGACTATTGACGCGATATCAAATGATTTGTGACACGAAATCCGGTTGTGTTTTCTATTAATCTTCAAATATCTCACCTACGCAGCTTCATAGAAAAAAATTGAGTCTTTTTCCATGAAAATTTTACAATCTCACACTCATGCACAGTCTTTTCTCCAGACTTTTGCACGATCCTGTATTTCTAGACACGTATTTATAGACATTGGATGCTCGACTTGGTTCGGGACTGGCCTTGCACGGTTTCTACCTTTTTCCGCTTGCTGGACGATTTCGTTGCGACCGCAACGACCCTAAAAGACGAGAACTGATTTCCGGTGCAGTGAATGTACCGAGCGTTTCCATTCAGTGACCGAAACCATTTGCTACATAACTAGACGAGTCAAGGTTCTTACTGTTGTACTCCTTTTCTCTTGTATTTTTTTTTTATATGTATTTTTTTTTATCTCAAGTAGTCTGATGCTCTCGTTCTATAACGAGATATCCGCTATTCCGGCAATGGCACATTTTTTCCTAACCTCCGTTCCTTCCAAACACAATTTCCGACTTTCGCTTTTTCAATTTGTTTCCTAATGGATTCGCTCTGGGCTCATCGACGTAAATAAAAATACGAGGTAATTGATATCGATACGATGAACTTTATACCGTCGCAGTTTTTTTCTCCATTGATATAAATAAATATAATTATTTTTCGATACGGATTCTCGTGTCAACCAATTTTTCGAATGATTATTCTGAGATATTGGCGTTTTCTGGGGTCGCTAATCACAAATCTGGAACTCAATTCGATCCTAAAAACTTCTACATGCAAAATGTTAAAGCCGGACTAATATTCTCAATTTTTTGCAAGCCTAATTTCGGAGCCAAAGTTATTAATTTTATGATTTAATGAGCCACCTGAAATTGGAAAAAACGAATATTTTCCGAAAATGATGTATTTTTCGATATTTTATTTGTTTATAACAAAAAGAAAATGATAAGCAGTTCCCGGTAGTTGGACATTGTTAAAGATCAACGATGAATCCGTAAGTCTTACCTTTAGCGAACGGCGCTAGAAGAAGGAAGTTGACGAGTGCAGCTCCAGTGTCATGACCCATTAGAGTGACTCTCGTTGGATCACCACCAAAAGCTCTAATGTTTTCTCGTATCCAGTGCAAGCCCATAGTGATGTCTTTGAGAGCTAGATTTCCACCAGAGCCGGTGGCGGTGTCAGGATTAGGACGAGTCCTTAAGAACCCTATAAGAGAAAAAGTCATGAAACTTACGCTTAATTGAGTTAAATCGTGAAATCCGATATTGGTTTCATCGAAAAATCGAAGCTGAGTGAATAAAAGCGAAAAGTCTGAGTTCGTAGACCCGGAAGCAGAAGGAAAAAAAGAGGAATAAAGAGTGAAGACAGGACAGAGATACACAATGGAGACACACATAGATGTCTTTTGGTTCAACAGGATTTTTGCCGAGTGCAGTGGGTATAATCCTCTTGGTTTTCCTCCCTGTTCGCTCTGTATAATACCGGAAGCTGGTCAGTGAGAGTAGCGGAAGAGAGACTCTTCCGTTCTGTGTGTTAGCTTACTTTGGACGGGAGACGGATTTACAGGAGGTTTATCCTTCATGACGGTTCCTTCAGCCAGATCCGCGGTCACAAACTGACGCACACACTTAAACCGTCACGTATAAAAGTATACAGAGTGGATATATCGTACAGTGAAAAAGGAGGAGGAGGAGGAGGAAGAAGAGTCATGTGGGTATGCGATGACGGAGAGGGTAAGAGGGCGAAAGAGAAAGAAAGAGGATTGCTGTGGCGATTGCGCTTTTGGAAAGTTGGAATGACCCTTGCGTCGGCGGAGCAGGTACTAAATTTCCACGTCTGCCGTAACCACAACTCGCGTTATTTCCTTCGAAAGATGCGCATCGGTTGGAGACCGGAGGTAGATTCTATATATACATATAAGAATGAGTTGCGAGTATATTCCCCGATCCTCGCATCTTTCTCCCTACATGGTTCACCTCCTCTCCACATTGCCTCGAATAAGTTAACGGCATTGGCATCGATGGAGGCCAATAGAGGCATCAGTATTTGCCCACCAATAGATTCAACGTTGCAGGATGCTTCTCTCGTATATATAAATGAATGCTATTGACCTATCCAGGAATAAGGGTAGTGGGAGGGATCGGGATGCATGTGTATGTGGTTGAATGTTCGGTTTTCAAAGTACCTACCCAGAATCCCGAGGCGATAGTTGAGGGTAATGACAATGACGTGGCCAGCACTGGCCAGAATCGAGCCATCGTGAACGTTACCCGTACCCCACTCGAAGCTTTCACCGTGAACGTACATTATCACTGCGTATGGAGCTTCCAGACCTCTCGAACCTGCAAATACCAAGATATCAACGTGGTATAACTGGGCTGTTACACAAATAAGATCTATTCGCGTCATTGCCAGCGCTTTATCCATCCGTTACAACAGATCATGTATGTGTATATGGGAGAGACAACTGTATTACGGAGGTTCAATAGCTCAGTGTTCTCTCGCTCACCCAGACATAAACGCACCCACGTATGCTTACCATGGAAATGGAAGAACCTTTTGCAAATGTATTCGATTGAATTTGGCATAAAGGGATAACGATAACGACCTTTGTTCGTAACAGCCAGCAGCTTTTTTTTTTTTTACTAGCATCCACATAAAAGCGTGGTTTTTTCTTCTTTAGCCTTTATTCCTATCGGCCAACGAGCCCCAAGACCTTTGTTTTCCAACACGAAAAGCATGGAGAAACTGTTTTTAACAAGTATGCGAAAGATCAACGGATACAGACGGTTTCAAAGTTCCTTCTTCGGACTACTAATTTATTAATCCATCGGAAAGAAAATTGTCCAAGGACTTTTCTCTTAAAGAACTCTTCTATAGTACATTTAACTTGATGACTTTTGAAACTTTCTGTATAAATCCAGGAAGCTAAGAATCTACCTCAGAAGAGGAAACGAACTTTGAATTCAACTCAATCGTGAGACTCTTTTCCGAGAGAGCTTCCTTCCCCTGTTAAAAAAGATCTCGTTCGACTTTCTCTCTCTCTTCTATCTCTGCCTCTCGTAACCGGTAATTGCACAAGCAGATGCGCAACTGCCAGGAGTATTTGTTTCGCGGGTATCCAGTAATTCTGTCGCTGACGACAGCCACCCTTGGATCTTTTCATAAAACGATCGTCCTCGTTACTCTCTCCCTCTCTATCTCTCACTTTCTCTTCCTGCCTCTCCCTCGTTATTTACACCGATTCGAGAACATCAACTCGTCGGATGACAAAGCACCGAGTCCTTCCCGAAGGAACATTTTCTCGAACATGGCTTTGCCCTCGGGCTACTCGGAAGTTAATTAATTGTGCAGCTCACAGGACATGCGGCACCGACATCAGTCCTGTTTTTCTCTAAGGTCTCATCATACAACTCATGCTTCGCGTCCAAGTGTATAGGGCTATAAAGTGCTGCTCATTTCACCAGAGGTGCGAAAGTGCAAGGAAACCTCTTTTTCCTTCTGTCAGAACTCAACTTTGAAAGGACTTCAAAAAAGAAGTCTGCTACACTAGCACAAGGGGGTTATACGATACTCTCATTTGAAGAGCTTTCCTTTTTTTTAATGACTGTGAAATTAGAGGAAGTTTCTTACGAACCTTTGTATCTCTACTTTATAATACCGACTTTATAAGATTTCAACAAAAACCTTAAGAAAGGAATGAAAACATAGAAATCCTATGATTATTAAATGAAATACACTTTCATCTTCACTCAAACATTTTAAACGTAAATATATTAACATCCTGCAAGTGAAATACTATTCAGTTCGTTATTTTATAACTAAACAAGTTTCCAAGAGATAATTGCTGTAGCTTTTTCCAAGAGTCACATTCATTTTTTTTTGCTACATCAGCCAACAGTCCTGTCACATACTCTTGAGCGAATTATGAAAACTGCTCTTGAATGGATGAATGTTTAAAACAAAACAAAAACATTTCTAATTAGCTGTGAATACAAGATTTACACTCGTTCTTGTCAACGCTCCGTTTTATTTTTACAAGTTCCACTGTGAACTGGTAACCGTAAATTTTCATCGTAATCCTTTTTGTCCAAAGTTATGTAAAAACATACAGCTGTCATAAATATTTCACATCCGGTTGCACACGTTAAATAATAACCGTGACTAAATGTTAGAAAATGAATTTAGTGACACGCGATAAAAAATAATTTGATCATCAAACGATATGAATAGTGTTGGGGGAGACGGATATAAGAAACGAGGGTTGATGATCTGTATGTTGGTTCGATAACGATCAAAGAAATCGAAGCCTTACATCAGGACTAGGCGGATGTACGGTGCATCATTATCCTACGCCTAGCTCTCGGGTTCTCGGATCATAATCCTGCAGGAATCCGCAGCTTTCATCCTCACGAACGCCCACCCCTTATTCAACATTCGCAACAAAACGTGTCGGGTGGATTTTCGCCTCCTTCCCTTCCTCCAGCAAAAAGTGCAAGTATCGAGTTTTTCATCCGTTAGGAGAAAAAAATAAATGGATGGAATATTATTATCGTACTGTGGCTATGAGATCTGCTTCCGATTTCCATTACGACTCGTTCAGTTAAATAAAAATGAGAAAAATCGAATGAGTTTTATTATGAATTATTAAAAATCATAATAATAATGAATCTTTCACGATAATGATGAATTAATACAAATTTTAGAACGAAATTGTTCGAGAATATTTATATTAAATGACGAAATAATTGAAACTGGAAAAAAAATTCAAATCGCAGCACAAACTGAACAATAATCAAGCTCCGATGAGAGAATAGAAATAATTTTTTTCGTCATTCGAAGACAAAACTAAATGATTATATAATTAATAGTTCCTTCGCTAATTTCAAGAATAAACAAAAGCAACAAAGAGTGAGAGAGCGATTGAGAGGAATCATTTCATCCCCCATAGCGATCAGACGAGGAATTTGCTATTCAATCAAGCACGTCGTCTGCGAAGCACTGCAGAAACTTCCGCCGACGAGGGGTTTATCCACTTATGCCGCTTGATCGTGTCCATATTCTTCGCTTCCGTGGATCTCTTTTGATACAGACAATTCCAAAAGTTATGACCAACTTGTACAGGTCTCTTAGGGATTTTTCAAAACCGAAGAGACATCCCTTCGAATTTCGGGTAAAAAGATATAATAAAGGAAAAGTAGATCGCGATATCCTGAAGCCAAGTTCCTCATCTATTTTTGTTTTTCAAACTAAACGAACTTGTACATTGTAAATGAAACTTTTGGCAGACACGGTACAGACGCAGTGACTTACGAAACCAGTGGAAAACTATAATTGTTTTCGACTGCTCAAGAAATTTAATCGATCATCTATTTCGGATGCTACGAGTCTCATTCAAAAGCTAAGAAAATTTGCTATAGACTACTTTTTCGGTTGTTTTTAAATTAATCAAACTTTCGAAGCACTGAAATTTCGAACAAGTCCGTGAAAATCTGTTTCGTCTACTGGTTTTGTATGCGACTGTATAACTGCGATTGCAATGCTATGGTTTTCGATTGCTATTCGAGGATATTCTGTCAAGCTCTTGAATCCTCTAGTTTCTTGCTTCGTGTGCACCTATTCTGTGTTCGTATCATTCTTCGGTAAAGAGGTTAAACGGTGCCTTGAATGTGACGCTTGTAGAAAATATATATGACCCATTGATTCGAGCTTTTGAGCTCGTATCGTAAACGCTTTGCTATCGTTGACAAACGAGGTCGGTGAAATACGAGATTTATCACTTGCATCTCGTGATCTCAACCTATATCACAATTAGAATTCTCACGTAAAACAATTCCCGTCAAACTCTCCTTTCTTTTCATTCTTTTTGAATTCTCTTTTGGTCTGACATTGCATTATATCGTAGAGGAAAAGCGTTTTTCGATTGTAGAAAAAAAAACTTTCGAAGCAAATAGATGGATTTTTGTGCTGACGTTCTTCATTAATGTTCAACGGCGTTTTGAGCTATTTTTCATTTTCATCGATTCGACAATGTGGAGTGAAGCTTGAAAGAAATAACCCGGAGTATTTTTTGTCGAAGAAAAAAATGGTGATTGTCAAAAATTTAATTTGGGGGAGTGGATGAGAAAAATAGCGTGGATTTGGCTTGTGTTTTTGAGTCGTTGAAGATTTTTTCATCAAAAACCAAAACCATTTCAATCTTTCGAAATCATGAATTTCATTAAATTCCAGTAGAACTTTAGTGTCGTTCAAATAAAAATGTGTAAACGAGTCTGGCTATGAAAAAAATACAATTTTATGTAGAGTTTAATGCGACTTACCACTGCCAGGTATGTACAGATTGAGCGTGAGGCAATCTTCGCTCTGATTAGTGAGAAAAGTGACGAAACGTTTGAGCTGCATGACTCTTCCGTGGGGCATTTGTCCAAGGGCGATGGTTAAATTGCTGATGTCTGGTATATTTTGTGGGCAAACTGGACCGAACGAATCAGCAAGTTTGATATCTCTCCAAGGGATTGGAGCGGCTGGTGGTTGAAGACGAAGATCTCCAACGGGAGGCGCTGCGTAAGGAACTCCCCGAAATACTTCGACGGGCTCAAGATGCCTTCCGTTTAATTCCTGAGTAAACGAAAAAAAAATCGGAAATAAAATAGATCGCAGCGATGAGCTTTGCTGCAGGTTAGCGATCAATTACGTGATGCAAATATTGAATATCTGTCTCAAGTGATCGAGCATTTTCTAGGGGAGCAACGATCGTTCAGCGGAAACAAAAAAAAAAAAAGAAATAACTGTAAAACGATTTCCTTGTCTGGAAATCGTCTCTTGGAACAATTTCTCCTCTCCTTCGTACATGAAACAGATAAGATCGATTTATACATCAGACAACTACGCTGTTCGTGCTAAAATGTACGTGCGCGCCTTTGGAATGAGTGTGTTGAGACGCTTGACGTGTATGGAAAAGGAAAATAAAATGAAGAATAAATCGAGAAGAGAACGAAGAAATAAGAACGAAAGTGAGAGAGGGAGAGACAGAGAGAGAGAGAGGGAGAGAGAGAAAGGAAGTGAGAGAATGATGGGCAAATAATCATTATTTTTTCAACATCGTAATATCATCGTAGAAAAATGGAGTAGCTGTCGCACACAAGTTTTCGTTTGCCTTTTTATGACTTTTTTCTATTTATTTTATTTTTACAAACTATTGATCGTACGTATACGCGCATGCAATTTATCTCCTGCTCCTTGCAGTTTTATAAAACGAGTGAACCTTACTATCGTTATAAAAATCACCAATTCGCGTCACGACGCGCGTTCTTTTCGTGTCCATTGTTCCTTCTCATTTATCGCTCAAGTTTTACCTGTATAAATATACCTGCGTGTGAACGTTTGCCGCTCTAATATAGCCTCGAGGGCTCTTCACTTCGCCACGAGTGTTGGCGAGAAAAGTAAGGAAGCATAGAAAAAAAATCAATAATCAATGTCGGGTGTACCTTATCGGCTCGGGAAAATGCGAAGCGGAACAATAACTTCGAAGTTTCTTTTGTTTGAAAAAAAACGCTTTTTTTTTACTACGCAATCTACGTGACACAATTAATTTCTTTCCTTGCACGAAATATACGAGATGAGTTTTAAGGACTATATACGTAGCCGCGCGATTCCCGCAGGTTTCGTGGTGAATTCGTTTTTCATTCCTGACGTTTCGTTAATTAATGTTATTGACAGATAGACAGTGACATATTTTTTTCTTTTTTACGAGTTCAAACTCATTCACGGACTATCAGATTCAATAAATTCTAAAAAAAAAAGAATGGTATAATCGTAAAAAATAAAGTTGTCCTGAAATTTACGGACCGATGAGAAATTGAACGTTTCGTCAACTTTTTAATATTATTTTATATTTCATGTTGTATGATCGTGGCAAATATTATCCGAATATGCATAAACTGCAAATAAATAATTGGAACTCGACGAGACGAGAAATGAGATTTCAAAGTGAAAATCTCGTCGCTTTGTAAATTGATTCCAATTCATTTGTTGATTAAAAACTAACAATTTGTTCGAAGGAAAGCAATAAATTGAGGTTGGATAACCTCATCGAGTTTATTATTCTCTTTTATTATTCCCACTTTGAATATAAATTTATTTACGTGTCCTGGAATTTGATGGGTGTATTAAACTGACGAATAAATCAGTTCGATAAATAACTGAGTGTCACCTCAATTACGTAATAAATTGATAAATGGTTTCTTTTTTGTAGTTTATCAATTTTTGCACGGGTCGTATAATTTCATAGTGTATTGAATCTTTTCGATGAACAAAACAAAGAAAAAACACTCGTTTTTTCAACATTTCGAGCGCTGATATATAGGACCTTGATATATATTTTCGTTTTACAGTTTTTGATTTCCATAAAAAGGCGAGCAAACTTTATGAATAGTCGAGACACGGTCCCTCCAGAGTTTAGGTCAATCGTTTTCTCTCTTGGCGTACCTCATTCGTTCTGCGTGACATTAAAAATTAACGAGTTACCGCGTTCCCTGCCGAAAGGCTCGTTTGTCGTGCAGGAATCGCGTCGCGGAACGACCTACCGGAAAACACGCCTGTGGGTTCGATGAAATAGCTCGATTTTGACGGACTCTCGTGAACCGTCAATTTTCATGATCAAAACCATAACGGTTTACCCTCCTGAATTGACCTTATGTCACGTGTATACACTTTTTGTTCAACGTGTGCATATCAACGTTTGAATCTCGTTGATTGCATCAACCTCGTCTGCTCGCTTTTCGTATGATTGCAAAAAATCGTTCGACATAACAGAGTTCATATGCGTTTCGAAGCCGCGTGAATGAGCAGCAACGAGAATTTTCTAACCAAGAGTTCCCCCGGTCTACAATTTCATTTTCATCCTCATTTTTTTATATATACATATATTTTTTTTTATAGCAATCAGAGCGGATAGTAGATTTTTCCCTTTCCTCTAGTATTGCCAATCTGGACATTTTCGCTTATGTAAATAGATCTCTTTGACAAACTACGAAAATTCTGATTTTCCAAGCAAAGCGTATGCATTTTTTAGTCGTTCTCATGAAGCAAAACACATCGACGTTAAAATAAACATTTCTTTCTGTGCAAAAACAAATTTTAGTCTTTGACACAAAATCTTTTTATTATTCTTCCTCGACAAAGTTGTAAATGTGCCTGGTTGTCAATCGATCGTACATTGAAATATATTTTTAAACAATTTTCGCAGGATTTATACATCTTTGGATTCATATTTGCACTGAAATTACTCTGCGAAGTGTTTCTAATAAAATTTGATAGAAATCTTGTGATAATCTATAAAAAATTTCAAATGGATTATTTTGTCAAATAAAGAAACGTGACTGATGGCACACTGCAGAATAAGTCTCTTTTTTTTATATCTTTTATTATATATAGATGTATAATTTATATGCATAGAAAAAATGTGTGATTTTATATACGAATATTGATTGGAAGAGGGAAGAAGATATGGAATGAATAAAGGATGAAATCTAAGTTTGCGTGATAGCTGCGAAGTGACGTCGAGAATACCGATTCGTAGGCACTCGTGCATCCACGAGATCACGGAAATATTCGGTGAAAACTAGCGAATAGACACTTCTCGTATCTCACGTATATTTTCTGACTTTATCGCGACTCTTCGTAAAACTGTATATAACGGTACAATCGTTGGCGTTTTAAGCAAACGTTCTTTACAATCCAAGTGAATTTAGGAGCAATCCAAGAAACGCCTTAAGGCCAACTATTGTACTGGAAATCGTGCGCTATTTATGCTCATCCGTGCTTGAAAATTGACCTACCGATATATCAGATTTGGTGCGTTATGACGAAGCTCGAAAAGCCTGAAATCTCTTGCCGTTGAGTTCGTGCAATATTTCAAAGCTGTTGATATTCTTTAGCTTTCAATCAGATAATTAATTTGTTCAATTACTGCTTTTAACGTTATTAATTTTTTTTTATATTGCATATGATCATCCGTAAAAATTCAAAGCTATCTCCGATGTTCGAGTTGGAATATTGGAATTAATTTGACATAATTACGATCGATCGTCACTACCCTATCGGGACTGCTCAAAAGACATTCTCATTTCAATCGGATTCCGTAAGGATTTACCACTTTTTGTACATTTTGTTTGAGGGCAGATTTTTTAATGAAGTATTTCAAGTTATTTCAGGGAAAATTGTGAAATTGTTTCTCAAATTATTTTAGTTTACATCGAACAATTAATCAGGCCTCAACACTGATGAATTTCAAAACTTTTCAAAAACTAAACGACCGCTGTTTCGTGAAACTTTGCACGAAGGATCTTTGCACAAGTGAAAAAAGAAATAAAAATATTGACATATCCCGACGTTGCGATTGAAACCTCTGGCATTTAGCGGCCAATTCATTAAGAAAAAATCGGTATCGACGAAGACTGGTTGTATGTCAACTTTGAAAAAAAAAGATATTCGTTTCATTTTCAGATCAAAGCGTACTGTTCTTCTGAGTTTCTGAAAGAAACTCTTTTACGGAAGACACAACAACGAATCGTCGATTTCATTAATGAAATTTTCTACTTTCATTAAGAACAATAAGTTTTTTTTTGCACCTGAACGTAAGCTGTTAAATTAATGAGGTAAAGTGAATCTCACCTGCAATATTCCCTGAATCTGTCCGCTTTTGGTTTCGACGATTCTCGATGCGTAGCGGGGTCCAGTGACGGCACGAGTCCCAGCAACGAAATGAACGAGTAGAAAAAGAAGGCTAATGAGAACCGGAGTTGTAACGACGACAAATGGACACGAGGACGTCGGCGAGATGTGACGTTGGTGGCGACAAGATGTGCACGAAGAAATAGTTTTTCTTCCGGAATTGAGCATCAGCAGGATATTCAAAAGGATCGGGCGGCGGGCCAGCAACCGCGTCCAGGTCGCCGGCTGGCATGGTCCAAGCATCGCAGCATTTGTTGGCAACCGACGCCTCCACGATGACCATACCGCGAGGTCCCTCTGATGAATTTTTCCTCTTCGTGTTATCACTTTTCTGTATTTCTTATTGTTTATCACTCTTCCTTTAATTTGGCTTGGAAATTATTTTGAAATTCCCCTTTAAATCGAAGCTCAAGACGAAAGGATGATTGATCTTGGGAATGTTCGTTAAAGGGCCATGAGATCGAACATCAGTCGTTATTGATCGATTCTCATTTCTGGAACTTGGCTGCAGCACGAAATGTACAATTCAAAGTGTACGGAGCTCGTTTATGTGATGGGCAAACGTCTCAACGTATACATGTATGTATACATTCTATACATATTCTATGTATGTAAATATATATCTATATTAGTATGCACCAAATGGTCAAACCAACCGAGTCCTAAGACTGTTTGATGTGGAGTTGATAAGCCAATACATTTGATGTCTTCTCGTCAGAATTGCCCCTCCATCCCTTAGCCAATATCTTTATTTGCCGAAGCTCCGGCTCTCTGTCTCATTCTTATCGTCAGGTTGATTCTCGAGCTGAATTCAACTGCAAATAAAATCAAAATTGGCTCGCTCTTATATTTGAAGCTGAGGAAATAAGTATAGTACGTAACAAAGAATATTCAACAACTTTCCATTCGTGTCTGGTATTGATGAAATTGTGATGAAAGGAAGCTTCAAATTTTTCGATAGCCTACAACTTTCCTTGTTAAAAAAAACTCAAGTTTCCAGATTTAAAGTTATAGAAATATTAATCACGCAAACTTATAAATTTATATCGCTGTTCTAGCGACAATAATAAAAATCTCAGGTGGAATCGAACAAGGAAAGAAGAGGGACGTTTGGAGAAATGTTTATTTTGATTTAAATCAGATTTGTCCAAATAATTTGACTTGTAATTTCATAATTTACGGAGTTTTGTTCAAATTTTCATGAATTTTTGTTTTTCCTCATCCATCCGTTGTCACTAACCGAGAAAAAAGTTTCACGCACAAAGCTCATATGTGATGGGTTGACTAAATTAACCCCACGTTGGTCGTATAACTTGCATCGTAAATGTTGATTACGTGGAGAGAGGAAAATCGAATTTCTTAAGAAATCTTCAGACTCAAGTCTGATCAGTATGGAATGCTCCATACTTAGCGATACATATGTCTATAGATAATGAAACGGATATCGATTTTACGGGAAGTATGTATATATATGTATATAAAATATAAAACGGTACGGCACTTTAATCCTTTCAATCAGCGTCATATATATATAAAGACTCATCGCACTTCGACGTAACTGTAGAAACTTTCGTTGCTAATTTAATTCAAGACTCGTTCCGAGTTAGCCCCGGTTAACCCTCTTCTGTGGCAAATTACGCACATTGACTAATTATCGGTTCGGAAGTTGTCCCGGATGCACCCGTGAAACTTGTCTCGTTCGACCCTAAGTTACTGCGAACTGTCGACTGACGGAGGGCCAAATTTTTACGAAATTTTACTTAAACTTATCGAGTTTGAAACTCGTAGAGAATTCGAATAAAAACTCGCTTCAAAAACCCTTCACAAACTTTTGCTGAATCCTGGGAAGGACAACTCTTCGGTTGAACATTGAAAGGATTATTTTTGAAACTTTTACCGCGAATAATATCCGAACCTCGATCCGGAAGATCGTAAAATGTTCGAGATTGTTAGTGTATTCAATTTTATTCTAAAAAAAGTTTAACATTAATAATTATTTACTGATGTATTTAATGGTTAATGATTAATGAACTTGAATAGCAATTCATGGTTAAAAGAAATTCGTCAAAAGATGAATATCCACGATAGAAATTCGAATAAATATTCTCCAACAACGCATAAGTTTGAAACTTTAGGAATAATTCGTTCCTGATGCGACAATTAAGAGTAACAACAATAAAAATTTGAAGACTCAAGTATATAATCACAGCTTCGTGAATACAGTTCGCGGAGCTTTGCGAGAGTGAGCAAAACACGGCAAACGTTTTAAAAAGTTTTCTTTTATTTAGTTGGCATCAAGACGCCATGGAGTCGTTCTATATTTCGGAAGCAAACAAAACACCCTTTTATTTCTCCACGATTTTTCCCCTATCCTTGCCACTGACAGACTTAAGTGATTTTCCAGATCGTATCGGCGAGAAACGCTCTTTTCTTATTATCTCTTATCCGCCGTAGCAGATGAAATCCGTGTCTGAATTCTATACATATATTCATAAATAAATATATATATGTTACGTTTTCAGTAGCTTCATTCTATTATATCCGTAGGGAAATCGTTCGAGTATATTCCCCTCTGAATTTACCCAATCCACAAGTGCTATTATACAATTATATCCGCTATATCTTTATATACAAAGATATATAATGTAACTTGTATCGTGTATTATATTCATGAACCGAATATTCACTTGAGATTTGACTTTATAATCGTCAGTCTTGTGCTAATTATGAGAAAACGAATTTTCCGTAATTGATGGCACACGATAACTTTGTTCTCTAGGGTTATGTGGTCCAGACGGCTCAAGGACTGCTCCAGACCCAGAGCACACAGACACACGAACCTTCATGTACATGTTAATGTGTGAGAAGATATGGCAGAGTTTAGTCTTTTGGTTTCTTATCCATACACATCATCACGGAAACACGTGCTTTATATATATTTGAGTTTACATTACGAATTACACTCGAAGATGGGTTGATAAGGTCTCGATTTCTTGTAGTGGTTTATGTACTTAAAGAAAACGTGCTCTACTATATTCACGTATTGCAATCTCATTTCAGAGTGTGCAAAAAGTACTTTTCAAATTGTGGAGTGTTCGAATTCTTAAGCCCATCTATCACATGCTTTCCGTCAATTTGTGATGGAATAAAAGTGTCGCGACAAAAATTGACAAAAATGCTGAAATAGCTGGCGAATTTCCAGATTGGATTTCTCGGAAACAACACAATACAATAAGGATTTAAAACAAAGCTTCACTCGCGCAGAAGGATGGAAAAAAATCATGGATTTCGTTTTTTTTTTTTAATCACTTCTGCCATTTCTGTTTCAATTCCATTTCTGTGACCCAATGCTTTGGTGATCGTATCGGAAAAAATTGTCAAAAATGATTAACGAATTGCATTGGAGAAAACATTTTTAACAATAAACGAAGTATATGGAAAATTACTTCGTTGATTTTCTAGAATAGTTTAGAATTTTTTCAGATTCGATTTACTCCTTTATAATTCCTCTTTTCGACTTTTTCGAAAAAATAAAAATTGTTTAAAAAATGTTGTTGATAACTTTTTCGAATTATTATTAAATCATTTTCTGAAAAGTTTCGACAAGAACTGATTTTTTTCAGATTTTTGTGGCAATCGCGAAGTCTTTAATTTCTAATCCATTGAAATTTTGAATCAACAAACAGTTTTTAATGAAACGACCGTAATTCTTTAATATTGTAATGAAAGAACGAGACTTCTCGATTGCCTCATAATTCTTGTATTGTGATGTGTTTTCCGCGAGTTTGAAAGGATCGGAAATGAGCGCGCTTTTCCATTTAAAACGGAGATATATGAAGTGTGAAACAAAACCGAGAAGGGTGCGGGAAAGAGTAGAAAACGACGATAAAAATAATAACAATAAGGATAATAATTATTGCAATAGTAATAAGAAGAGTAATAATAATAAGAGTGTGGGTGGTAAATAGATTGGAGTGAAGTATAGAGTTGTAAAATGAAAGGCGCGGTCGATATCTCGCAAGGGTCGACGAGACGACGACGACGACGACGACGACGATTCGGGCGTTTGGAGCATGCGCACAACGTATGTGCATCCCGTGTCCTATTTCGTTGAATCTCGAGTGGATTCTCGGCTACGACGGTTCGCGTATTCACGTTTTTCGCCAGTGGCGGTGGCACTTTCTTCAAAGATACTTTCCAAATTGCTCAGTTTTGTATTGCTTTTATCAAATCGACTTAGGTAAAGTGAATGCCTTTTGATTGTTTTTTTTTTTTTTAATTGTGATAATGGTGACGAAACACTCGTGACTATACGTCACTGGAACATACGTTTTCTTTTTTGTTTTTTCACAAAAAATCGTCATGTAGCTGTCATTGCACTAAACATTATGCTAATGGCGTTTGACATATTAAATAATTGTCAGAATGTTTGTCTCAATTCTCATGTGTTGAGTGTTTATTTAGAAAAATATCGCCTCGAAACTCAACCTCAAATTTTTCCAGGGAACTTTAATACGTGCTTAACTTTTGTGGCTTCGAAAAATATTCAATGACATAACCTATACGAGCGTATAAGCCAGCTTACGTGTCCACTTTGACGATCCACGATTCATAGTAAATTTCAATTTTAAAATGTCTTTATGTTTATCCGAGCAAATACTCGTGCCCGGTTTAATAAAAACTCGTACTCAAATTCCATTAGCTCCAAACATCGAAAGCATTAACATGGAAATTTTGATGGTTTAGGAATTAGTAAAAGAGGATAACGATTCGAGCGAAGTTTTAATGAAAATCAAATGGTATTTTGTTTTAATGGTTGATCAGTCAATCTTGCGATTATTGCCTTCTACGCACTAAATTTTCCGATATTTTGGCATAATAAATATTAAAACAACAGAACTTTATTTTGTAAACAATTTGGTCAAAATATCATCTGACAAGTGTTAATCATATTAAAAACGATTGAATATTATTAAGTCAAAGGAAACGAGAATACAATTTCAATGAAATTAGTGAAATTTCAATCGAGCTGTAGTTCACTCAAGATTAATCTGAACCAAGCATTTATTCCTTCTCGCTGACTATGTCAAGACCCAACATTTTGTAGCTACAAAATTAATGAAGAATTTAATTTGTGGGCTTAATTTTATTGTCAATTTATGTATAGTGCACTTGGAAAGAAAATTCATTTACATAAAAGTTGAATGTAACAGTCCAAAGTGCGGTAAATATAATTAGCCGTAATCCACGTTCTTGATGGTTGCAGAAATTTTTAAACATTCATGAATTTTTAAAAACTTGGGGTTGAAAACTTTCTGAGTGCTGGTTAGATTAGTCCGGCAAATACAGCTTCCATGAATGATTAATAACGGAATTTGCCAAGGCTTCGTGATATTGGGAACTGCTTATTTTTTCATTAAGAATTAAAGCTCGAATGTAGATTGAAAAAAAAGCCTGACTCGCAGGTTCAGAAAAATAGCAGAAGTCACAAATAACGATGAGGTATGTTTGTCAGAAAGATTTAAAGCAACGATACGTTGTTTTTTATTGATATTTTGCAGAAGTCGATAGCTTGGAGATGTCGACCTCCGCCATATTTATATTGGATGTGAAGGGGAAGGTTTTGATATCCCGGAACTATCGAGGCGACATAGAGGCAGGAGTGATAGAAAAATTCATGCCACTTGTGATGGAGCGCGAGGAAGAGGGTAATTTGACGCCACTGATACAGACGCCGGAGTGTACATACGCCTACATAAAATACAACAATTTATACATTGTATCAACGACGAAGAAGAATGCGAATATATCTCTGGTGTTTGTATTTCTGCACAAAATGGTGCAAGTGATGCAGGAATATTTCAAGGAATTGGAAGAGGAGAGTATAAGAGACAATTTCGTGGTGATTTACGAGTTGTTGGACGAGCTTTTGGATTTCGGTTATCCGCAGACAACGGACAGTAAAATATTGCAAGAGTACATAACGCAGGAGGGCCACAAGTTGGAGATACAGCCAAGGATTCCGATGGCAGTGACGAACGCGGTATCCTGGCGTTCTGAAGGAATAAAATACCGAAAGAATGAAGTATTTTTGGACGTTATAGAGTCGGTGAATTTACTTGCAAACGCGAATGGCAATGTATTGAGTTCGGAGATAGTGGGAGCGATTAAGATGAGAGTTTATCTTTCGGGAATGCCAGAATTGAGGCTGGGTCTCAACGACAAAGTACTGTTCGAATCGACCGGGCGTGGTAAATCGAAGTCAGTCGAGCTCGAGGACGTTAAATTCCATCAATGCGTGAGGCTATCGCGTTTTGAGAACGATCGCACCATATCGTTCATCCCACCGGACGGTGAATTCGAGTTAATGTCTTATCGGCTAAATACTCATGTTAAACCGTTGATTTGGATTGAGTCGGTGATCGAGCGCCACGCTCACAGTCGTGTTGAATACATGATCAAAGCAAGATCCCAATTCAAACGTCGTTCGACAGCTAATAACGTTGAGATCGTTATTCCTGTACCGAACGATGCCGATTCTCCCAAATTCAAAACTACCATCGGTAGCGTTAAATATTCACCCGAACAAAGCGCCATCACTTGGTCCATCAAATCATTCCCAGGTGGCAAAGAATATCTCATGAGAGCACACTTCGGTCTACCGTCTGTCGTTGGAGAAGACGTTGAAGGAAAACCACCCATTCAAGTCAAGTTTGAAATTCCTTATTTCACCACTTCCGGTATACAAGTTCGATATTTAAAGATCATTGAAAAATCGGGATATCAAGCACTTCCCTGGGTACGTTACATCACGCAGAACGGTGACTATCAACTCAGAACTAATTAAAAGAGCAATTCACATCCTCACGGAATTATCAACTGCTCCAAATCCCTGAGAGGATTATCCTCCCATCGGGACAGTCCTTCTAGAATTTATCTCGAGGAAAATGTCGACGAAACGAAACGATGACACGGCGAGCGACTTTTAATATTAAGATTATTGTTATTATTTCGTTATCGCCCTTCGCAGCTGGATAGAAAAATCATCGTCTATCGACCACGCTGCTGTGATATAGTCATTTGTTTTTTTTTTATTTTTAACTTATCGTTCAAAATTTCCCGAATGGAAAAAAAAACACACACAATCAAATGGATTTATCGAAAATGACACTTAGCGGCTTATGAAGCGTCGAAACAATTTCCAAAATGCTTTCTTTTTCATTATAAATAAATCACGACTCGAGAGTTTCGCTCTTTGAAAATATTTTATTAGACATTTTCTCCTCATTCATCGTCGACATTTATTCTCCACTGTATGGACATGTAAAAAAAAAGTTGAATAAAACAGTATTACGTTAATCCGCCATCAAGTAAATTTTTGAAAAAAAAATATACTTCCGTCGTAAATAAATAACCTCGAAATTGATCGATTCACTCGATCAACGAATGCGCTTCGATTGCATTGCGAAAATATTAGTTGAAAACGTGTTTTATTTTCGTTATTTTATTCCAACGAGTTTTTTATGAACAAGTAAAAAGAGAGAAAGGTTAAAGTTCAGCAAATTTTACTGGATATCCATTTTTTTGATGCAAACAATTTTTAGTATCGGGAGTATTTTATACTTTGAAGAGTTTATTTATTCACTCATGTACAAAATGAGTGGAATATTTCCAACATTCGCTGTTCCAAAAATTCGATTGATATGAAAAAAAAAAACGTAAAAGCAGTTTGTAGTTAATTCGCCCAGCTTTCGAACGAGCCCCGTTGCATTTAAAATGGCTAGTTAGTCGATTTTTTGGAGCAGGAAAAAAATCACCGTCTTGCTTGGTTCGGTCATTTTTTTTTTAATGGAACAAGAATTTTTGCTACAGTAATTTAGGATCAAATGAGCGAAACTCTCATCGAATGGTTAACGAAGGATTTTAGTGCAGGGAGTTGTTGAAAATTTTGTAATTATTTGAATGAATTTTTTCATGCAATGAAAATAGACCACGAATTAAAAAGAACCTGAAAACTCATTGTTTTTTAAATCCAATTTGCTCGTAATTTTTCAGAGATATACGAAAGTCGAAATATTTTAAGTGCCATTAAAATGTTGACGTCGAAAAAGTAGAATTGCAAATTGGCTCACCGACAATTGCGTAGATGAATAATTAATGAAGTGAGGCAATATTTAAGAAATTGAATAAATATGAAATGAAAAACCCTTAAAATTCCTCGAGTTTTTCTTTGCCTCGAGAACATCCTTCATGCGAAATATTAGAATTGCAAATAAACCCCAATGCATTTAATTATGTACGTGTGAAAATAACACACACATGGACATATTGTCCGTTGGTATGAAGAGTGGAAAAGCCTGAGGTGAGTCCATCATTTCGATAACTCTGCAATTGAATTATATTAACTGTCACCATTGAATCAACAAATTTCGTGTTTTCCCACGTAGCAGTCGAGCATAGACTAACGTATCGTATTCCGAAACGAATGATTTAAAATGAAAATAAACATGTGATTTTATAAAACGTTTGTAATTCATTGATTTTATTATCTTTTAAAAATCCCAGAAAAAAAATGACAAATTGTAAAAACGAACTTTTATCTAATTCAATTTTAAAAATATTATTGCGTTTCAGAGATTGATTAATTATTTTTTCAAATATGAGCCTTTTGATCGTGTCATAAACTCAATGGCTTTGCGATACGAGAAAGCTTTGATGAAGGCAGCGTTAGTATTATATGGTTAGACAAAATATTGACTGTAGCAACTCAAAGGCGGTGTGTACCCGATGTAAAGATATGTGTATATGTTGCATTAAATTTTACAATTTAAATAATTATGTGATCGTTTGTCTAATTATTTTCCAATTCGACAGAGTATCAGGTTATTTCTATTTTTGAAAACAACAATTTTTCGAATTATTTATGAAATATGTTCATTGCAAATGTACCCACGACTTCGTCCGTTTAATGAGCGAAGAAATGCAAAATCAAAGGTCAGTTTTTTAAATTGAATATAGGATTAAAAATTTAATGTTGGAATTTTCTTAAAAAACTGTATGTAACGGAATGTTAAACGGCTCATACGTTTATACGATTTATGAGCTACAATCCTGGTTAAACATTATCTGCCCTATGACCAAAGCCGTTTTTGACCCCATAGAATTTTTGACTCGGATGATGAGGTGACAAAAAATACATTCTAACATAAAATGAAAATCTCTTTTCTTCATCAACCAAATGAAACAACGAAAAAAAGTTTCAAAAGAGTGATTAAAGTTCACCAGGTCAAAAAAAAGAACTTTTACAGAGAAATAAAAAAAGATAACTAATTGTTATAAATGCTATATTTTCATAGGATATATAAGAGTCGAGGAAAATACTTGTTGGAATGCCTGGCGCGAGAATGCATAGTAGTGGAAAATAAGCAAAAGCCTCCTATTGCACGCGCTATGACGTCTGGTAATTTTTAGGATTTATATTCGGCCGCTGGCGCTAATAGAAAAGCAAATTTACCGCACGTCGCCCGGGTAAAGTAAAATCCGAATGCCTTGTGCGCTCCGCTTTTCGCCTATATCCCATCCACGTTCTTTCATGGCTATTCAGCTTTACCTGCCTGATTTCACGCTTACTGTTATCTCTCTCTCTCTCTTTCTCTTTCTCTTTCTCTTTGTCTCTTGAAATCTGGTGCTGCTGGATGTCGCCCTCTTTCCCCAATCCTCCCCTTTACCCTGGTTCTCGTTGTGTGCGATTCGTCATGTAATACTCCTCGAGCGATTTCGTCGCTGCATTCCTGAAATTCAACCAGTCCAATGGTTGAATAATATTTTTTTCTTTTTCTACTAATTCATTCCCATGAAAAGACTGGTAAACTTAAAAGGTGGAGTGACCGCTATGGAAGTTTTCTTTTTAAGCTTTTTTCTTTGAATTTTTGTTATATCTGAAAAACGCGATAATTATTCTTCATTTTAGCTCGATCGGGGACACGAAGAGGAATAAATAAAACCATAATTAATTATAGATTTTTTTCCATTCTGTTACGATCCGCAAGAAAATATGTGAAAGTTTAAATAAAATGGAAAGTATCTCAATTTATTTTGAACATTTGTCGGCTGCGGAATGATCTTAATTTAATTGAAATCCGTGTCTAATTAAGCAGTGATGTATAGTATTTTTAATAAAATTAAAATTCCCGTCTGAGGGGAAAAAGTACGAGCTGTGCATAAAAATACGACCGTTTATATCAATTTCCCTCTTGACAACACCAAATGGAAATTTAATAGCAGACGCTGCTAATTATTCGAAATTAATGAATCTTTATATGGATATTGATCGCCGGCATGTTTTGCTCTTTTCTCCGCCAACCTTGGATCCGTTGGTTTGTGAATTGTTTGTTTGGTGAATTTTTGTGAAAATTGTGGATTACCCGGAGATTAATTAGGACATGAAACTCTGACGTCATTAGCCGGGGAGAGCGAGAACGATCGATCTCCTTATCCTGATCGAGATTCTCCTTTTTTTTGTTCTTACTGTGACGTCGCTTAGCCACAATCCTTTCTCCTGAGCTTATCGTACATTAAAAAGTAGGAACGGGATTTATTCAGAGAGCGAAGGAGACTCGAGTGTGTTGGATCAATAGAGAAGGTGGCTTTGATAAGCCATAAGAGGAATCGGAAGTCTTCCAACTCGACTTTTTGCTTTCGATCGCAGTGAAGTCGAGAACATTCACTATTTACTTACTTATAGCACATGGGGCAGTAGAAAACGAGCTCTGTACGGAAAATCAGAGACTCGCACCCTTCACCATTACGTGTTCTACTCTGGCTATACTTCACCCTGAATTGTGGTAGGCGACAGCGGTCGTAAGCTTTGCCAGAAAAACCTTTCGATCATTGGCAGATTGCCAATCGGGAATTCCTCTCTTCCCTTTTTCTACAAGAGTCAAAAATAAATAAAAACCTTTGCTTGTCTTCCGTCACTAATTGTACAGAAGATTTCCCACCAGGGATGAAAACAAAAAGAGCCAGTGAAGCTAGTTTCTGTCTTCTGGGGATTGGAAGCCATAAGGTTCTTCTCAAATCCTTCTTATTAACTTCAAAATCACTAAAGTTTTCTTGAGGAACTAGCGGAAGATCTGAGATCAGATGAAATCATTCATTTCAGCAATTTCCATTATAAGAGGTTTCCTCGACAATCTAACCCTTTGAGGGATATTTTTTCTTCCTTGTGCGTAATTGGGTTGAAATTTGGTAAGTTTTGGAGCCGCTGATTACGAAAGTAAACTCGAAATTTGGAAATCCAAAATGAATTATGTTCATTCATTTTTGTAAACACACTATCGCACGAGCCACTTTAAAAAAATTCTGCCAATTAAAAAAAAATTGTATTGAGTTATGTGAATAAACGAGTCAAAGATCCGAACGATGGCGATTGACAAAGGCGTGGTTGTGATATAGTCACTGACTGAATGAAATAAAAAAAATCAATTTTGAGGGTTGTATTGTCCACTGAAATGAAAGCACAAACATTCTAAAGGTGTTTCCTTTCCGGAAAAACTTTGCACAGAAATAAGTATATAAGACGAAAGCGCTGTTTTTAATCGTTTTTAAAGTTTTTAAACTTCCTTCGAGAAATTGAGTTTTGAAAGACCATTTATCGAACGACAAGAACGAAAACAAGTGTGAAGGAAAGTTGGTGTGACTGGAAAAGTTGTACAATGTCGAAAAAAAGAAGGATCCCGATTGAAAGGCGATTTTCTTAATGTTTTCATTGAATGAAGGCAAACCTAAAAATACTGAAGAAATAGATTGTCAGCGATAGTAATAGTTTAGCTGCTAAAAAGTACAGGAAGAGATACAAAAAGTTATTGGTCTGCTGGATAGACCCCTTCGTGAAAAATGAAGTCAGAGCATCGTGATCGTCATTAAACACTTTCAAGTCAATTTTCCATAAAAATTCCCAACAGTTAATAAAAAATAGATCCTTCGTCAAAACCCTTTCGATGATTGGACACGAATCGAGTACTTCAGTTCTGCTAAAGTACCTTGGATCGTGTGATAAATATAAAAAGTTTTTATTCCCGAAGGTGCTACTTTATTCGGTGCATGGGGGCAATTGATTCCGAGTGTTCGATACTTTCGAAAGGGCTGTTGTCGTTTTTTTGGTGTTGTTGTTTTTATAGCTTGAGTTTTGGAAGTTTGAAGGAGAAGATAACGCCACATTGGATGAGGTAGAAGGAGACGAAAACACTAGACACAAAATCGTTACTCTAGAAATCAGTTGACAAGCATTGTAGTGCCATTACAGAGATCCTCACTTTTTCGATGTTTCGAGAGAATCCAAGAGATAAATGAGGCCAAGTATATATACGTATATGTTATTCCATCTATACTCGAACAGAAATCGCTGGCTCCATTGTTTTTCTCTCTTTCTCGATCTCCTCCTCGCCTCTCATTCTTGACATGTAGGTATTAATACTACCACTGATGGTACGTGAGAGTACAGCACATTCAGCGAGATCTGCTCAACGAGTTCTCTCTCCAAGGGTCGGAATATTTGCCTTTCTTCCAACAAGTAAATATTGACCCGTGCGCTCAGCAAAGGCTGCTTCAATTTTCTCCCTCTCCCTTCCTCACCCTTTTCCTTCTCATCCCTTTTACTTTCTACTTGCTCTTTAATACCCTGCTCCCCAAAGCTTTTCCACAGCCCCCTATTCTTGCATCGTAATTTGCTCGCCGTAATTCACTTCGCTAGTCTTCATACGCGTCTCCTATATGCATCCTCGTGTTTTATAATCGCGTTATAGTTACGTTGAAGAAGATTGGCTAATATTAGAAGCATAGCGATGAAAACGTTTTACCACTTTTATCATTTTTTTCTACATGAAGTATCCTCAAATTCTGTTTGATGTACAGTTGTTTGACATATACATGTCGAAACTTTTAAAAAGACGTTAATTTCTCATAAGAGAGTTTATTACAGATAGTTTTTTTTTTTTGCAAAATATAAAAATGTCTTTAGAAAAGCTGGGCCCTACAATTCGAATATAATGATTTTGCTTCATTTACGTTAAGTCGTTTATAATTTATGTTGCGTTTTCATAATAACACATTCATCAGATTAATGATTAATTTATTGATGAGGACTTGATTACTATTCTCTAAAATGAATTATTCTAATTTCCTTGTTTTCTATGTCGGTTTTCGACACAATCGCTGGCGGTACTCAGCGAAGCTTTTGTTCGATATTATTTTACGTTGATTGCAATATAATATAATTAGCAGCAAGATGAATAATAAAATTGGTGGTTTATTGGAAACGCCAACTCGTCGATATGATGCTTTAATTATTAAAAAAAAAAAAAAAAAACGTCTTAATTATACGAGGCTAGTTTAGGTAGATTGGCGTTCAAATTATTGAGTGTTTCATGCTCGCCTGTTATGTATGGCCCTTGTACTTATCGACACATATCCATTCGACCCGGCTCTACAGCACAATCGGATTATTCACGATGCATCTACGGTCTGGGAAACTCTCGCGGTGTATTCTAATCGATCGCGCGCTGGCTCATGAAGCAGGACCAATGGGAGATGCAAAAAAGATGTGGTTTATCGATCTATATACACGTATGAAGAAGCGACCATGTATATATTTTCGTCTTCCTCGCAAGTTGCCATTTATGGTTAACTAATAAGAATCAATTTTTTTTTAAATTGTGTCACGACCTCCACGTGAAATTAGTTTTGAAAATCAGTTTACACTTGTTATGAAAATTTAAACAATAATTAAACTTATTATGGTAAATTTTATATTTTATAGGAATATTAAAACAATTAACTCTCGAGAAAAAATGTCTAACATGAAAATTAGAGTTTTAGACGGAGCTTGTACATTGTTTCACTGTATTTCTGAAACTAAACGGTCTCAATTCTTGGTTTTTTCGGGAACAAATTTCGTCGTAGATTTCTTCATGATTGAGAAAAGAATTTTTTGCTTCTAGAATCTTTAAAAAATGAGACAAAATTACGAAAACATGAAAAGAAAGTGGGACGTAAAAATGATGGAATCGACTCGTAAAAACCGCAAGGGTTTACGCAAAAACAATAAACAAATAATGTTGAATAAACTAGAAAGTGATATTACTCAGAGTTAAGAGTAAACATAAGTAAAATTGATGTTTAATACCCCATATAAATGTATAATAGTAATCAGTCGTATGATGCAAATGCACATTTTGCAGCACTAGTCCTACGTTGGAATTGGAAACGTTCTCGTGCATTGCAGAATATGAGTTCGAAACACATGTACCGATTTCCCACGACGAACCTGACCCCAGTTTGTTAATGGTACATATGCTTACACATATATGTACGTATATAGAGTTTATCGGAGTACAGACAGTTTCCCGCGAGATATTTATGATAAAATGTTGGAAGCAAACGGGGTCCCATCCCTGGAACCATCCACGTGTAAAGAGGTTGCAACCTCGTTTATATTTCCCAATTTCGAGTGGAATTATATCCTCTCACAAAGTAATAAACTTTTTCGATTTTATTTTTTGTCCGTCGTCCAATGTGCATTTACAATCACAAAAGTCAATTTATATATATATTTTTTTTCAATGCAAGCTTAAACATTATTTTTTAAAGTATTATGTCTACTTCTGAAACAAACATTTTTTGATTTCACCGCCAGACTGTATTTGTGCTCGTGTTTCAAATATGCTCGCTCGTATGATTAAATGAGCGCTTTTGAAACTTCGACTGAAAAAGAGTGTCTAGTCGCATTTCACGTCAATACCTAATTATCGTTTTCCTATTTGCTACTCTAACTTTGAAACCCTTGAAAAAAACTATCATATTGTTTAGAAATTATAATGCCTCATAAATCATAGAAAAATTCACTTCTTTATCATGGGATTTATTTTATAATTAAATCGTGACGAACAAATTGTTTTTCGTTTTCTTACTTTTTAATCTCATCCCCTGACATTTTCTAATTGTTGCAGAATTCATTCATCTAAGCTACAGTTTCTTCCAAATGACTAGAAAAAATTATTTAAATTACCAACTAAAGAGAAATGACCGTGATAATAATGCAGTAAATTTTTTTTTCCTATTATTCGAACCAACTTATGTACATTTCGAGAAAATTTCACTGTATTGAATGAAAGTTCACTGTTGAAACAAAGGTTTTTTGTGGAAATGGAAAAAAAAAACAGTGATTATCAATTACAGCAGAGTAATTAGTTCATTACGTGTGACGAATGAAAAATGAAAAACGATTCTTTTGCAAATGGTATAAAGATGATATTTCAAACAATAATAGTAATCGAAACAATTTCGTGCGTTGTACAATAACCACTACGTACGTAATAATTAATAAGATCGAGTCACCAATTTCACGGACGTCGGTCACAAAATTACGGTCACTCGTTGCTATGTAAACTTGTTCAATTTATACGGTAACTGGAAAACTCATAGTAACAATATTCGCAACAAAACGAGCCGGTGGGTGAATTGACGAAGCGTATGGAAACTTTGATTGTGAAGTGTCGTCGTCACAACGCAATAGTTTCGTGAATTTCTGAAAATTTAATGATCAAGGAAAATCGCAAAATAGAGCTGATGAAAATTTGGCAAATGACATCTCATGCATGTTTTCATAAAAATGACAAATTGCAGGAAAAAGTGATCAGTACTCATTGCGGAATCGATGGATTTTTTGTTTCCTCGAAGCTGGACAATTATAAGAATCATATCAAAATGTTTACTAAAGTATATACAATTTTTCAATTCACAAAATTCTTTCCAGAGCTGCATTTTTATCATGATAATGTATTTGGATTGAACAAATTTTGTAGAAAAACCAAATTTTGAAAAGCAAAAAAATTCTGTACAAAAATCCGATGAAAAAAATGGAATAAATTCTCTTGTTAATGAATTGTCGGTGATTACGTCATCAGTTTGTCTGCATAAAGGCGGATTTCATAGATACACGAGTTATGAATGCCCCTGGCACTGAATCAAAGTATAGAAAAGTGAGGAGTTTTTTTTACTGGCATGTTGTCATAAATTAAACGAAAATATGAAACGTTATCGAAAAATCGGTACGGATATGAGAAAGGTAGGAGAGGAGGGGGCACAGACAATATTCGCTTTTTCGTTCTTTGGGTGGTTAATCATGCATAGACAGCACCACGATACTCGGGATAAAAATAGTCTATCGTGAAACCAGGATCGATGCTTATTATGTGCATATATATAAATATATGTATGCTTAGATATAATAAATACATACATATATATTTCGTATTCACCAAAAAATCTATAGCCATCGTATATTTATGGTGTACTTTCTTGCGAAGCATCGAAAATTGAGGCGAGATATTCGTTCACGAATTGGCACACTGCACACACAACACAGACACAGACAAACTGCACAGACACGAAATATTGGGGCGAGGGGAGGAAGGTGCTTTGATATATTACCGATCGCCTTAACGCCGTCCTGCTCTTTCTTCGATGTTTTACCTCATCGTCCTCATCGATATCAAAACCGTTATATTGTAAAAAAAAAAAACTACAAAAATTGGGGTCCAATTTCACACCCTCGACAGTCGCCGATTTGTCCAACAAATTTTCGTAGATGCTGGAGAAAATTCTATAACATGATTTAGCAACCCCAATTTTTTTTTTCAACCGGAAACGAAAAAAGAAGGTATGTACGAAAAATTGTATTTGAAAAAATGAATTGGATTTTTTTCCTCTCCGTGTCGCCTATCACGTTTTTTCAATTTGGATGAAAAATGTATCTTCCTCGTTGATGTTATCATACGTCGAAGGGTCGAAATGATGGGTAGAAAAAAGAATAATATTTGCAACACGCAAACGACGAAGATTAACATCTGTTTTTTGGCTTCAAGGCCAACGCGTATGACTAAAGGGTAGAGGGAAAAATTGACACTAGAAAAAAAATAACGCGAGATGAGATTTGCTACGAGAAACGACGATGCTATGAAAAGCCGAGAGCAAGGATTTCGTATGTCAAAGAGCTGATGAAAGTACAGGCCTGAGTTAAACCTTGTACCGTCTCTTTTTACTATTTTATATTTTTATCATACCTCGTCCTATCTCCACGCTCATTCCCTATTTCTCTCACTCATTCTCTCCCTCTCTCTCTCTCTCTCTCTCTCTATCCCCCTTTCGCTCTCTGAGTGGAGCTACATATAATTTTAGACAAGATGAAAAAACCCTGGAGGAGGAGGAATGAGTGCAAAAGAGTACGCTTTTGTAGGTTTCCGGCCACTTTAAACAGTTACGGGATAAATGCATATCCACAGGGTATTTCGTGTCAACTAACACAATTTCAAATCAAATAAGTTATCCATTCTTTTTCCCAATATTGTTGTAACTATGAACGAGATCATTATTTTCAATTTTTTTTATGGTCACTTTTATTTTCATCCAATCTTATTCGACTATTAATAAGATATGAGGATATAAGTAAAATTCAATGAAAATATAAACACCTCCAGGGCCAGGTTTTCCACAGTTTCCCTTGGCCCTGGTGCAATTGCGATCCAGTGTCGCATTAGAAAGGAAGGGGCTTCTCACTATTAAAATGTTAAAAAGTTTTTTTTCCTGTGCCCGTTCGTGTAAAACTCTCCAGAGTATTCATTAACGTCATTACATTAAGTAATAATTATTATCGTTATTATTCAAAGAACGAGGCACTAAAAAGGAAAGTCTCAATCTGGAAAAGTCAAATGAAAAATACTTGGAGATTTATGTCTCAATTCAAACCAACGGAACAAGACGTTCCAATCGAATAAATTGTTCATCTCTAGTTGGACGTTCCCCGGAGGTTAAAGACCTTTTCACGCCCTTTAACACTCGATGGGACCAGAAACATTGCAACGCAAAAAAAGCAATAAAAATCGTTTGCATTTGCAGGGATTTCAATATAAAAAAAACTAGTGAAACAAAAAAAAAGGTACTCGTTACGTACGATTGGACACGAAAATTTTTATATTGAAAGAGCTTGAAGGGTTTCGGACGAAGCTGAAGCCGAGATAACTGTGGAGTTCGAGGCAAGTGGAATGAAGCAAGTAAAGCGAGACCGAGGGGAAGGGGGAGGGAGGGAGATGGGGGGTTAAATGGAAGGGTGAAAGGAGCTTGATACCGGTTGCAGGGTAGTTGCCTAGGCGTTTGCAGTATGGGAGTGCCAAGGAAGAACCGGAAGATGAGAAGAAAGGAAACGGATGGTGGGCAACGGCGAGAGAACGTGGAAAGCGATGAGGGTTGCGGGACAAGGGCACGTGTCCTCCTACACCTCCACAAACACATACATGTATAATAATGTGTGTGCGCGCGTATGTTCATATATATATTCACACATAAATATGTATATATAATATACAGAACCGCGCCGACAATCGTATCTGTATTACATCCGGTCGTGACAATTTGCAATTCAACGCCGGCAAGGATAGAACGTCTGAAACGGCAATCGACGGTTCCGCCGCTCTGCAATCTCCCCCATCCTTCTTCTCCACTTCCTTCTCCTCCTTCCCTATTCCTCCATCTTCTCTTCCTCTTCGTCCTTCTCATCTTTACCTCGTATCTAACTCCCAGCTTCCCTGCGATACACACTTTGACTATAAACTCTCTAGCCCTGCAACAATCCTTCCTTTCTCCCTCTCTCTCTCTCTCTTTCTCTCTCTCTCTCTCCTTGTTTCCGTCTTTCCTTCTCAATTCATCTCTGTCTATACTGGCTATCTATCTGTTTATAGCTTTCTATCTCTGTCAACTTGCTATCCGTTTCCTTATCTCTCTCTCCATCTGAATGTATCACGTCTCCTTCTCTCCTCTCTATTCTCTCTTTCTCTCTACCGGCCTCTATTTTCATCTCTGTTTCTCCCTCCCTTCCTCTTTCTCTCTCTCTCTACCTCTATTCGTCTGTCTGTCTCTCTCTTTTTGTTTGTCTTCCTTCCTCTCTCTCTCTCGCTCTCTCTTTCTCTCTCTCTCGTCTTCGTACCCATTCACAAGGGCCGTGTATTCTACATCTGAGTTTGATCCCAGCGAATCGGTTATGGCTCTGGTGTTAACCATGGAAATAAAGGCATACCCACCAGAACTTGCAACAGGGTTTACAATGCCTCAGAATATCTGCCTCCACTACGAGACAGTCCATCCCACTCGACTACATACATAACAAACCGCAAGATGTACTTTGTATACGTTTATGCAAAGCGTGCAATCCCTACCAAATATATATACCCCTATACGATCCGTAATACCATAAAATTCTGCATAAATTGAGATACGTCAATGTTGCTCATATGCGGACTCGACCCGTCATTTTATTCACGATAAACACTCATCAAAATTCATCTTTACCTTTACATTCTCACGATACGTTTTGACAAACGTCATAGATTTTAACATTGTTTTTAAAGCTTACCCCGTCGCACTGTAAAAGAAACAATAAACCAAAAATTTTAATACCAAATGGTTCTTTCGTATGGAACTCCCATTTGATAACTGCAAACCTCATAGTTCTCCGTATTTTTGTCTTTTCATCAAATATTTTTATAGAGATTCTGCAAAATGTGCTGCAACAATAAAGATATCGCTGTCGTGAAAAATAAAATACCATTTAAGGAGACTTTTTTATCGATTTATCCTGCATCAGCATCGAAATGTATTCTTTCTTCGTGTATATAGCTCGATTTTGTATTCATCGTATTCCTTGTATTCCATCATCGTTCTTTTGTCACATATAACACTCATATATTTCGATGAAATGGCTACAGCCTAATGTAGAACAATGTTGAAAGCTTCAATGGCTTCAACTTCTTTTCGTTCATTTGTAAGCTTTCGATACAAGAGAAGACGAGAAGAATATCTGTCGAAGTGAACATTGAACTGGTGTATACATCGATTCAACTGTTATATAACTATGTTTTCGCAGATGGAAACTGAGACACGAAGTACAGAGCACATTGAATACTAAGGATCGATAAGTCGTCGGCTGTAAGCTAGATAGACATGGGCAAAAGAGGCAAAGAGTTTCGAATATAGAGATTGAAGAAGAGAGACGGGAAAGCATCGAGCAAACATCAAGTAAACGAAATCTCGTGTTGAAAAATAAAAAAAAAAACAAAAATACATCCTATTCCGTCCGTGTATGTTTTGTATATATTGATTTAACTTATTTTAAAAACACACCTGTTTTTAAACGTGAAGTTACGAAATGTCGAATAATCTTCGACATCGATATAATACGAAGAATATTATTTATTATTATTCTCGATATACGAATTTTTGCCTCAGATATTAAATATTTTTTGGTTATAAAAAAACCGTTGCTGGATTCACGATCGAACTCAATTTGTTTTACACCGACAATTTTAGGAGTACACATTTTTCCCAATTTCGAAATGTACACGCAGCACGATTCGCTCTTTTCAATAGAATACATGGAGTAGCAGATCATTCATTAATGTTATCGATGTTTTTTTTTTTTTTTTTTTTTTTTTTTTTTTCATTAATAATATCGAGCTCGAACATTTTGCCCTCTCCGTTTGTCAAGAATTCCAATTCGTTTTTTCCTTCATGATTTTGCAAATAAAATGTCTGACAGTTCGGGAATATTCATGCACTCGTCACAATTTGATTTTTTTCATCGAATGAAATGACTATACAAATGAATGAATTTTTGAAATTGATATAAATTCGTTTTCAATCACGACTACGAGCTCGATTTTATCCCGGTCCATTTGTCAAGAAAACCTGTTTTTTTCATTTTTTATTCATTTTTAAATTCGCATCGAAAATCTGCAAATGATTACGTCACATTGTGAGTCCCTAGCCTAATTCAAGACTCTGGAATTTTCAGTCCAGAAACACCTCGTACTCGTCGAACGGTCGCGACCTTTTCATCAGACGTTTGTACACATTAAGAGTTAAATAATCAATCAGGCCGTAACAAATTATTGTTGATGGTCATCAGTAGGTCAAAAATGATAAAAGTTTGCACTTGCCACATATTTATTCATAATTTCCGAGTCAGTTTTTACTTGTTTCGTAATTGTGAGATAGAGAAACGACGACAAATATATACTTTGTAGAAAAATGCAGACGTGGCTTCATGAAGGATTTCTTTCAGCATATTGGAGATGGTTGAACAATGAAATACAAATGTCAGAGACGAACTATGTGCATATACATATATAAATGGACTCAGGACTGGCCAGTGGCCAGTAGTCAAGGCTTTCGATTCACGTTTTACGAGAGTGGACCCTTTTTACTGTAACACATGAGGGAAGGGTCGGACAGTTATTTGGCTACCGAATCCAATTTGACAAGCAATTGAAAAATACTTTCCCGTGCTCTTGCTTCCTTCCTTTTTTTTTAAAACCCTTTTTTATCTGTTTCTTTCTCTTCCCTTAACTCTCCAATCTCCTTTTCATTTGCCCTATTAACGTTGCGGGTTTTCAATTGCCACCCTTTATAACCAGCATGAAATCCTACAACTACAGACAATTGTACAAAATGCTACGAGCACGTAATATAACGAAATTCCCTTTAGACCTCATTCAAAATTCATTAGAGCAAATTTCTCTCAACAGTATTCAAACATAGCAAATTTTGCTAACTTGCTATTTATGCGGTTAAAAGTACATGCGAATAGACCAGAAGTTGACGAAATATAACTGAATAACCCTTTGACGTGGTCAAGTTTCTAATAAAAACGGATTCATCGAAACGTCACCACAACTTCCCAAATTTCCGTAATTTCAAATTTATTCATTATGCATGCACTCGCTACTCACGAATTATAAATACAAGTGAAATAACGTTTAAGCATATTTCTCTTTGACAAAGTTGTATTCACCGCAAAATCGATTCCTCGAAACAAATGTTCGAATGTCCTCGATTTCCTTAACACAGAATTTAATCGTTCGAAAAATTGTTGAAAAAGGTGAACGAATGTCGCACTTAACGAGACTGAATGACTTTTCGATGTAAACAATGTAATGAAATCATATTAAGGGTGAATGCGCAATGTAAATAATTTTGGTATTTGAAAATTATGCATTAAAATTGCTTTTTCAAATCTTTCCACATCGTTTCAACATTAAAACGCGCAATAAAACTTTCTACCGGTTGAAAAACGATCGTAAATGCGAGTTATTGTACGCACAGATGTTCACGGTCATTTTAAGCAAATTGCATTATGAAATTTCAGAACTTGGCAGAAACGATTTAACTTCACGGTGCGAAGCAGCAGCAGCAGGGGGCATCTTCGTTAAATATTTTTGCACGCGATTATTTTCAGAGACGAGAGTTTCATTTGCCCCAGAGATTGCTATCTTTCGTTCATCAATCATTTCTCTCGTATCTATTTTTCAAAAGATAAAAAAACGATTGCAGGATGCAGTTTTAAAGAGACGAGGCTGGGCAGCGAGGGTGGCAAGCGAGATCTATGGCCACAGTTTGCGAAAGAGTTTTCACCTTCACCATTATTTTCGTCGAATGCACAATAAATTATGTGATGAGAGAGAAAGAAAAAGGAACGAAAACCGGATCATTATTTCAACTTAATGCTTAAGGCTAAAACTTATCATAAAAATAATAAAAGATTATCATTTGTTTTGACCCGTTGAGCCATCGTGGATGGCTCAAATCTTGAATAATAAAAAGGACAATTACCAAGAGAACAAAACACGAAATCCAACAATTACATTGTTGGCACTTGATTCCCTACATTTTTGGACATTTTAAATGGCAATTACTTTATCCAGAGTATCTCTATTAAAATCAAAAAGAAAGATTAAATATCTGTGAAAACGAAGGTGTGACAGATGAGTGTTCATGTTGGTTTAGCACTGAGTTTTGGTAATGTACCTCCCGTCCACTGGTTTCATTCCTTAGTCATGGAAATTTGGTTTAACTCAATTCCCTTAATATGTGTACAGAAGAACATTTGACAGTACGAAGATAAGTTGCAGGCTGTAGTTTAGTTTGGGTTATAGCGAAAAGCTGGCTCGAATCTATCTTCTGTAGAGGAGTTTGTCTTCCGAATTAGTTAGGGGGAAGGTTATAGTACGTGCTGTAAATGTGTTCACGCGACCACGAACTTCACTCCGGTGTTTGTACTCGTCAGGAAGATCCGTAAGAGAGTTCTACAAGCGAAGAGAGTAGAGTAGAGTTTTCAAGCTTGGAGGCACACATACGTATTAAAAGGTACGTCTGGACGTACTCTCGTAAAACAACGTATCTCGCAACGTGATAGAGGATGGCTGCAATGTTCCGCTTGGACAAAAGACGTAGCATTTCCTGGTTGCACTTTAAAGCTCTCCCAGGTTGCCAAGGTGATGTATTACTATTGCTATTAGCTTTAATACAGTGAAGAACGTCGATGAAAAGGAAGAAAAAGGATAAGTACAAACTCTTGAGTATCTTGAAACAGTGTAGCGCGGTTTGTGGCAATATTCTCGAGAGTTTGCGCGCATAAAAATCGAACGAGAGCCTGGATTTTCGTTTGGGAATATATAAATATATATATAGAAGAAATTTTCTAGTTGTGGCAAAGTAAAAAGAGGCAGAAGAACCTACTTTACGTCGTTGGGAGAGCCATAAATTCAATCTAGCAGTTCCGTCGATAATATCAAAACCTTTGGGACCTCGTCTAAGGAATCTCTTACGTCGAGGAAGTTCGCCTACGTACGTTTGGCCAAAGAAAAAGCGGGTCAGATCGTTTCGAGCTTTAATATACAACAAGTCCAGAGAGTCTATCCGGCCATGCATCTCGTACGTAGTCTACAGAAAGTGTATGTATAGTTTATCCGCGTCGAGGATGTACGTTCACCTGCTGTTGCTTCGTACTCTCCACAGCTACAAACTCGAGGATCGTTGCCAGAACCACCAGCGTAGCTTGAACCATGAAAAGGGTAGGCAGAAACTTCCGGCAAACACGAGACAAAGGCCTCTCCTCGTGTCGGGGTATAACCATCCCCCGTACGTTAACGCGGCACCGCATTAAAATTCTATATATAACGGACTCACACCATCATCTCGTCCTCTGTTTCCACGTGTTATTGTTATATACGCCGGTGTAAATGAGCTTCCGGATTTAAAGATATAGACCATGTGGATTTATACACAGTGTACGAAAAATCGTGCTGATTATTATTCACGCTATAAGTAGATCGCTATATTCTTTGAAGAGAGATTCTTCGTCCTCATTCGATTCTGATTTACGATCCCATAAAATTGATTAAACAATGATAAAGCCAATCTGATGGGCTATTGAATATGAGGGGATCTTGTCAACGCACACGAATGTCAAAATAACTGTCAAACGATCGAAATGTCATCAACATTGCTCGATAGGAAAGAATGGAAAGGATTTTCCTTTCAGGAAAATGGTGTTTTTTCTAAACCTTGCACGATTTTGAGGACATCCTATAAGTAAATTGTTTGAATACAGATATTGTTGAAAGTTAACAGAGGGTGGAATGACCGAGAAACTAGAAAGGGTGGAAAACGCTGGGATAGCGAGACGAAGATGCTTCCTCTTGCTTCGAAGAGGGTGAAAACAGGAAACTTCTGCTGTTCGCGGTTCAGCGTTGTGGTGAGAGAGAAAGATGTTGCTCGGCACACGACCCGTTTAATCCGGACATCCGTTAGTATGTCCGTAGCCACTTAACGTTGTGTTGCGGTGTGTGTCGTACACGAAGGAGAGGTGGATGTCTCAAGAAGAACTTTTTTTCGATACAGTATAGCAGCAAATAAAAATAATTGCCGGGGAAAGAAAAAGTACTTGAAAGCAATTAGATCGAGTTTCATTTTTGTTTTTTCTTTGGCTATTTCGCTAATGACAAATTTTTTCGGATCTTTTGCATAAGCAGTCTGCTTCGAGGCTTTTGAATAGCCTCAAACGCTTCACATGTTCAAGAAGTTTATTCCAAAGGGACTCTGAAAAGGACTTGTCATCTTAGGTCAAACTAAGCCTCGGCTAACCACTTTGTACGGAGTATATTTTTCATCCTAAAGCAACCTGGAAACTTCTTTTCCCATTCAACCTAAACACTGTGATGTTAAGGGGGCTGTAAAGCCACAATATCGAGATGGACAGGCTTCATGCACGATCTAAGCTTCGACAAAGCTTCTTTGAAAAGCGATGGAAAGACGGAAAAAGGGAAAAAGATAAAGGCTCAGCTTGCGAAAGCTTTGTGTATACGTGCGTGGGATAAAGAAGTTACACAGACTCCACTCGAACAGAGCACAAAGAGTTCGCGTTGCACAGCGTTTAAACACGTAGATATATATTTTTATATAGTTATATATTGAATCCATTGTAATACAGAAGTCTATCCAAAGGAGACGCTGATACGGAGAACCTACTACGGATTTTCTTTCATCCATATTTTTCTTCTGTTATTACTCTGTGTACGCAGTGTTATAACAAGTACAAACGTTGGATTTCGTTCATCAGTATGTACTCTCAGAACTAAAAGGCATGAAAAATGTTAGCTGGATACATCGTAGCCTTGAAGAGAACAAAATAAGGGTCGACTCTAATTCAAGAACAGAATAAAAGGCTAAAAGTCCAACACAGTATACGCCTTTATTGTTCTTCCTCTCAAAAAAAGTATGTTTACTTGCTTCAACACTCATCTCCGCATCCTTACCTTTTATGGTTATTTATACTCTTCCATTTTTTGCCCATAAATTTTGTAGCCTATACAACCTTTGGCACTTTTTCACTAACTCTCGAGCCCCTTCTAATATTTCAACGTTTTCGTCGCATATATTCACTTGTTCATGTACTTTTTCTTGTGCCTTCTCTATAAAGGTACTAAATACACTATTTAGGAGATTAGCGCAAAACGTGTATGTTGAGAATTTCCTAATCCTCGAACTATACCGGTAATAATCTCCTCTTGGTTAGTTGTGCATAGTTGTGTGCACTGAGAGAGGATTGTTAAGCTCAAAAGCTATTCAAACTCGTTCCAGAAACTATGTACGTATTAATACATGAAAATTTTACGTAAATATAAATATAAATATACGTGGGTATACTTTAGAAATTTTAATCGAAAGCAAATCGAAGCGTACTTCATTAAAAATTTGATTTTATTGACGATGTTACAATTAATTAATCACAATTTGTCTTTCTTACAATATGTTTACCGTAGGGTAGATAAATAAATAAATTCCAGTGCGACAGTCAAATGGTATCTCCAGAAACAATTAATGTTTCAGGAGAAATTCGATTCAAATGTCAATAACATTAATTTTTTTCATTGAAGTATTTTTCATTGATCATGGAGCTTAAAATCATGGGCCAACTGAACAATAATCAAAATTATAATGATCGAAGTGATTTCTAAGACGCACAGCGTTCAAGAGACAAGTTGGCGTGTCTTTGCAACGATCACCCTTCGTTGTATTTATCTCTAAACACTTAATTCACATAATTACTTATTTTTTCTTTGCTTCCTAAACTTCCGGATGCAACTGCAAAAGTAATACTGAAAATTGTGGAGAAGCAGAAACTTTCCAAACTCCGAGAAATGACCCGGAACGTTGGCAAGTATAAGATTCAGCCACCCTCCATTCACGTATCGATATCGCTCGCCTTCCAAATAAATTCATATTTCGTTTTCAATAATATGATGTAGATAGGTCGGCAGTAAGCATCTTCACTAGTCATTGAAAAGCTCATGGTTATCCGTTTCGAATGTGTCAAACGACGATACTATTTTTCATCAATTTTTTCGATCGGTTTGTCAGATAAACTGAAATTAGATCCGGAATCCAATAGTTTTTGAATATCGTCGAAAGAAAGTCTCTTGGTCTCGGGAACGAAGAAATAAATGAAGAAGATACCGGAGAAGGTTATCAAAGCGAAGGTATAATAAACCGAGTAAATGCCAAAAGCCGATGTGGCAGGTTCGTAGAGTCTGGCGACGACGAATCCTAATACAGAACCGTACATACCAAGAATCATAATGGCAAGAGCCTTGACATTTGTCGGAAATATTTCGCCAACCAAGAGCCACGTGACACCACCAAGTCCTGGTAGAAGAGCAAGATGAAATCCTACGACACCGACGAGGGGTACCCACGAGAAGGAGCTCGTGTCATACTCGAGATATTGCAGATGAAAGTAAACACCAACAAGCAATATAAAAATAGCAGTTAACAAGGTTGACAACAAAAGGAGTGGACGACGTCCGAGTGAGTCGACGACGAAAAGTGAACTAAGTCCGGCAACCAGCTCGAAAGCGCCCAGAATTAGGAGGGACCAGTTGGTCCAACCGGTTAGACCTGAATTTTCGAAAATGACTCCAGCGTACGCTATAATCGCGTGACTTCCGGTGAGCTGCTGGAACGTCATCAATCCCAATCCAATGATAAAAGCTCTTTGATTGCCTTTTATGCGAAAGAGTGTCGCCACACTCGATTCGTCCCGGTTCTTGCGCTCCTTGGAAACACTTATTTCGAGAGAGCGCAATTCTTCCTCTACGTCCGACCTTCGTCGTAGCCATACGAGAGAAGCTGCTGCTTTTTCTCGCTTTCCTGTCAAATCAATAATCGACGTTAATCATCTTCCTGCAATCTCTGACTTGAGCGAATCACGGACTATGATTTATCGTAAGATAATCAATAACGATACGACGTGTGTTGACTGACAGTTTGACATGATAAAATTTCTCAACTCATGGCATCTTCTACATGCTCCATAGTTTCATGCTCAGAATGAATGGAATACGCGTTCGAGAAAAAAAAGCTCGTTATCTGAGCAAAACAAACCCAGTCTACACAGAATCATAAGCGCTCGTCGAAGAAAATTGATTGAATAATGTTACCTCTCATCAGCCAAAAGTACGGAGTTTCTGGCATCCACGGGAACGCGAGTAGAAATATGATCAGTGGAATCGACGAAAATAGCGACAGCATTGGTCGCGAAATCCATGGTCCAACACTGAGCGATAGGACCATTCCACTGATTAAAAAGATAGTCAGGCCTGAACCAAGGACTCCGCGTATTCTGTCTTCAGCGATTTCACCGAGATACATCGCTGTCAAAGGGTAAGAAGCACCCAAACCAAGTCCAGCGATGAATCTACCAACGTCAATTAATAAAACGGTCCTTGCTAATCCAATAATAATCCAAGATATTAGCATGACAACTACGGTTCCACCGAGCGACCATTTTCGTCCGATCCGATCGACCAATAAATTGCTAAGTAACGGTCCCAATATAGCAGCGAAAATGACTATGCTAACAATCCAGGAACCTTCTTGCGGTGTTATTGTTATTTCATCATCTTCCTTTTCATCTTTCCCGTTAATTGTTGTGAGTAACAATTTTGGTAAAGAAGATGAGGGCCAGCCGCTTATAAGACCGGCATTAAGCATCGCCAAACTTCCTACAGAAAGAAGTCGTCAAGGAAACGTTTCTACAGTTAATCCGTTAAAAAAAAGTTCAACATTATGGTAAAAAGACGACACATCGTCACGATGATCTCACCAAGAAGAGCAGCAAAGCATTGTGCAACGATTGGACCCATGATTGAAAACAACGATTATATTTCCTTTTTCTGCCAAAGTATATTTCTGTGATCGATTGTTCGTCACTAACGTTCCGATGAGTTCCTGTACAATCAACTTTTATACATGAAAATGATTGTTTGTGTAAGCACCGCCACAATAAACAAGAATTGCAGTAAATTTAATCTCGTTTCTCTTTCGACGAATTAAAACTTGTCACCACTTCAACAAAACTTTGTTAATACTTCGATCGAACCGGAAATGAATTTCTAGCGATTAACGGAGAGACAAATCGGCCAAGCAGCACTGCTAAGAATGACAAATTCAAAAGAGAAGCAGACGGAGCGCGAATCACATCTAACTTCTCTCGCGTATCCAGGAAGCTATATATCATCACAGAATTGAAGATTAAAGAGATAGAAGTAAAAGGGAAGGGGCTACTTATCTCTTATTCACTTCGGATAAGCCTACAAGTACTCTCATTATTGTTAGTGTATTTGTCAAATAATTATGAGATCATACCGTATTTTATTTTTAATAAAAATAACTTTGATAAGGTAAATAAAAAGTCACAACAGATTTTTTATTATTAAAAAAGCTTTATCATGTTTTTCATCTTGACATTCAAAAACAACTATTCTGTAATTATTTCAGTTCCTTCCATCCTTTTTTTCCAAAAAACTATCCCTCTCCTACTTGCTTTCTGATATTTTTAATTTACTCATATATATGCAATCTCGCTGTTCCGCTACAAACGACATTCGTACTGATAAGAGTATCAACGACTCGAAAAATTAACGCGATTGACCAACTGATTAATTCTATAATCGATTAGCCGATGACCGACTTAAGTAACACAGATGAAGAAAAGAATGATGGTGTGATTAGAAATCTTCAAGATTCATTATCACCTTGAATCATACACGATGAGACCTTGAAGTATATATACTGCAACGTGACTAGGTGAAAAATGTTCGAATATAGATATAATGCCTACAGAAAAAAGGTCGTCGCATGTGGGTGGACAAAACTGGCGCAATACTTAATATAAAATAAGTGGCTGTATCGCTTAACAGCTTAAATATCTTGAGGCGCGTGAGGCTTAGGTTGAAATGTTAGCAGCGAAGGTTATAGAGATTGAAAAGTGTGGACAAGTGTCGCTGATTCAGCATTTTCATATGAAGGGATCTGGGAGATTTCAGATTTTGATAATTGATATTAAAATGGTTCGAAGAACCAAAAATATATTTAGATCTCAAAAACACTTTTGAAAAAGTATAGGAAACGTGTCTTCCATGTCAAGCGAAAGTGCATACACTCGCCAAGCATCTTTCACGTATCACAACTTCAACAGACATGGACTCCAGAAATTTTTGGAAACTTCGTACTCAAAAGAACCTTTCGTACGCTCGCATCGCAAAAATCCATTCCTTCACGTATATTTCTAATCTTGATCGGTAAACTTTGAGATGGAAAAATAAGATGGTCTTCAATGTCGTCGACCTCGGTTTTCACCGACGTTGATTCGCCCGAAATGTGTTTTCCTTACAATGTTCAATGATTTAAAATTATTCCTGATAATCAATCTAATATGTTCGATTCTATTGTAGTAGTCTGAGCGAAAGTTTTAATCAATTCAACTGAATGGCTTCATGGAATCTCGAACGAAATCGATATTGCAGATTCAATGTGCACGACTGAACGATTTCTTAAAGAACAAAATGTCATGTTCGACGATTTCACGAAGTAAAATAGTTAGTCGGTGTAGGTTAGTAGTTAATTTTCTTTAAATTAAACTTTTTTCTCAGTGGGGCAAATGGCTTATTGTCCATGAACTGGACTAGTTCAGCTCACATGACTTTGTGAACACCCTGTACACGAATATACGAGAGTAGTCAGCAATAAGAGTGTCGACAAATTTTAATAGGAGTACTCTTGAGATAGGTACCCCGGTGTAAACATAAAAAAAGTACTATGAAATATAAAATGCGACAACACCCAGTTTTAATTAAAACGCCTATCCTCAAACTCGATTCGTTTACCATAAATTTAAAAAGCACTTTTCCAACACTAATTAATTATTTTTTTACACGACTACGGTACTAAACCAACCAACGCAATCCTCCCCCAATCCCTGATTGCGTATGTTTAGCATACAAAAGTGATTAATTCTTGAGAAACAAAAAAAAAACTGTTGTCACATTTTCAAGTGATTGTAAATGACTGCAAAACAGAAACAAAGCAGCGATAAAAATATATAGACCGAAAGTGAAGACACTAACTTTCAGGCACGTGTTTTAATGGAAATTGGAGTTGGCTTTGTGCCCAAAATTTGATACGTCCATTTGAAGCCAGTTTCATGTGTTCTAGGAGTGAAATTCGACGATACACTTATTAGGGTTTTCATATGAATACAGCTTACTGTTTTAAAGTGAAATACCAATCTCCAAATTTCTTTGTTGGGGAAATAATTGTTGTTCCTTGACAGCTCCCACTTACTTCAAGTATAAATTAAATAATAATTAGATGAGGTCAAAAGCACAAGAAAAAAAATGAAAGAAACGGTTGTAAAATATCTTATAATGTAACCGCGCGGTGGCCATTTATCAGTCTCCATAAATGCGACGCAGATAGAACGATTGTGGCTGGTTGGCGAGCTTGTATGAAGAAGGAACAAGGCGCGCGAGAGTTTTGGCGGTATATCTAGGAAGTATGTTATGCTCTACATAGCGAGAGAGATTTATATCTATAGACTGGTGAGGGTAGGCGAGAAAGCCGTGTAGATTGGTGGGTGCAAGAAACGCGTAAATTTATGGGATTTACGTGAAAGGCGCAAGCGCCCAAAGATCTGGTCTGGTGCTCCAGAGGTTTGGAAAGTCTTGAGATCAGTTCAGAGCTACCCTCAACCTTCATATCCACCTTTATTTCGTCTAAGGAATACCAAAGTATATCCATATTTACGTATATGTAAATATCTATCTCGACAATGTTCATAACGTAAAGCCATTCCGAAGAGTCTGTTCATTCTAGAGTTACTTTGCAGCAATAGAATACCGCAGTTATACAGAAACAATAGACATTCAGTGAGCTTGAGAGTTTTGCAAACTCGATATTGCTATGTACGCGACTGTCACCCTCATTGTCGAGTAATACCCTGTGTGAATGCTTACATTTCGGAGAGCGAAGCTACAACCGAGACAGGCTTCTTCTCTTGGTGCTTGAAAAACAAGGCACGTGGGAAACGTAAACGAAACAGTTTCTTCGCCTCCATACATTACGTGTTTGGTACCAATCTATCTCAAGTAAAAGCAGCATGTCATGTTGATGATGAATGAAATCCATCAGAATGAATACCTGGATATGTGTACGTCGTATGTATATATACATACATTTATGATCGTACGATCTGCGGATGAACCAAGAGAACAAGATAAATACAGTTGAGGGATCACGCCCAGCGTTAAATAATCCATTAATCTGGGGATAAGCACACGATTCGTTGACCATCCACACACGGTTCGTTGAGCAGAATGGAGAATGAAAATTGTGGCCCGATATATAGATATTTAACAAGGACCTTTACATATCGTAGCCAGGACCGAGTTTGTCCTCATACTTCTATGTATATAGAAACATATGTATATATATATGCATACATCGAAAATCGGATAGTGAAAGATATAGTTGGTAGGCCCGGTGTGGCATGAGTGCCAACGTATATAGCTCGTAATCGAGATTAGAAACAGGAGCTTATCGATGAGAATTAAGCGGCTTAGCGGACGGTGGAAAACGATCGAGGCATCAAACTCTCGTACGTATACGTGTTTTGTCACCTGTGCTGCACGGTTACGAGGAAGCTTTTTCGCTTTTTCAACTTCAGTACGCGTGTACAATTACAGGGATATTGCGTTATTAAAAATAAAAAATCATTAAAAAAATAAACTATTCTAGCGTTAAAAGCTTCACAAAAAACTTCTCGGTATATTGGATTTTATTTTTATTTTTTATTTCATGCTTTTTATGAGAAAAAGCTTCAATTTACCGGGAATTTTTCTTTTATACATTCATTTGTTTCGTCATGCAATATAAAAGGGTCGGGCTTTTCATGAAACGTTACACCATTGTTCTGATGGACACGATTGAAAGCCAACGAAGCCAACAACGTCAAGGACCTATATGGTAGCTGCGATTGATGGGCAACATCAATTGGAACCCATGCACGATCATCCATCGCTATATATGTCTCTAACGTAGCCTAACCCACCAACCAATATTTGTTGTGAGATGCATTTTTCACTCTCCAATAGCGCAAAAGTCCCACCGGAAACGAACTACCGAAGGAGGGAAAAAAACCGTGAGATTTCGATTTTTATTTCATCCCAAACGAGGAAATACTCTCGAGACATACGTGACTCGATGGTTTGCTGCGAGAATCTCTACTATACTTTCGAGCCAACGTTTTACTACTTTCCGCTTGCGTCCACTTGGCCACATTGTGGTAAAATCTTGTTTTTATCATTTATCGCGAGCGAGTCATTAAAACTGATTTTCGTATTCAAAACAAAATGTCTGTAGCCACTGTATACAACACAGTGTTGTTGTAGCAATCGAATTTCAAAAATTCATAAACACTATTCTCACTCCGGCATTTATCGTAAAATAAATTGATAGTATTTACTTTTATATTGTCATGATATAATGAAATAAGAAAAGAAACTAATGGATCTTTGTTTTGCTGTTTTTCTGCTTCGTAAAAGCTAGCAGAAGACGTACTCATTGTAGAACTTATTCAAATACGAGTAATGGAAGTCACATATATTTTTTGTTTACGGATATGTCTATATATATATATGACGAATCGATAATGCATTATTTACCATCCTGATTGCAGGAAGCTTTATGCCCGCGGTGAAACATGTTTTAGTGGTAAAAAGTTTGCAGGCATTCGACGGAAACCTATTCCGCGTCGATTTATCTGGGTCATCCATATTAATGAAACTTGCTCGGTTCCATAACGTCAGACACATTTATAGCTCTACCAAAACTTTTTGGTTGTACCCCAAGTTTGTTGATAAAATAGTATGAAAAGCATTCATACCATGAGCCAAGGCTGCTTTACTTGAGGTACACTTGTAATTGCGTAGACGTGTTTCCCTTAATTCTCTTACTCGGTTATTTTTCAAGCGAACTTTCAGTTGAAGTTGTAAAACTGTTCCTAATCGTCCGTACTTGATAACTGCAGATTCCATAAATGGACGATTCGTAATGGTGAGTAAAGATTCTCGTTGCGGGAAGTAATTACTATATATTTTTTTTTTTAAGGTTTCTTATTTGATCCTGATTGAATAACGTCGTTGATTAGACAAAAGTGCGCACATGCTTGCCGTCCCACTGGTGAAGTTTCTCGTAATAACCACAACATTTTCATTTTATTTTCTTCAAGATTCTCACGTCCACGAGCAATAATTTGGCTCTGATTAAGCTCCGAGTCTCCACATGTGATGGTCATTAAAAAATATAGTCTTACGTTTGGAGCCTGCGGTCTTGGACCAAAAATGACCTCAGGACATTCGGTTCGTTGGAAACATTTGGAGCATCTGGGTACCTTACCATTATGTGTCTAGGCCTCAAATAAAATTCCTAACAGCAACAACAGCAACATCAACGTTATCACCATGGAACGCATCGCCCAGCACACAATTCCCAGCATCAGTTGCCATGATATTACGAGAAGCTGACGTTGCTGCGGGCACTCCGCGTCACACCAGGATCAGGAGCTTCATATACTGTTGTCTCTATAACTATATTTGTGACTATAGAGAAGCCTCGCTTGCGTATAACAAGCTATAACTTTGTTGGAAAAGCGTACTGAATTATTCATGACTGGTGATAACCCGCGAGTTCCAAAGCACGTAGTGAGATAGCGAAGGCTTGGCTAACTCGTATTTTGGTCTTGTCTACCTCGCCTCCACCTTTTTTCTTCTTTTTTCGACAGCCAATGTAGATCTAGCCTCAACTGGCTATTTAATAGGCATTCGATTTCCAATGCGTTTATCGACAACCGTACCCATCCCCCTCTTATTCTCCCTCTTGTAATGGTCATTGTGGAAATACGTGTACATCATGTGATGCAAATATCAATGATTATGGCACTCTTTGCTTCCCCCGTGCGACGCAAGTTTAGTTTACTTTGACATCGAGAGAACATAATTCGCTATTGTTATTAGTCGATCTATATTATAGATTCATGAATAAATGATCAACGCAGTCACCAGCTCCGCTGATATCAACTTCATCAGGGAGCAGACATGCAGAAAAAAATATTTCACATTTCCAATTCTGTATTGAAAGAGTGCATTTTTTATGTATTAATTCAACTAAACGTAGAATTGAAGAGACAACGTGAACCCTTTAGAATTATTAACGATCTGAGGCTTGATTTTTATCAACAAAACACGTCTCATCGTTTATTATTAATTATTTCCTGTGAAACGGCGAGTAATTATGAATAACCGTGAAATATTCCGAACATTATTAATATCATGAGACATTTTCGATCTTTAGTTATTAAATATTTTGTTGGTGGAATGCATCAGACTTTCGAACTCTTCCTACCGGAAAGTCTATTGAAACAACAACTTGAGACAAAGCACATATTTCGTTTAATAGAAAAATGAAAAATGTTTTTCATGCAAGTTTCAATTTTAAAGAGACTTGATTGCTGAGAGAATAATTGTTCAGATTAATTCGTACCGTGAGCGTTTTAGGATCGCGGAGTGCGGATATATTCTTTGGTATTATAATTCGTAAGAGGCTTTTTGTATTAGAGGATTTGTATTCAAGTATGGTTTTCCCGTGCAAGAGTTATTCGAGGAAAGTTTTTATCTAATGGAGTCGTCCAGTGGACAAGAGTTGCATCCAGGAGAGTTGTAAATGGTGGCTGAAAATCAGTATTTATTATACACACCCAGGTTAAAGTGGTGGGAGCGATTTTCGTTGGCGGATTATATAAAACGCTACAAGTAAAGTCGAGCCAACTTTTTTAATTCTCCGTTCTGTCAGAACTTTCGTCTATTAAATTAACACTGTGCGCAAAAAATCTTCTGAGTGCTTTTTCTTTCACATCCTCTCTTTGGCCCTTGAGTCTTGGCTTCGAACTCTCCTCTTACAATTTTCCCTCCTCTTATCTTTTCGTTTCTCGGCTAATTCATTTTAGTAATGTTTTAATTATGCTATGCGTCGTACATAAAACTTTCGACTCCTGACGGATACACACTCGCGAGGAAAAAAAAAGTGCAACAAGCGTCAAAAGATTGGTAATCTCGCATACGAAAAAGAATACAAGAATCTTTTATCGGTTAAGGTCCAAAAAGAAAAAACTGCCTGAAAATGTTGATTCACGTTCGAATCCTCATAAACATGAGGTAAAACGAAATTTAAGAACTTCGCAAGAATTTGGTTCGATCAGAAAATCCCAGAAGTTTATATTTGTCTGTGAGGAAGCGGATGAATTCGAATCGTACTAATGCTGCGATAAGTTATGACAAAGCACGTGTTGTTCATGGAATAAAAAAATCAATAGAAAGCTATAAACTCGTATCGAAATATAGATCGCGATGGAGCTCGTATCGAAAAATGAAATAAATCATCGTTCCGTTCTCCTGCATCGGATTGAATTGCAAATGTCAATAAACCAGCTCCTCGTAATCTTTCATACGTTGAGCAGTTATGTTGACTTTGAGTTTATGACGTCAAAACAGAAAAATAGTTCTAGTAGTTTAAAAAAAATGGAGTTATCACAAATGATCTGCAGAATTCTCCACATGCTGCACTTTCTTTACGAAGAAAAAATGGAGAATCTTTGGATTCATTGAGTCAATAAGCTTTTTTCACTTTATTTATTTAAATAAAATCGGAGTAGCCACCCTTGCTCTTTTCCAGAGGCAACGATTGGGAATTTAATGTCCATACGTATATGCGTGGGATTGGTACGAACCCCTTTTTTTCTCTTGATGGTCAACACATACACGTATGCATATATACACGAAAATATATGTTTACTCTGGGAACAGTTACTCTAGCCGAAAGCTCTCTCGCACAATCCCAATTTAAAGGGAGTTGTCGAGCGGTACTACACGAGCGTGCAGCAGCAGTGGAGTGGAGTAGAGAGCTCCGGTCGAATAAATCAGTGGGCATTAATAAATACCGATTAGCCTACTGACTAAAGCGTTCATAAAAGTGCTATCCGTCCGCACTCTCGTGTCGGCGTTCGAGCGTGTATATATCCGCACTTTAATTTATAAATCATGGCTGTACAGGACGAAAACAACCGCGTACTTTTTCAACATCGTCGACGCGTTTAATCAACTTGTTAATATACGTGATGATACTTCAGAGCTTATTGACAAGGAAACAAGTGCTGCTTTGAGGAGAACGCGTTTATTTAAACTTGATGTCCTTATCGGACGAAAAATTCAAGAATTTTCAATCTCTCCGTTGTCCCTCTACTTCGAAGTTAAAGCAAATGATTTATGGATTGACAAAAATACGGAATTCCTGCAACTTCAATAGACAGCGATCGATTCGTACAGTCAAATGTAGAAAAAAAACGTGGTAGAAAATATCTCGTACGGAAATAAGATTGAACAAATATATATTTGCCTTCGATTTGAACTATGAGATAAATCGAAAGAAAATATAGATGTGACGGGAGAATGTTAAGAATATGGGAAAAGAAAATATAGCGGTGTATAAGGATTTTCATGCAGCTCAACTTTCCATTTTGTCTATTGTTTTTCCTGAAGCCTCAGGCACTGCCGGCGCAAACTACACCAGGCAGCACTGAGGACGGTTATGTGATTCTGAGATAGAAGAAAATACGACCAAGTTCATAGAATAAAAAGAGAAATATTCTCTTTGGCGAAAAAAGGAAAAAAGAAGGAGAAGGAGAGGTGGAAAGTAAGGTAAGTAAAGAATCAGAAGGAAAGAACGAGAGACTAGACAATGTAATCCGTTTTATAACGTCATAGTCTCTACCTTCCTCGTGCCCTCTCGACTATTCTGTACTTCAAGTATACGTAGGGTTTGTTTTACAATTCAAAGAAGGTTTCACGACTCTTTATTTAGATATTGGAGCTGAGACAATGTTGAGAGGGTAGAACGAGGACGGTCCCATCGGCGTCGTCGACGAGACGGAGCCAGAGTATCAAGGATGAGAGAAAAATATCTGACTTGGCCACGGCCCCAAGGATCCACTTTAGATCGAAACTACACAGCAAAGTTATGGACATTACAACCCGGCAGAGATGGATACCGGCTTTGAAGAGTGAAACGAAACATTGTTGTAAAAAATAATGATGGCAGAAATAAGGTTTGGCGACCACTTCATGAAGAACGGAAGTGAAAATACTCGAAGAAGCCTCAATAAAATTACTAAAACTTGTGGAAAAAATTGTGAAGACACATTTTTTGCTTATAAACCGACATCATCGCGAGAAGAAAATGAGCTGAAATATTTTTCCTGCAAGAATATTGTGAATCCAACATTAACTTTAGTCAGTTCCCTTGTTCTGGTGGTTTTTCCTTTCGGTTGAAACTCTAAACGAGGAAATGTTAGTTTCACAATTACTGATTGAATGAAATTAAATGCGGCAATATGTTAGAAGAAAAATCGAGTGATTAGTGTGCACAACATTTTTTTTTTAAATGAAGACCATGATGTAGCGTCGAAGCCTAAACGAAAGTGGTGATTGTTGATTCCTCGCGATAGTGCTCGAACGAAACAAGTGTCTAAAATGAAAATCGCTTCAACTATACACATTAAATCCATTAGAGCAAATGAACGATAACGCTTTGTCGATGGCGATCATGAAACAGTAAAGACCACGAGAGCGCATGTTGGGAAAAGCTAGTGCCAAAATTGTTAGGCGACGCGATATAGGCAAAAACATAAATTCTTTACGATCCAATTAATGCGGAGCCTTACCATTTAATTTTGCCAGTCTAACAATTTGGTTTTGCACGTTGTACAACCCCTGGGCGTTGTAACCTCTCCTTCGCAGCCCTAAAGTCGTGAGAGTACTGGCACGAGGGTTATCAAGTCGATATATCAGAGTTGCAAATTGTCTCGTGTTCGCGACAGGGAGTTCCAAAAGTTTTGTCCAAAATTAAGAATTCAGATGTCTGAATTGAGAACAAAAGAGTCCTCATTTTGTTGGCTCTTTAACGCAGAGTTGGAAAAATAAATTTATCGATCGATCATAACGAAACCAGTGCGTCCTTTCAGCACATATCGGATCACAAGGGTCGCGAATTACTTCATTCGTCAACAGTTCATTGGGAGAAAAGAAAATAAGGACAAACTTTACTCTCCAGAATTTCGCGATCTATACTAACCTTCCAGAGCTTGAGCACAGCTTTTGCAAGGTCCCCGATACAAATACGTGTTTATTCACCCCTCGCAGTATTGCCTGGGCTGCAACCCCTTAATTTGAACTCGCATAACGAGGACAAAAATTCTCCATCGTCGTTGATACGATTTCAATAATCGTGTAATTAATAAGCGACCATGGCTGTCACCAATTATTGCAGAAACAAGGGAACGGTTGCTCGCTAAGGGTGCGCTCTGATTCGGATAGGGTCGTTATCGAGCCGCTTTCGATGAATAATGTGGAATGTTTAAATTCGGAACGTACAGTTGGGAAACGGGCAAGAGAAACATTTGTTAAAAGATTACAAAAAATTTGACTCTTTCACACGGTAACCTTTCATTGACTTCTGGCGGTCAGCGCTGAAGAATTTTTATCCTGAATTATTGTCTCTCCGTGTGACGGCAAAACATTTGTTAAATTTACTAATTAAGGAATCTTCTCAGTATGACGGGCGTTCAGATATCCATTTATTCAAATAAATCATGTAGTAAAAATTCCCAAAAACCTACACACCGAGAAAACTCTTTAATGTGAAGTGAAATATCAGAAAAGCGTTACTTTGATTTCATCTTCTCGTTCATATAGACGTTTTTTCGAGTTTATATCGCTCTTTAATGCTCGATACATGTATGTCATTGAATGGAGTTTTAAATATGATTTTTTCCTTGATGTACCCTTCACCATTTGCATACAGTATGCAAAGATCGCATACGATAAAAATGCATGGAGGTGAGTACGTGTGCTTTTTTTTTATGCTGACATAAGACCACTTTCGCTCTATAACGAAAAAGGTATTATAAGCAGCACGTATTAAATTCCAGTATTCTTCGTCATGAGAATATTTTTGAGGTATTTATCGATTCGCACAGAATTTGCGGCTGGAGAAGAACATATTTTTCTAGAATATCATGCTTGCTTGCGCTCATAAATTATATACGTATATTTGTAACCCTCTCGGAAGCGTTACTCGCCCTAGTGAAACCTCGTATTAAGAGCGTCCATTGCAAAATTTTCACGTGTAATTGTAGTTTCCAGAGCTTAATGGAAAATTTTCCAGTTTCTATAAAAACATCCTCGCGCGGAGGTTTCAGCTAAAAAAACACATTCGTAAAACCACTCAAAAATATTCAACTGGGGAGTTCAAAGCTCTTCGTGTCTTCAATTGATTTGTTTTGCTTCCATATAGACGTACGCGGTCGTTGACCTCATGAAGAAATATATAAATTTTTACATAATTCTAATTCAATGGATGTTTTTTTCATTCGAAGTTTAAAATTGAAAAAAAAAACACTACAGTTGCTATCTGAAATGGACTACATTTAACTCTACCTCTTTTCAGTTCAGAGAAATTCGTGTGTGGCAGACATTGAGGCAGACATGCGAATGATCACTTAAGATAGTAGACTCGCCAAAGCGTTTTTCTGCTGTTTTTTTCGCTTCAATTTTGAGGATACATTCAGACACTGTCATGAAGGTACGTGAAAACATTTTAAAAGGATTGACCATCTCGTATTCGAGATATTGGCAATCAAAGATTGGACGGTTGTACACGAGTTTTTATGAAGAGCAATAGAAAAGCAATGGAAATTCCGAAAAATCCCGTTTTCGGAATAACTCCGAATACAGATTTTTTCTTTTTTTTCTTAATTACAGAAATATATGACGAAGTTTGTTTAAAAAAAAAATCAAAAGTTTTGACCATTTAGGTTTGGAGGTACAGCGACATAAAGTACACGCTCTGTTTATGAGCTGTAGAAAAAGTGATTATGACGAAAGTTCATATGTTTTTAGATTCCTATGAAATATAATGACTAACATTATTAGATAATTTCGCAAGTTATATCAAAGTTTTCAAGAAGAAAGCGAAAAGTTAACTTTCGAATGGGGCTGTGGCGAGACTTTTTAAGAGTTCGATGTAAAATCTTAAAAAATGACGAACCAATGAACATCCTCGCCTGAGAATGAATCTTAAAGATCCAGAAAAAAGAATTAAACAAAGCCACGAAAAAGCATTGCACAAAAGAGTTGGTAACAAAACGAAAACGAATCTAGAAGTACAAGAATAGCGATTGAAAATGGTGCCTTGTTTGAATTGAAGACCATAATGAAAGTACATGTTCGTGCATACATTAATGAACTAAAGTTGAAAGGTTAGAGAACAGCGTTAGCTTCACACTCGTGTATAGGAAAGTTCAATACATGCTTTTTGTTTGAAACAATCGATGTGCGTTCACAGATATTCTGACCCTTGTCTCTGTCACTCGTCAGTATTCGGGGTGTGCGAGCACAGTTCGATATTCCTGGACGTCAAAGGACTCTGATAGGCCAGACAATCAATTTCGCAACCGCGATCCATTTATCAGCAGCCGAGTCGACTGAGTTTCGAGACGTGAAAGAGAAAGAGAAAGAGAGAGAGAGAGAGAGAGGAAAAGAGGGAATTTCAGTGATAGGAAATTCATATATGCGAGCCACACCTGCCGAATGACATTACGAACTTGGCATTTCGATCCAAAATGACAGCCACAGCATTCACAGATCATGCTTATTAGATTCTCGTACTATTTGCAAAGGAATGTAATAAATGAAGCGAAAAAAATCTTAGGGTGAACCAGAGCCTTCGATTGATTACACGTTCGAAAATTACCATTTTCAGTGTCTCATCAATTCTCCTTCTTTCGTAACATTGATTCCATTACAACTCAAAAATTAATGAAACAGAACTACATCATACGTTAAAAACTTCAAAGAAAAAACAATAGTTAAATTGTCCATTTTTAATGACCAGTGAAACGATGAAACGTTGACGGATGAAGTACCACACACTTTCCACGCTTGAATGATATTCCAGTTTGAGTTATTTCTTTATTTACCGAGAAGTTGTAACATGACGAATGGGGAATGAAAAAAACTAAAAAGGATGAGAATATAGACACGAGTGGCTATTACATGGCTGACCTGATTTGTTTGACGACCAGTTGCAGTGGAGAGGAAGTAGGAGCATATATATCTATGGTTTAAATTGGAAACGAATACTCATTCTAGACCTTCGTACTGTGTGATTCCCATCGTACAAACTGTTGACCATTGGTCCAACCAATCATAACTCAACGGTCCCTCTCATGCTTGTTGTATACAAATCCATGTATGTACGTATATCTATATAAATGTAAAAGTGTGCCCGTGTATGTATGTTTATACTTAACCGCTTGTGTTGATCGGGGAGAATCAGCATCCGTTGAAATTCTGAAGCCATAGATACTTGATCAAGAGCACTTGCTACATACTCGATATAATCCAGAAGCTATTCTTGACTTTCTATATGTATCCAATAACATCAATCGTTTGCTTTTGATCCATTATCAATAAAATCTTTTATCAATAACTTAACAAGAGCACCACTCATACAGAGAACACTTATGATGCTTAATCCCGACTGAATTGGTCATGACAAAAGCTCCAATCAAGTGACCGATACGTGGGTTATTATCGAGCAAAGGTTTCGAAATAGCAAAGGCATATCAAAATCAATTTCGATGTTGGTTGATAATCCAGAATAAATTGGATAAAAATGATCGTTCGGTGACATTTTCCATTTGAAGCTAGTTCGTGCTAGAGAATCAATTGGATCGAGAATGGCGGATTTATAAAACGAAATGTACATGAGAGTCGTGCATTCTTTCTAGAAGTTCAACGGACTACCATCAAACTGAGATTGATAATTTGGGTGCTTCGTGTAATTGCTCGACAGATGTCACTGCCCAGCCAATGGGATCATGGAAGCTTTTCGCTATTGTCCCGCAACGTTTTGTACAAGTTTCACTGTACAAAATGAACGATCTCTTGAGAAATGTAATTCGAAATGTAAATGAATTGCTCTTCGCTTTAGTAAAATCGTTAGCAAATAGAAAAGGTCTTCGTTTTACTTTCACGTTGGCTTCCGCCAATTTTGCCTCGTTCACCATACATAAAGTGGGTGAAACGGAAGCTGCCTGTGGACCGGGATAGGAAGAGGCTGCATGAGCAAAACGCCTTCACTATAATTACTTAGACCCTGACGCTTTTATACCGTTTCAATTAGTACCTGCGATTTGTTCCCGGGATTCCGGTCCATATCTGATAAGAGAAAATGTGGGTGCATGTCGATGGGTGTGTGTGGGTGTGTGTGTGCTTGTGTATGAGAGAAAGCGAATGGTAGAATCGAGATCCATTTATCATTTCCATATAATGATGGAGAGGACGAAGGAAATACTTACGTGAATAATCAAGCTTCACTTTAGCGACTAAAAAACGTTCATGTATTGGAAATTTTGATCGAGAGAACGTCCGCAGTGTGGGGCGACAAAAAAGATACTAGTAGATAAACCTTTTTTTCTATCGAATTTTAGACATCTCTATTTTTTTTTTTTTCATCCAAGTGTTTGACTTGAAGTCAGTACATCTGGCCAGCAAATTAGTATCTTTTAGTGATAAGTCAAATTGATAAAAATGTCCTTAATATGTTGAAAATGCAATGCATCATCTCGAAATTCCAAATGGCTGGTTCTGTAACCGTTCGTCAAAGGAGCAACCTAAAAAGAGTGGTCCCTTAAGGTCGAGTAGCGGGACAGGAGAAAGGGAGACACCTAAAGAGACGAGAAAAGTTCCGGAAAACAGAAACGAGAAAAGGATGAAGTCACGTGTAAAGAGTTCCAAAGCGAAAAAGTAGAAACAGTGCGAGCGTGTTTGCTCCTTCAGTTTCGAACGAGTTTTCACGACTTTCTGCTCTCTTGTAACTTGAGTCCCATTGTCGATGGGAACTGTGACTTTGCTTTGTTCTCAGTGTCCTGGGAGAATCAACAAAAAGGAATAAAAAATAAAAAAAATAATAATAATAGAAAAAACTAAAAGTTCATTGATATATAGCGTACCGTGTGTGTATTTTTGTGAGTTACACGTACGAAATATGTAATGGAATATTATATATATAGTAAATGGCGCTTTGAAAGTAAATATTTCGAAGGTGAGATCAAAAATTTCGGTGACCGAGTTTTTCGCATCCCGCCTACAAAACTTTTCTACTTTATATACACATTTGTATTGGAGTATATGCATCGTACGACTCTACCTACTGTGTATCATTTCACATGAAATATTATCACGACCAATGCCAAAAAAATAGTCCATTCGTTTCGTTGAAAAATGGCTGAATTGTATATTTAATTCTCTTTCTCTCTCTCTCTCTCTGTTTGTTTTTGCGTTGTTTCGGAAATAGAGGTAAACTAAAGAAAGGGCAAAATAACTTGTTGGTGTTTTTGTCGGTTCTGCTTTTGGAGATTTACAAAAATCCACTTTTGCAATTTAGAACAAACACCACTCTCACAAAATATAAATAAATGAAAGCACCAGTTCTCTCCTTTTTCTGATGATTTTTTTGTTTTTTGCCCACATAGCCGACGGTTATGTCGAAGAAAAATGTACATAAATCTCATAGTAACAACCCCTGAATTTTTCCGCATTTAATTTATGAACACTAATTAGTCCTCAGATTTTTTTGTTATGTGTCGCCAGGAATTATCGTTGATTATTTTTTTTCTCTGTATGTCATAATTCTCATGGACTCGACGCAGTATAAATGGTTCCTTTTTCATCTGTTTACTGGCTTCCGCATAATTCTTCTCATCAGTACATACACATTTTGCAAAGGGTCTTTTATTCGGGCTTTTGTTCCTGTTTCCGCTTCTTTGGAATTCGAGTCAACGAATAATTGTTGTTACGCGGAGTAAATCGTAATTTATTGCAAATGCACATTCCGTTTCTGGTTTCTCTCTCTTTCTCTCCTCCCATTTCTCTCCTTCTCTTTCCCACCCCTGCCTCGCGTTCTCTTTTTCACTTTACACCACGGTTCGCTGCGTATAATGAAATTCCCATCTCTCTCATTCTTTTCTGTTATTTCACTCTATCTCTTTTCTTTAAAGTAGGTTGAAAGTCATCCGATGAGTACAACAAACCGAGACACTTTCCCGGACTCGAGTTACTCGAGGAATTTCTCATCACCGCGAAACGCGCTGGTGGGAAACGCATTCTTATCACTAAAAAAATAAAAAATAAAAAAATAAAATACAACAACAACAACGAAAACACAAACTGCATCTGTAAATTTAGTATCCCGCATGTATGGTGTGCACAAGCCAAGAGAAACTGTTCCCATTTATGACGATTGTTGTTTCCCTAGTTTCTCATACTCTTCTTCTTCTTCTTCCCTTTTTACGCTCAGAGAAACAAATTTAATACAAGTAAAGTTATAAATCTCATCAAGAATCGCACACATGCACAAAAAAAGAAACTGTTGACGTTTCTCAACTTCCCGATAGATATAAACATTATTACTTATGTTTTGTTGTGTTTTTTTTTTCTGAGTTTTAGTTCCATAGCGAGAGTTCGTTAGGTGACCACTTCATGGCTGAGCGAGTTTCATTTTTTAATTTCTCGTTGAGACCATACGCGTGTAGAAAAATATTTCTATAGAAAGAAAACCCCTCTGTTTATGGACAAAGCCATACAGCGACTACGAGCAACCATCGCTGTCGGTTATAGACATTATTGTTTGAATTATTTTTATTATTAGCATCATCAATTCAATATTGCAAGGCTTTAAATCGTTAGAAAACAGCAATGAAGACTTCCAATTTATTGAAGATCATACAATATTTTTTGAGAAAACAAACAAAAGTTTCACAACCCCCGGTGAAGCCAGTGTGCAGATGATTGAACAAAAGATTTATTATATCGACCAGAGTATTCTCGAATCAAACGATATTACGTTTTTTTCAATTAATATCTGTGGTCGCCCGCGTTATTGCCAATTTGTTTGGATTCTTTCCTAACCTTTTCTTCTTTTCTAGTGAATACCGCTGTGCATGAATACCGTGACTTCCGTTTCTCGGCTTTCCACCCTCTTCTTTCAGTCCTCATTCAATAGAAGTGAATATTTAATAACAACCTTTTTTTCCTTATCTCATTTTCTTCTTTTCTTAACTTATTCGCGTATATTTTCTCAAATGTAATAAAATAATGAAATTACAGAAGTTTTTCAGTACGGATTTGTACGGTTTTTTTAATTTTGATCATCATTACGAAACTTTGGTTCCATTTGTCGAGACGTTTCTCCAATTTTAAAAAGAATATTTCATCCGAGTCCATTATTCAGCTTAAAAAATGAAAATCGAAGAGTTGCAAAAGAGAATGCTTTTCAAGTTCAAATTTTTCATAATGTGCCACATTTCGAAACGAAACGATAGGAGAGAAAATGATAGATGGATGTGCATATACTTTCAGGAGTGATTTTTGTACGTTCCATTGTACGTCATGTTTATTATACGACTCTTTTCGCACAGAAAGTGAAGGTGTATGAGGGACACTCATTGTGTACGTACTATTTACGTATATACATATATATATTTATACACCTATAACAAGTCAGCACCATTGTGTGGCAGTGAAACTGGGTCAATTAGCGGACGAGATGCATACAGCCGAGACCAAAAGTCAAGCAAGCATAGCCCACAGCAATGACCGTTTTCAGACTACGTATATATCCCTTGAACAGTCGAATGAAAGAAAACCGAAAGAGTCCAATCTATGTAACGTCAGAAAAGTAAAAATAGTGTTTAAAAAAAAAAAAAACGAAGTAGAGAAAGGAATTGAACGTCGATTTTTTCGTTGTCCAAAGACTTATCTCGTAAGTTTTTTGTTTTCCCGTGACTTTTCTGACATCACACATTCACGTCGAAGTAGTGTTTTAATTCTTTGAAGCCTAACCAATGATTTGGAACTTCATGTCAGTCGTTTTCATTGATTTATCCTGTTTCTATGAAAATATAATTAGAAACAATTCCAAAGCAACCACATCAAAGTATCCTCTCAAAAGCATTCGTACGATTTTTTAGTAAAACTCATTTCCAACCCTTTTTCAGTGGCAGAAAAAACTTTTTTCATCTAACAGTACCAACGGCGTTTTATATAAATTTGTTCTGTACTGGACACTGGAGTTGATGTAGAAAATACAAAAACAACTCGTACCGTATCTCTTTCCTTTGAATGCGTCCAGTGTACACTACACTTTGCAAGGCCTGTTTTCATGGATACAGTAATTCTTAAGATTTCGAGCAGCGTTCAATGTACAGAAAACTGTACCATCTGGTTCGATAAGTGGGTTGCAACCATGCGATAACGGATTTATGGAACGAGAAGCAAACTACGCAATGATGTTGGAAGATTGTCGTTGCATCAGAAGTCATTTTGGGTTAAGTCAATTCCACGGTGCATGGTTGATCCATAAAAACTAATGTTTATTTACTTGAGTCAGCTGACCAACCACATTTCTGTTCTCAACACTCTGCATTTTTTCGATAAAGGAATTCCTCAATATTCCGAAGAGCTCAATAATTGAGCTGTTGTTATCCTGAATAACGATTACGAATTGGCATTGATTGAATGGCCTTTTTTTTATGGCCATCGAAATAGTATAAAATAGTGACGAAGAATAAAGAAGTATGGGTAGACGGTGTTTGATCGATGCCGTCGTAAAACTGGTCGCGCGGATCGAGTAAAGTTGATCGATTAATCGTAGCTCGTAATCTGTAGATAGAAGAGGAGATTGAAATGATATGGGTGGAGATTTGGATAGGAAAAGAGTGTGAGAATATGAAGAGGTATCATCGCGCGATTGCTAAAAGTATATACACACGCATAGGGTGCATAATGTATATACACAGATGCAAATATCGTAGTGTACAACATTCGTGGCACTTGATGGCAATGCCGGGAACGAAAACAGCTGTGTCGGGAGTGGATAACTGAGGGGAGGAACGGGAAAGCTGGGGCTGTTTGGGGAGGTACATTGGGCGAGGAAAGGTTACGTAATAGGATAGCATTGAAGAGACTGTGTGAGAATGGCGATGGGGGTAGAGAACGCAAAAGGGGTTGAACAGGATGCAATGCACTACACACGGAGTTGTACGGCAGATAGACCGATACTGGTGCATCCTACTTTAAGCGACATGCCGGCTTGTACCACACGTTGAGTGCATACATACTCAGCCGATACGCATCTCTGGTAAACTCGGAAATCAACGAATGAGGGAGAGTACTCTCTGACATACATAAACGCAACATGACGGCTTTTCAAGTTGATGTCCATACAGTGTCCTCTTAATCGGCTTCTATTTTTACTCAATTCAGTCAGATACTAAATGTCAGCAGAGAAAAGTCATTCTTAATTTCTGTCTCTGTTTAACCTTTGACAAGATTGCTGCAGCTAGAAAAAATGTTCAACTCGTTTTTTTTTTTATGTCTTGGATTTGTCTTAACAACTTTTCATTTGTTTCAATTAAGAAGCTGTACATTTGGATCAAATAAATAATGCTATTTGAGTACGTTTGCTCGAGTACTCACTTTCAAACTTCTCACCTTAATCACTACGTGGCACAGAGCTCCGAGCCATTTCTCATACACGAATTGTTTTGCGAATGTTCATAACTTGCCGGAACCAAAGTAGGTTTATTATTCTGATTGGCCACCCAGACAGCAAACAGAAAGTGAGAAAATGTCTCAAAGACTACCTTCGGATGATAAGATATGTTTTGATTGCTTTTTTCTCATGGCTTCCCCTACTTTTTGCTGGCTGTAAATTTTGAGCCAACGCAGGGTCGCAGACTCATGGATATATTATTAAATCAAATATGGTTATGGTATCAATAATATTTTCGATATGATTTTTAATCCAACTTCATGCTCGTGAAATTCGTGTGCGTATTTTTCTCTATCAAAACACTAGGCTATCCATCGATCGGAAATTTCAAGCATTCAGATCGAAGAAAAATAATATCGTAACGATAAATCGAGATCTATTGACCCACGAGGAAAAAAAAGTTATTTGACTCAAGTAGATTCCAGTTGAAACGACTGGATGTTATTTTCCCGGATGTGATGGTAATTACTAATGCGTGAACTTTTCACGAAGATGCTATACTGTTACTCATCTGTTCCAGAGCATCAATTTGATTATCACGGATTAACGATTATCTCGTCAAAGGCGCAGCGCAGGGAAACAAGAGACTCCCGGAACTTGCAAGCTAACCATCTCCTGAAAATGTGGGCACAAGTTTCAGGACATCCGATATAGAAGTGGAACATGCGGTAGGGAAAAATGAACCACAATCCGGGAACATTGTACTTCGGTGCATTTAGCGACCGCCACTGTTCATACAAACGCATGCAGAGCCAAACTACACTGACGTTTTACACGAAATGTAAAATCCGCGCATTCTTCCTCCAGCAGATTTGTCGCCCATCACGAATGTAATGACCCACAGTATTTTTGTTGTTGTTGCACAGTTGCTGGACACACACAGCTTATGTCTAAGTAATAGCCATTTTATTTTTAATTACACACATTGCTATTCCACTCGCGTACTTTCTTTTTTCACTCATTCGTTCCCGTTTTATTCCAGATAGTACAGAGCTTCAACCTTAAATACTTTATTTTTCATTCAATTACAGTGGAAACATTTATCGCTGGGAGAACCAAAGTGTCGAATATTTAAGAGAGTCATTGAATATTTCCACGGAGTAAGCAATGTTTAGACAATTTAAATATCCGCACAGCGAGAACATTTGTAACGAAGTTTTAAATGTTTTTATAGTCACATGGGACTATCTCGTGAATGTGTAGAAATTTTCTATGTTTTTTCTGTTCTTTATGTTTAGTTGGTTGTTATACAATCTGTTACCTGCATAAAATTCAGTAAAATAATTTTCCATCTAAAATTCTCCCTCCGAAAAACAAGCTGAACAAATGTCAGCAAAAATTTAAGAGGAAACTCTCACGATTAACATCGTTGCTCACATTTCCACGTTCTTGTGGGCATTTTTTTTTCCTTCAATTTACATGTTCGCCATTTTCTGTCTCAAACTTACTGTCCAACGGTCTCACTGCTAAGAAGAACGTTAATACGTGACCAACGTCGTTGACCACGTTTCGACTTTTTATTTCAAATCTCGTAGTCCGTGATACCAAACCACTATCCAACTTTTCTCCTAAATTGTGTGAACAATCTAGCAAATGATTAAATCGTCCAAAAAAAAATTATAATCCCGACCGAAACGTCACACATCAAACGTGACATGTTAAGGAATGAAAATTTCTAAACAATTAAACTCATTATATTAGCAAAGGTCGGCGGAAAGTTTGACAGTTTTATTCAACAACGATTGATGAGCCATAGTAATTTGGTTGAGGGTGTCCAGGTCTCATATCACTAATCCCGCAACGTCGGAGACATCTCGTTTGCGTAATCGTACTCGTGTTCCCACAGCATGTGCGGCCTTTGTTGTAGTAATAATCACGAGCGAGCCAGGTCTCGTTAGTCTCGTGTTCCACGAACCAGCCATGGGTGTACGCCTTGTTCACCCTCTCTCCTTCATTCATTCTCCTCTCTTCACCTCTCGCACGCCATTACTCGTCGTACCGTATACTTTTATTCGCCAGCTAATTTATTATGCTAATTACTTTTGCAAGTGGGCTCTCGTGAGTAGAAAGCCCTGAGCGATATACGTGAAAAGGGTGGAAAAACGAAACGAATGAGAAATAGAGGAATGTTGTAAAAAGATTGAGGAATTTAAAGCAAAGAACAAAGTGCCCTTGTTTGTTTTTTTTTTTTTTTTTCATTCCGAACCATTCCAGACTCAAAAATCATTTTCATTCAACTTTTCTTATCGCTCATCATAATTTTAATTGATTTATTTATGATATTTATGTCATTGCAATTAATGCGTTTGAGTTACATCGATTAAATGCCAGATTGGTCCTGCATCGCCGGAGGCCCATAATCAACAGACGCCATTATAACTTGCTTCTAAATTGTATCGATTCTGTCGATGACAGGTTAGTCTCATAACACCCACCGACGATTATCACGATGCAAATTTCTAAATCGCCGAGTCTGAGAACTAATTTCTCTTCTGATATGATATTACAAGTTTATCGGGATAATATCAAGTTTCATCGCGGTAATCCATTGCATTATTGGAGCTACGTAGAAAACCAGAAAAAAACAGCATCTAACTGGTTCAACGGGATCTTGTTGATTTAACTAGGATTGAGAGTAAAATCAAATGATTGGTTTTTCTTGCCTCAGGGCCTGGTAGAGCTTCACTTTTTTTTAGGAAGTGTATCATTTTTCCATCTCAATATTTTGATATTTCTGAACAATGCAGAAAAAGCTAGATTATTGGTTTTTAAATAAATAAAGAAAATTCGAGAAATTTAACGAGGATACAGTTGGATGAGAAATAATATCAGAAAATATTGTTGATTCCATATTCATCGATATTATTATTCAATATGATTATAGCCTCTGGTCTGAAATTCTGTGTGGGTATAAAAATTCACGACCAACTTCTTGTTCGTAGACGTAGTGAGTGTGCAGTCAACCAGAATAATAAACCTCCTTTGGTTCTCGCAAATTATGAACATCCACAACACAATTCCTGTATAAGAAGAAAAATGGCTCGAAGCTCTGCGCCACGTAGTGATTGGGGCGAAAAGTTTGAAAGCGGCTACTCGAGCAAACGTACTCAATCCAAATATGGATTTTTAATTGAAGAAAATAGAAATGTTTTTTTATTGAAATAAATAAAAATCGCATAAATGATCCGATCATATTTTGATTGATCTTTTTTCCTAATATAACTATCAAATAAAATAAAAAATTTCTTTTCTTTCAATTCATCTTGCATGCTAAGGTTGAACGACGATTTTCATTCATGAATTTTGGATTTTTTATATTCTAGCATAATATCGAATTGAGAATCAAAAATCGAGGTAGCACACAAAAATGAAGAGGGAAATGGATAACGTGGAATAATGGATGGATTCTAAGAATAAGAGTGCTTGTAATATATATGAAGCGGTAAAACTTCAGATCATCCCCTCATTTCGAAAGATCTGCGTGGATTCAGCCACTTTGCCCACCGGCAAACTCTTTGCGGGCGCTTTTTTTTTCATTCCCGTGTCATTGATCCGTTTCACGCTGGGTCTGCTCAATCTCTACCCTTCGGTTTTCCCTGCACTCTTTCGTTCTCATTCTTTCTTTCTTTTCCTTTCTTCATCCCTCCGCCTTCTTCTCTTTCTCTCTCTCTCTCATTTTTGCGTCTAATAAAAAAGCCCTTCTCAATTCCAGTTCGATCGTCAAAGTGTCTTTTGAAACTCAACACGGAAATTATCGTCTTACTTCTTCTTCTTGCTCAAACCAAACTGTGTTGTCTTTCGTTGGGATGAAACTAACGAGATGGAAAATTCGATAAAGTAAGAAAATTGCTATGTAATTTCATATAATTTTCCATTGCCTGGCCGAATTGGTTTTCACCATGTAACAATGATTAAAAAATTAATTATTGCTTCTTTCTTCTGTACATATCGAAGAGATAAAAGATTATCTCTTAGTAGAAAAAAATCAACAAGTAAGAGACGTTCTTTAAAGAAAGAAAAGAAAAGTATAGTTGACTCGATTGTTGAGAATACGACTTTTTTTTGTTTTTGTATATTTATTGTATGTTTTGTTACTCGAAATGTTCTTTTGTCGAATAAAATCTCGGGTCAATATTTTACAACTGTTCAATAAAATGATTGTGTCCTTAGTCATTTTTATGATTTACGTTTAACGAAATGTTGTTTCGATTTTGAAATATATCAACTCAATTAACCGTTCGTTTCATTTTTCGGATTTAATTATTTGGACTCGTGAATTATTTTCAAGCGCTGCCAATACGTTTTCGTTTGAATTGTCGATATTTCCTGATTAAAACGCCAAAATGTACAGCAGAGAGAACTAGAGTCATCGAGATCGTGAAAGAACACGAAAGAGAAATTTTGTGAACTCTTTTCTAACTCGTTTACAACAAGTTTGAAATAGCGAACGTGCAACAGCCTTTTTATTGAAAAAACTTAGTTTCGTGAAGTAGCCATCGTCAGATACTTTTCTTTGTGATTATTTTGCAGTTTTGAAAAATAATAAATCGTCGGCGAATGACAAAAAAATGCAAACAAATGTAAAATATGCACTTTTCTAGTAATGTACTTTGCTTGAGGTTGTTTTTGTAGTTTTTAAGAATTATTAATGGTCATCGAATATAAATATGAAAAAATGTATAAAATATATTCATTTTGTACTAAACTTCTTTAAGGACAAGTGCATCCCGCGTTAACGCAGCTGACGAGATTTGTAAGTCCATTAATAATCCAATAATAATAATAATAATATAGTATATTAACATAAAAATATACTAAAATATAATAGTTCATCAAAAATAATAATATTTTACATTAAATAATAACAGTCCCATTGTTGTCATCAGTATTCATAGATAAGCTGTTGTGAGTTAGATTATTTATTATTTAACGCCGTATTTAATGCAAATGGAGCGTAAGCTTTGCCCTTTGTGCTTCGTACTAAATCCAACGTTAGTAATTTTTTATCAGAGACTGAGTTGCCAGATCCTGGGAGGTAGAGCAAGAAATACGAGGCGTCAACATGAGAAGAAAAAGAGAGGAAGAGAGAGAGAGAGAGAAAGAGAGGGATAGGAAAAGCGAAAAAGAGAGAAAAATTTAAGGAAAACCGTGAAGGGGATGGAATGGCATACGTTCATATGGAGCAACGCTTGTTTACCTCTGGGTTATAGAGATACAATATTAAATCTACTCTAGCAATCGGATAGTCCGGAGGAAATGTTTTTCCCGTGCATCAATGCACTTTTGAGTGTGTTCCCGAGTCAGGAGTAGTGGGCGAAAAATCATATGCGCCAGTATGAAAAAGAAAAAGGGAGCGCGAGAGAGGAAATAAAAGAAACAGACGAACCTAAAGAACCGCCCTGATGAATAAACGAGGCTAAGGACCCTCGTGGAATGAAGTGTCGAGGGCTTTTTGTGCCCGGGTAGACTCTCTTCGTTCCCAACCCTTCCAACTATTTCTCCCTTTCATCATTGCACTCGATCTTTCCTTCTATCTCGACTTCGCGTTGTCGTTGTCGTTGTCGTCGCCTGTCACTGATAATAAAGACGTGCATTCTCTTCCAACTTCGCCTAATAATACACACGTTACACCCCGTGCAATTTATGTGCCTATGAATATATACATGTAGCTTTTCTTTTTCGCACACTTTTCATGGCGCCATTAAAATCATCCTACTCTTTATTGAGACAAGCACGTGACTCTTTGAACATTTTCTAGTACGTTACTTCAGCAAAGCTATGAATGTAAATTCAAATGAACATTGTCAAGTGTATGCATACGAAAAATGCAGATGGAAACTTTTGTGTGTGTGTACATACAACCATGTATTTATATCCATACATAGATATGTTTACATATACGTCCATGTCATTAAGTTCGTCGCACCATAAATGTTAACTTGCAATAAAACAAGAATCTACGGATCAGCTTTAAGTGCAAGTTTATAGTTTTCCGATATACGCGTGTAGTGTGTACGTAGAAAAGGTTACAGTGGGTCAGAAGCATTGTATCGCGTATTTGTTGTTTTTGGTATAGAAAAAAAAACAATCAAGATGAAAAAAAAAAAGAAATTTGTGTCGTCTATAAAAACTTCGAATATACTGTTAGAAGCTGGTGCGATTGGTAACAGGGGTCAAACTTTTAATCGGATAGCGTGACAGCAGTGGAGTGTAAAAAAAAACTTGCTGTTTATTCGCTTTAAATGGATGGAACTATGGAAATATCGGAGGTTGGGAATATTTTTAAGAATTTACTGATTCTTTGATAAAGTTTAAACATTCTATTGAAATGTATTACATTCGATGATGAGAGAATTGCTCAAAGTGGCAGCATTGAAAATCGAAGATCAAATAAATGGATCGTAACTTGGAAGACACCCATTTTCAGGTGTTGATTCGACAAATCAATTCTATTAAAAACCTTGATGAAAAGGTAACCAAATTGTAAATTGTTAACTGTCGTGCGTAAATTATGGACACTAGACGGATGACATATTTCTAACCAGCTCGCAATATTTTTTATATTAGTTTGATAGTTTTTTTTATCATGTGTTTTGACTCACCAGGTGGTCGTCGATGACAGCAGTATGGTCGAGAATCGTTACGAGGAAATCCCTAGTGAGCCGATAATTATTCACGACATAGTTTTCATCGGGGCGATTGAAACACTAGGTGGAGTTTGTCAAAGTAATCAAGTGCACCAAAACCACACAGCCGCTTCACCACCTGGTTACACGGTTAACCCGTAATAAGTTACGATTGTCGATACAGGTGGCGGTTTGAACTGCCGGCGACCGGCTGATTCGAGCGATTCACAAATCTCACCGGAAATTAATCAACACGCGGAGTATCGCAGTTTATCAGCTGATAGAATCGCGTCTAAAGTTGGATTAATTTGATAGAAATACATGCACAAAATATCATCTTCTTTAGCCAAACAAGATGCTTCGTTAGAAGTGTCATTAGGAAGATAATTGTATTTTCAAACTCGAATCATTGCTTAGTCGAAGCAATTAGGTGATAAATCATGAGACGGTGGTCAACGAACCGGCGTCATTCGAGTCTGACCGAATACGTGGTTGCACTACTGTAGCGGTTGCAAAGTCATGCGAAGGTGTAACAGCACGTTCCTATCACTCGTAAATTTAATTGTCATTGTTTCAAAAACGGTAGATTCCCATTCCGGCAGATTCCAGATAATAAATTTTAATTGAACTTCCGATACTCGTTGTTTATGTGTGTGCGCGTGTTTTTTTTTTCACGTTTGAAAATGAGTGTCCATTACGCGCCGGTCCATGTGGACAAAGCCAGATGGGCTGAAGCGGTAAAGCAGAAAAGAGAAAGCGATGGAAAGTTTAGAAAGTTAACACGATCTTGTAAGCAATGACCGCGCGAAGATTTCACGATGAGTCCCACGTGACGTGATATCCTCGGCCCGTACCGGGGTACTGGGATAGTCAGTTGGGTTGTTTTTGCAGCAGCCGTTCTGCCCCACCATCGCGTTTTCCATCTACCCCCTACTTCGCGCCACCTGCCCATGCTTCTACATTTTATCTCACTCGCTCTCTCTCGCTCTCCACCACCGTAGACTGTTTCTACCTCTCTTCCTCTCTTTGCCACCCCTCGATCCCACTTTGCAGATCCAACCTCATCGCACGTCCAGTACAACCCCCACCAGTGCGTTAAACCCCCAACTTGATGTCTCCCACACAACGACCACGACGACGACGATGACGACGACGACGACGCTGCGCAACGTGGTGCTTTTAGAATTTGCACCGATCTCCCTTCTCGCGTACAACCCCTACAGTTTGTTCCTAGTCTTACCAGGCGACGTAGCATAGCTGACGTCACTTATCTCCCTCTTTCGTTTGTATATCCTATACCAAGTCTCCTCTATCCTCCTACGCTCACACCCTCAACTACATCCTATAGCTCCAATATAGAGAAATACCATTCTATACTTTAAACTTTTGCCCCTTTGGCCCTCACAATCTACAAGAGAGCGCTAACGGTGCGTCTCTCCCACTACCACCATTTTACACATTCTACCTTTCGTGTTTTCACCCCTCCAATATTTCTCTCTCTCTCTCTCTTTCTCTCTCTATCTTGTGTTGCTTTCATACTTCCCATCCTACACGGATTGGATCTACTCCTGCCGACAAGAGAGTAAGAGAGACAGAGAAAGACAGACAGAGAGGGAGTAAAGGCTAGAATTCTCTCCTCCGCAAAAGGTCCCCGCGAGGATCGATCCACACCCGTCCGTCCAACGGCCTCCCAGTGATCTTGCTCACTCTCATTCAACCTCATCCCCACCCAATTCCCATTCCAACCCCGTCTCCTTCTCATTCTTTCCTTCTCAAAATCCAAACCTCCCTTCAACCCCTTACTCTCCTACCTTGGATTCCAATGTGTTAAGGGTTATTACGTGTGTACATATACCCTCGACTTTGATATACCAGAGTTAAGCCTTATGGATGTATAAACGTACATCGGGAAGGCAAATAAATATATGTACGTAATTTAGAAAGGCACTGAGATGAAGAGACACACGGATTTCGCGAGGGAAGGCAAAGAGCCAAGGAACCAAGGAGCATGCAGGTTTAGTCAACGCTGGTAGTGGCGGTGCTGCGGTGACGTGCGGTCACCAACCCACCGACATCACGTTCAAGCTCTGGAATCTCGTTCACCCCAACATTCACTCGCATAAAGGTTGGACCAGACGAAGAGGGAATGAGAAGGGATAGAAAAGACGATCATCAAGCGCAAGAGAGTGCACGAGATTTCCCTTTTGCTTCCCAGCATGTTGGGTGAACCTCGACCCTCGAGCCAGCACCCCCGTCACCTTGAGGTTAACGAAGCTTCGCCTCATTAGGCCCCGCACTCCTTCGCTTCAACCAACCTCGCTATACATGAATGTATACCTTTTATGTTTATAAAAGCTCACCTGTCGCACATTCTCTCTCAACTCTTTTGCATTTTCTTAAACTCTAACCAACCTCGATAATTAACGAGCAAAAAAAAACACGGTTACGACATAATTTACGTATAAAATCGACGATCAATTCACAAATTATTATGGAAAAAGGATGAGAGTCTAATCGACTAAAAAAGTGTCCGAATAAATATAATACGAATATTCAAATTTCTATGTACCCTCCAGGCTGGCTCGCTGAGACTTAGTAAAATATACGTCGCTAACGTTGCTCTGTTTTTCGAAATTCAAGTAAATCTGGTCCACGATAAATTGTAAAGAAGGTCACATCGAAAAAAATCATTGGCATACTTGTCTTTGAATCGCAGGTTTATACAAAATCTGATGAATTCGTATTGACGAAACGAAAACATACCAAACGAAGCAATTGACCTTATATTTAGCATGACAAAACAGTGCAGCAATTCGTGAAATTTTTGCCAGTTTTCCATTTGCGGATTTGTAAGTTCATTCAAGCATCACAAGGACGATAGAAAATTTATCAGCATTGTTCCTCACTCCATTTATTTCGGCTAATCCCTCGAATATACGATAGGATGCACTTGATATTCCGTTTGGGATTTTTGATAATCGAGTTTTCAAACTGTCTCTGTATACAGTTTCATAGTCAGCCGCGAGTGATGACGGTGCTATGAATGAATGAGCTCAAACGACACGTTCAAAATTCACCATCGGTTCATCGACGAACGGCCAGGTTTATCGAACAATTGCAGCCTCTGTATTGCGTGACACTTCGTATGAATAGAAGGGACAAGGTTAAAAACGGTGGACATCTACTGTATCGATTTTTTTTCTTTTTTTTTGACAAATTCTCAATTAATATTGATGAGTTTGGTCATGACATTTAGAGCAGTATAAATTTCCATACCCCCACAGTATCGAGAAAGAAAACGACGGCTACTTTGTTTGATTAAAATTCACGCGGGCTAAGATCGATTCTCCAACTTCTGACTTTGTGCATAGTTTTTTTTTTGTTCGGATCCTTGAAACCGCGGATGCAGTTAGACTCGAGAATTATTAGCTACTGCCAAAAAAAAAAGGAAAAAATAGCTAAGCTTCCTGACTGATATATGATTCGATCCTCAGATCACGTTTATTACTTGAATGTTAAAATTTCAAGTAATACTCAAGTAAAAGTGTACTTGACGTTTCCTTTCATCCTGCGCTTGACCAGCGAAAGCGCCACTCGCCGATCTTCAGCGTTCCAACATCGCGAGAAAAGTGTCTTTCAAAGCCAAAAAGGCAAAGTCAAATAAGGTCAGAGCTTTATAGTAAATTCTTTGCCAAAGAATATTTGGGGTTCGCATCGAAAAGTTTTACCATCTCGTTTTCTACAGCAGAAGCGCGCTCTTCGTTCATTCATACTAAAGTTTATGTCTCTCATTTGAGAAAAGTATATTGCATAAAGAATATAATACTCGGATGAAAATCATGCGGGTCAACGAGGAGTCGATATAGAGACCAATAACAAAAGCTGCCAACGCGTTTGGTGGTGACGGTTCGTTGGTCATGAGATCAACCCCTTGTTTCGCTCTTATTAATGTCGACGATAACTCCGCCACCCAGAAGGGTGCCCGAGTTGGGCACCCTCTTCGGACACAGACGGAGAAAATCGTCATGTGAAAGAAGAAAAAAAAAGCTGCGAGAATAAATGGACCACCATCTTTGTTCAGACAATTTCTCTTGTTCTACCGAGCACTTTGGCTATTAATTGCGATTAAACACACCAAAACGTTCTGTATAATTCAAACTTTTTCTCATGTTACTTGAGCATTGAACGCAATAAAAAGATGAAATGATTTCGAAAGTTGAAAAACAAGAAGCATTTTGAATGAACTATAATAATTCAATGTGGTGATATTGAATAATAATTCCAATCTCCAATCACGAGTAATAATATTGAGAAGATAGAATGGCTCTCATATTCTATGGATATTTCTATACTCTTGATGATCCAATTCGGAATATCTCTTCATAGAAAATCGCATTCGGAAGAAATGAGCAGACACCAAATTTAATTGATTCTACTTGCAAGCGATTCCTCCTGTTGAATAGAATTTAAATCCATTCAATAAGCTTGAATCGGTTTGAATGGTATCTAGCGAGGAGGCAAACCAATCGTTTTTCTCAATACGAGGAAATGAGGTTATGGGTGAGAAACGAAATGGGTAAATGGTGAACGGATTGGATACCTATATGGAGTAAACTATGAAACATTCGAAAGGGCGGTCAAAAGGGGTTCGAAGTGGGTTGAGGTTGCGGTAAGTCTTGTTCCCTAAGCGATCCTATATTGAACCTGTAACCTTCAGTCTTTGGGTAGATTGTCACAGGAACAGAATGACTCGAAAAATTTCCAATACCGTGGAGCGCAGGGTCAGAAATGTTAGAAAAAATAAAAAATAACGAGTTGGAAGCTTGAAAAATAGTGGTTGGTTGGACTACGATGGAAATGTCAATGGTTGGGGCATGGATTATTCATGTCGCTTACGGTTAGTACTTGGGTAACCCAGGCCCAACCTTATATCGAGTTTGCTAAGTTTGGTTAATCCGATAACGAGCTTGGCGTTGATTCAGGGCAGCGAAGGTCCCCAGAGCGTCTAGGGGATGATAGGGAGTCTGTTCCAGTGGAGGAGAGTTCCGACTTTTTTCTGCAATAAAGGGAGGGAAGAAACAAAAGATAAAGCGGGGGAGAGAGACAAAGAAAGAAGGAGTAAGGTCGAAAGACGAGAGTATTGGCGTCGCAACGAAACTCTGCATGAACAGGACACTGGTTAAACTTTGTTAGAGTACGGCAGAGCTTAACCGCGCGCTTCCTCGTTCACCCGGCGGGCCTGCACGCTCCTCTCGGTCCATCAATTCGCCTCGGTTAAGCAGTTAATCAAGTTGCTCGTTGGAATCAGCTAACCATTCTACCCCGCCACTGCACGGCCTAACTCAGCCTCTTTTTCTTCTTTCTCCTGCTCTTTCGTCGTAACTCATTTGCATATACGTCCCGACACCCAACGAATCTCTACTGGCTCTCGTGATATTTATTCCGAGCCCAGAAGTATAGTAAAAGACACAATAGACTAAGGCCGACGTCCTTTGCAGTCTCCGTTGCAAACGACCAAGTGAAAAAGAAAAAAATGACAAATAAAAAAGAAGAAATCAGTGAATTCCTAACCGAACTAAATTACTGGCAATTCTCTTTTATCGTTTCTCTTCGTCGTCCTTGGTAAATAACAGACTAAGGGTTTATGCGAGTTTCAGGATTTACTGGATTTTTAGTGGTTTTTGACAATAACGTTGATTGCTCTGTTACGGAATAATTACACTTTTTTATCACTATTTTTACCACGTTTTATAAAAGTCGTATGACGAAGCTTCATTCACGCGCATTCGTTACATTTTTCATTAAACAAAACTGCTTGATTATTTACGAAGTCATTACGAAGATTATGTTATGTTATTACAGAATATTTACTTATCAAAGTTTAACGAGTTCAAAAAGTATTTTCTTCAAAACGCATGTACCTTTGTATTAGTCCTAACAATGCACAAAAAAACATAGCAAAATAATGTTATGATACGCATATATATTTACGAAACTTAAAATAATCGATCTTTTCAAAAGCGCAACGTAATGAAAACATTGTGCCAAACGACTTGCTCGTAAAACCTTCGTTACAGAATCATTGTTGGTGGATTCTCTCACAAGAGAAACAGTCAAACGATAGAGATAAACATAGTTTTCCAAAATGGTATTAGTCCGAGTCGAATCGTCAATCGTTAAACGCCAAAGCACTATGCAGATTTGTCGCTCGTTATTGACAGACAAATTTGCATATTCAGCCCATCGTCGCTCAAATAACCGATCGATTAACGGTACAATTGCTACGAATGGAAATGGACATGCAATAAGAGAAAGAGAGAGAGAGAGAGAGAGAGGGAGAGAGAGAGAAATAGAGAGCAAAACCTACGTCGTTTCTCTTGAAACTAGAACTGCTCCATACATTTGCTATATATGTGCACACATCCGTTTTGGTTATCTCCTCAACAAACCTCAAAGGATATAACCCTCTTCCTCTTCTCGTGTACCGAACTCGGAGTATGGCAAAGCTTCGAATTCTATCTACTAATTTCGCCATTAAATCGTACTCTTGATACGAAATTTTTCAAGAAAATCGTTAGTGTCGAATTTCCTTCACGAATACTACTTCGATTTATTTATTTTATAACTTCCAGTGCATCTTAATCGTAAAACATTCCTACAACGCGGATTTATTCATTCAATAAGGTTTCGCTTGCGAAGAAGGTTGCAAACAAAAAATCTGCAACAAACAAATGTACCGAAGCGTGGTTTTCCTCTTTCTCAATTATTTTTCTTTCGCAAATGTTCTGAAACGCATAAAAATGTGACGTTTGTGAAATAAAAATACATGATTCAATATCGTATGACGTATCTTAGTGGAGTTTTTTTCCTTCTTTTAATTCAACTCATCGTTAAAAAGGACAAATAAAAAAAAAACAGACTTCCGGTTCATAAAACTGACAATTTCATGAAGATAATCGTTAACGTTATCAAAATGAATCGGATCTTGGTTAATATTGCATCAAATATTGTAATTGCGGTCATAATATCGTGTGTTATGTTCCCAGATAAGAATTCTTCAATGGGGGTATCATTCTTTATCACAGTTCAAGTGCGATAAAAAAAAATCCAATTTTTTTCTTACGATATCGATGTCTGAGGACTAAAGAAACAGGAGACTCGTAATTCTGTAATCAAAAGGTTATACCAATTGATGAAAAACTTATCTATTTTACTACCTGATTGATCGGCGACAATGAAACAGTATGTAATATCTTTGTCAAGATTTCGATCAGACGAAAAGTTTTTTGCTTTAAGATCGTAAAGCATTTCCTTAACTGCGAAGTTTTTTGCCTTCGGGTCGAATAGAGAAAAACACTTGAAAGATAGTGTTTTGTTTTTTTTTTTTTTTTTTAATTTACTATTCGCGATTTTATATCCGCGATCGTTCATATTATAAATGTGAGCAAAACACTCTAATGTAATTTAATAATTATCTCTAGCTTTCAAAGTAATTGATGATTTATCAAAAATAGTTTCTCAGGACAGAAAAACTTCCATTATCGGACCAAGTAAGAAAATCAATATGTTGAATGCGAATCAATCATGAATAGGCGAACCTAATTAATTATGATCCACCACACTACGAAAATAAAAATAAAAATCGTCTGACACGCTAAAAAAAATGAAATCTTGGTTCTACGAACCTAATTAAACAGTAATATTCGTGTTGTTTATCAAACATTCATAATTATTTTACATTTCACATGATTATTCAGTGAAATTTGAATTCTGATATTATTCAGTCTGTTTTTTTGTTACGATTCTCTCATATTACATGCACCAACATTTTCCACTAACGTTCCAAGTTCACGAACTAAATGACGGATGATTACGGAGCCTCATTTGCGCGCCTCATTATATCGACTACGCACGAACGAGTTGCCAGCAACACTTTTTTTTATTCCGCGTCAAAGAGTACCACCAAATTCGTCTCCGATTGTAACACATTTGCGAAGTGAAATTCTTGAATTAAAAACGAAGTCCAAACACTTCATGAACGCCGTTGGATCCGAGTCTTTTCAAAATGCATGCAATTGTCATCCAATCATTGACGTGCATCTCAGGTATCGAAATTTTCTGAATTATATGTCAATACGTAATTCGACTTACAATAAAAACAATATTTTCCAAAATTGTAAAGAAAATAATTGTTGTTTTTTTTCAATTCACCGAAACATCAAAAATTATGCTACAGTATGAATTAAATAAATAAACATTTTTTTCATTGATTCTCCATTTAACGAGTGTAATTATTTGAAAAAAACTGTATCTTCGGTTCCACTTTAACTCAGACTTCACGTGTCTTCGTAAATAATATACGATTTTCCGAGATTGTTGGTTATAAATCTCACGTATCTCAGCTGTTTCCAATCAAGTCAATTAGTGAAATTAGCGCGTCCGAAAGTTAAGACTTCAGGCGTTGGAGAGAAGAAAAAACAAAATTAACGATCGAGCTTTGAAGCAAAGTTCAAAGTTTATACAAGAAGAAAAGAAGAGAGTAAATGTAATTAAATGGACTGTACGATTTGTATCAGCCAATTTAGCTGGTTTCGTGAGTGGAACGATAATGGGATGGGGAACAGCAGCAATACCGATGCTCGAAGATCCGGACTCGCCGAGTCCTTTGAGCAGCGATGAGATCGGTTGGGTGACGAGTATCTTAGGATTAGGGGCGATGATTGGGCCGATAACGACATGGTGGGCGCTGGACAAAATCGGTAGAAAATCAACTCTCATGTTGAGCATGGTACCGATGATTGCCTCGTACGTAATAATGTCAGTTCAAAAGGATTATCCATTGGTACTGCTTGGTCGAGGGCTGGCAGGTTGTGGCGTAGGTATTTTCATGTCTGCGGGACCACTTTACATTGGCGAGATTTCGGAAAATCGAGTGAGAGGTGCGATGGGAGTGTTCGGAGTAATAAGCACGAATCTTGGAAGTTTGTTCGTTTATATCGTCGGACCGTACTTAACGCTCAGTAAGCTCAACTCGTTATGCGGAACAATCGCTGCAGGGCTCATGATTTGCCTGATTTATATCCCTGAATCGCCGTACTATCATCTCATCCAGGGTGAGTTTTAACGTACCAATAAATACGAAGCGAAAAACGAATTTTCACCTCGATTTTAATCAATCATCATGATCGGTGGCAGTTCGAATCAAAAAATTAAATAACTTAGCCATTTATCAGAGTGATTTCGAATAATAATTATGCACGTAACAGTAATTCGTAAGATCCTGTTTTTCATGTCACATTATAAATCGAATAGATCCATTGTTTCAAACATTAATATCAAATTTTATCGAAAATCTGGCCTCTTCATTCCTTTTTATTAACTCCCTGCAAAAGGGTAAAATTCAAACGTATTTCGAGTGTCAAAATGATTAATAACAACTCGGTAATTATATGCGACATGGGTACTTTAAGGGGTTTCAGCAAAAATAAAATATTTGTTGTGTATAAAATGCCCGTAAAATCCACCAACAATTCACAACATTAAAAAATAAAAAACAAATCAAATATAAAACAAGAATAATTACGAATGAAAAAATGAAATATGTCTCAGGCGATACGAACAAGGCGCAATCATCGCTCATGTGGTTGCGAGGAACCCCGAACATCAAGACCGAACTTCACACGATGAAGTATTACGTGGACCAAAAAAAGATGGAAAGCTCGAGCGCATTCGATCTCGCGACAAAAAGTGGTAACCGTAGAGCAATAATGATCCTGGTGATTCTACAGATGATACAACCGTTCAGCGGAAGTTTGGCAATACCGGCTTATGCTTACGGAATATTCGACGATTCCGGTTACCAAATGTCACTTCACAAGTTGGTTGTTATGATGGGAGTCGTTACGTTGATCGCTAGTTTCGTGGGGGTATTTTTGGTCGATTATTTTGGCCGTAGGCCCGTATTGTTTTTCAGTACTTCGATCATGTCAGCTTGTCTTATGGTGCTAGGGACTTTTTACACTCTTCAGTACTACAATTACGATATTTCTCATGTATCATGGACACCGTCTGTCGCCGTGATGGGCTACGTTGCTAGTCATTCTGTCGGGCTTAACAGCTTGCCATCAATTCTACTCTCCGAATATTTTTCTACCGACATCAAAGCCAAAGCTGCCCTGATATTCACGATATTGCACAGTATCAGTGGCAGTGCTTCCCTCAAACTATTCCAAATCTCTTACGATGCTCTGGGCTTCGGTCCCACATTTTTCATCTGCTCAGCTTTCCTCCTAACCGGGACAGTAATTCTCTATTTCCTTATGCCTGAAACGAAGGGTTGCTCGCTTGAAAAAATCGAAACGATGCACAGTGGAGAAACTGTCAGTAGTAATTCGGTGCCTAAAGCCGTTGGTAATTTCGGAATCTAAACGATATGTTGTTTGTGTCGATTCTTAATATCGAAGCGAGTCAAAAGCGATACTGCAAAATTGAGGGGAATTTAACCAGATTTTTTTTCTTTTAATGCAATTTTTTACGAGTTCCATTCGGATTAAAAACTGCTGGGACAAACCTCAGCTGCCATTTCAATAAATCATCGTAAAATAATGATGGATTTTTACTTTTCGGGAGTATTATCGATCCAGGAAATCATCATTTCGAGGTGCAAGGAATCGTTAACGGTTGTTAAGAGAATATTGAAACTCTTTCGTTCCAAATCAATTGAGAACGATCATAGCGGTTGGGAGTAGAATTTGATATCGTGATTTTCGATTTTTGTTAAATCCTCGGGTATGGATACATTTGCAATGATTTTTAAGGTCCTCCAGCAACGTTTACGTTATCGGAGGACCTGTTTTACCATCGAATTTTCATTCATCGAAGCCTCGTGTGCTTCAAGTACATATTACATTTTATCACGTACATTGCAAATTGTACGGTATTTACTTGCTGCCCGATCCAGATGGACGTGCATAGCCTAGCGATTTAACGGCCTGGATGACCTACATCAGCAAGAGAAGCTCTCTCGATCTAGATACAAGCGTTTATTGCAATTTAGCGCGTGCTCGCACATCAAATTAAGCCCTGGCGATCGCGAAGGCTACATTGGTCCACAAATGCTACACTCACTAATCCCAAAAACCCTCTGAACTTCATAGCTAAATCCCCTATTCATACACTATCGCTAACAAAAATATTTGTTTCTCAAATTACAATAAAAAATAATACGCAGGATATAGTTTTTTTTTAAATCCACACGGATTTCCATTTCTGTGGCTCTGTGCGAGGAATTCCAACGATTGTAACTCTAACCCGCTCCAACCTATCAACCTAAACTCATGCTTTTTTCAAACAAAAGATATTTAACGTAAATGCATCGGATTTACAAAGATTCAGCCAAATTTCGAATCGTTCGAACATTGTGGACGATTTTTTCTATCATGACAAAACAACTTAGGAAAAAATTTACTAAATCTCGATGACAATTTCTCAATAACCAGTTGGTCGATTGAGTTTCAATGTGATACCCATTTTCATTAGAGATTTTTCCAGCAATGGTACCAAAATAATGTGGAAATAATTGTTATCTTAGTTCAATGACCCGTTAAAGGGGGAAAAAAATACACAAAAGATCGATAATCCTGAGCTAAAGGTTTTTTTTTTCAAGAATTTGAAAAAACAAATTGAAAAAAAAATCAAGAACTTTTGACTTATTGCATCCGAAAAATCACCCCTGAAAAGAATTCTAGACAACGATACAGACTTCAACATTGAAAAGTGTAAGAAACAGACGTTTCAGTGACGAAATTTGAATCTTAATCCAAAAATCGCAAAGTTCTGAAATTTCGAAGAAGAATTAAATCAAATGATTTCCTAGCCTCGTTGGTAATCTTTCAAAATTCGCACTTAATTTCTAATATTTCACGACTGCACCGAATAGAAGAATATATATATGTATATTATTATGGGCATTGAAAGAGATTCGTAAGCCGATGTAGAGAGTGTATCGCTTCAAAGTGAATTATCCTCTCTTTCAGTTAACTGAGCGACGATCCACTTTTGATGCGTCATCGGCAAAATTTACGGTTTTAATTAAATTATTGAATTTTACTTCAGTAGTTGCCGAACTGAGCGTCGCTGATCAAAGGGAAACCGTCTAACCGAACATTCATGAAGATAGATGTAAACCCTCAAACCCCTATTCGATTCGATTCATTAAAATTTAAGTGTTCAAACGTAATTTATGTACAGGTAGATGAATATATTTCCCTTAAAATTTAGTCAGGGTCTAAAATGCCCAATTCCCGACATGGATTTTTTTACGAGGCTAAAGAGAAAGGTGTGAATCGAAAGATGCTTAAATTTTTAAAATGTCTACTGATTATTAATCCCTAACAAAAATGTTAGAAAAAGTCTGTAAAAATCTCTGTAAAAAAAAAATCATTTTGGTTTGCACACTTACGTTGGGTCATAAGTGGCATACACGCTGGGTCTACTGGGCCGGGAGCGTCCTTCGTGTGCCCTTCATCAATAATCTTCGGTCAGTTGTTATTGGAAAAAAAAATCACGAGAAAACTTGAAACATTCGCAATATTGAGAAGATTGAATGTGATTATTTTTGAAAAGTAATCGAAAACTACGCGTTTTATTCTAATGAGAATCGAACGGAAACAATTTTTTGTGTACCGCGACCGCGTTTCCCTCGCTTTTTCGAGCGTCGTTTTTTGGCAACGGTCGAGATAGATCAGTGGAGGGAAGTACAAAGAAACAGCACTTTTTATTGCCGAAGTTAAAAGTGCACATTTGACTTCTACTTCGATACAAAGTGCCGCTTCTCGTACCTCCAACCACTGATCGACCTCGAGAGATTCCAAAAAAGACTTACTTCGAGTACCGGAAACTGTAAACAATCTCGAAAAAGCTCGAAAGGGTGGTTATGTTTGTATGAGGCATGGCGTGCACCCGAGAGGCACAGCGGGACTACTAACGCCGCGCGCCGGCGCGCTCGCGCAGCATAAGTCCCACTCTGCCACTTTGGTACGCAGTGTACTATATTGTGTTCAGTTTGAAAATTTGTATCGTTCTTGTTAAATAATTTGCTTAATAACAAGATATTAATAAGCTAATTGCAAAACAAACAAAAAACCATGCGTAGAAGACGAAGGCCAGTGAAGCTGTGAATGAAATTTGAAAATTGCCCGGCAAACTTTGCGGAGATGCTAGCAAGAGCGGAAAGACACTTTCGAACGAGTTGGCCGACAGAGGGAAGCACCCTAGGCGCAGGCGTAGCAGTTTCCTTCTTCTTTTAATCCGCGGTATACATCCGGTACGTTCGTCACTGCTACATCGCGGTACATATTTACAAATATTTCATGAATTAAATGATAAAATATTAAAAATAAGAGTCGAATCGATCGCTAGAAATCCTTAAATATATCGCGGACTAAAAATTTATTGTGGATTTGTTAGTTTTAATGACGATTTTGACGGATAACAGAGTGGTCTCTTGGGACAGTGAAATCGTGTTTATTCATACGTCCGTCAATTGTATTAACAATTATTAAGTTCTTATTGAAAGTGTGCTCTAAAAATTATCAAAAAGTTTTACATAACGAAAGTCAATTAGAGTTTTCCTTCGTTTTCGTAAAGTCCATCGAAAATAAATCTGCCGTCTTTTTCGTTTCGTACATAACCTACAAAAATTCAATGTCTCGTAAAAAAAACCAATACTGACGTTTTCTTTACTTGTTTTCAAAGGAATGGCAGATTCGGCCCCTACATCGAAACCCAAGCCTACCAAGGCGGTCAAAAAACCAAAGGAGAAACCGTCCGAGCCGGTTCCCCTTAAAAAGAGGCCTTTCAAGAGGCATGGACGTCTCTATGCCAAAGCTATCTTCACCGGTTACAAACGTGGCCTCCGTAACCAACACGAACACACCGCTCTTCTCAAAGTCGAAGGCACCAGAGTTAAACAAGATTCTGAATTCTACGTAGGCAAACGCTGTGTCTATGTATACAAGGTATTTTTTCATTTCTACATACAGCCCGTTGTAAAAGTATATTTCTACAGCTCAATTTTGTAAAACCATTTTAAACAAAACAAGAACTTCTTTCGAGCCTTATTTTTCCATAGTTTTTTTGCGATAAGAATGTTTTCTCAATTCTCCATATCGGGAGTTCAAACAGTAGTTTACTCAATGGCAATCATTCGAAAACTTGGAACAAATGGGATTGAAGTTGCCATCGTTCATGCTCTATGAAAAAATCTTTTTTTAAATTATCTTGCTAACTTTTCTAGCAGATTCAGTTCCTAGTCTCAAAACTGCATGCAAAATACAAGTTCGTGTGGAATTTTCACTACTGACTTTTTTCTAGTTCGATATCAGATATGGAATAAAAATTCTCCAAAAATATTAATCGATCGTAAACGAGTGACTCTAAAAAAGCAAATCCATTCGGTAACCTATAAACATTTGTGCTCGATACATCGTAGCAACATTTTACTTGAATAAATAAACCATAAATTTTACATGTTCATCATAAATATTTTCATAAACTTGATTTTTTACTGTAATTGAAATATAATTTGAATTGATAATCATAGGCAAAGAACAAGACCCCTGTTCCCGGCAAAACAACGAAAAAGACAAAGGTCAGGGCAATCTGGGGTAAGGTTACCCGCCCACATGGTACCAGCGGTTCCGTGAGAGCGAAGTTCAAGAGAAATCTACCAGCTAAGGCCATGGGACATCGTATCAGAATTGTAAGTCTAAATTCTCTGACCGTTGAATTAAAAGAACAGTTGATGAACGAAATTCGCGTGAAAGCGATTAGAAGATCATTGTTTCAACTTGCACAGTGATTTAGTCTCTTTTGGTCTTGTTATCAATGCCCTTTTGCATTATTTAAGAAAAAAACAACAACAATTTCATGTGTTGAATAAAATCCGTTATTTTTTCGATGCAATAATTGAAATTCAAAGAAAATCCGTTTCGATCAGCATAAAAAAATTGTTCAACTTGAAACGCAACAAAATGTCTGTTCTGACCAATATTATTTCTTGAGTTCAGGCTTTAAAGTCATTGAAAAATATTTAAATTTGAACAAAAAAATTAAGGATTCCGAATCTTATCAAATTAGCAAATAAAAGATATTTTACAAAATTCAATTAGAATGCAGAAATGAAAAGTAAAGGATCATGCATTAATACCAGAATTAAAAGAAAAGCGCAATTGGAAGACGATATTGTATTTTCCGTTTTTAGTCACTATCCTTCGTACCCATTTGTATGTTTGTTTGTCCCTTTGACAAATGATTAATTCGTTATTTGTGCTTTTTTGTTGCAGATGTTGTATCCAAGCCGCGTGTAAAAACATCTTGTACACTCTAAACTAATAAAAGCCATTTTTGGTACAAAAAAATCAAATTATTTGATCTAACTCCATTTTATTTATCCTACAAAAATCCTTAGCCTACTGAATTAAGTGATAATCGCGAATGCAATATTTTTGCCACATACATTGTAGCCGGGGATATAGTTCACTGAGAAATCCGGTAATTTACGATTTGTCAATCATTCACAAAATTGACGGATTTATGAAACCCAGAAAAAAAGAGTTCGAATCGTGATAGTTCTGATAACGTTTCAAGACGTTTTTTATACAGGAAGGAATTCCGTTCACGTTAAGAATATTTGTTCTTTCATCTTTAAAATTCAGCTCTTCAAATAATTCAAAAAGGGAGTCGGATATTCTTGTACTTTGTTCATTTACTCGAAAACTTTTTGGCATTTTTACATGAACGTGGAATACCAATTCTTATCGTAAGAAAATTTATAGAGAAAAATAAATTTGAAGGCCGTTTCGTTTTGATCTAAAAAAATATTTTCATTCATTTTAAGAGTTATCGTAAATTGAGATGTACTGCCGCGGTCCTAGAATCTACAATATCGACGGCGCAGGGTTCGATTCGTCATTGCGACCACCCCGAGAAATTGACTTTTTTTAAATACAAATCATTGGTACATTGGTTCGTTTGTAGCTCAATGAGACCTATCAGTGACAAACCATTTTTTCAAAAAATATTTTTTTAAATTTATCTACTTCTCAGTTATCGACCCCCACTCCTGCAACTGATAAGTCGCCTTAAATGATAAAGTATTGAAGTACGAAAGACTAACTCACTCACTTTGGATTTGGCGCGTCGTGGAGCAGGACGCCATTCTTTTCTAGCAAATAAGGCACCCACACGCGTACGCATGTACAGAAAGAAAAATAAAACGCACACGATCGACGCAAAGTGCCGCGTCAATGTTCGATCACAGATTATATTTTCTATGTCCGTATTATTCGTGCAGAACTAGAATATCGCTGTTATTTATTTATTTACGGTGACTGGAAGATGTGTCTTGAAATAGGTGGAATTTAGATATGACCTGTTAAAATCGCTGTCATCGTCGTTCGTTCCACGAGTTCGTGTGCAGCAACGAATAGTGTTGAGATCCATAGAAACAAACAAATATTATGATGTTTTGCTGTTTGAGAAATTGTTTCGATGGCCTAGGATTCACAGCGACTCCTTCACAACTTGTCGTCCCAAATCCGATCGCACTCGATACTTCTCACATGGGTGAATAAATATATTTTTCATGCATTCGTTTAATAATTAATATAAAAACTGTATTAAGGCTCGGTTCTAACCTTATTTGGTCAAAGCTCCATGACACTACTGTGTTTTTCGAGCTGTCAAACTTACACTTGTTCCCAACAATAGTGACATAAATAATGTTCTTCAATATCCATTGTTCGAAACAGCTTCGTAAAACAACAAAACGTTTGGAATAAAATTCAAAATTCAAAAAGTAAACAATCGGGAAATTTGACATTCGAGTATTTTACCTAAAATAACATCTATTAATATTTTTTACTAGCAAATACTCTTTGAAACGGTTTCATTTTTTTCGAAAAAAACGCGGATGCGTTCTTTATCGTTCGATTTTGAAGTTTTTCTAAAGAGGCTGGGAAAAGTGGCCAATTTTCAACTGTTGGCAAACTAATAATATGATCAATCAAGTTTATGAAAATATTCTGTGCATAGATGTTAAAAAATTAATTAAATAATACATCATCAATAAGACAAGCTCCACCCAAAAGTTTGATTATGTATGTCTATTATTAATAACTGACATGAAAAATACTTGCCCAAGCCCCAAAGGTTTTATTCACGTTCTTCATTGATGTTCTTTGTTAGGCCATGAGGTTGTAATCGTCATGAATGGTTCACGAGTGTGCGGCCAAGGTGGAGCATTAACTAATGTGCCGCTTGCACAGAGCAAGAGCTATTTTGAAGTGAAAATTCGTCAGGATGGCATTTGGGGTGTTGGATTAGCGACCCGGGCAAGCGACTTGAATAACGCTATTGGTGGAATGGACGCTGAAAGTTGGGCTTTAAATTCAGATGGTATAGTCAGGCATAATCAACAGGAACTTCACAAACTTCAGAATTTGGCTCAGGAAGGAGACATTATTGTAAGAATCGTCAATTTCCTCATACACAAAATCAATTGGACTTATTAAAATTAAAATCAATAATTTTTTAGAACTTTTCTAATTTCAAATTTAACTATCCCAGACCCAGAACATCGAATTATAATTTCTTCAAAAATAATCAATGGTCTGCCTGAAAAAAAACCTCATTGACAAGCTAGCACTTAATAAATTCAAACTTTCTGTGGAGTTCATTTCCTTTCGTATTTTTTCTAGGGTGTTTCTTACGATCACATTGAACTGAACTTTTACATTAATGGAAAGTCTCTAGATGCACCGTTGATGGGGATCAAGGGCACTGTGTACCCAGTTCTCTATGGTTTGTATTTTTAAAGTTAAAAATTGTAAAACAGATTATTGCTTTTGTTTCGGAATGAATTAAATAAAAAGTGCTAAATAACGAAGAAAAAATGAATATTGGTTAACAAAAGTTAAGAAATAAATACAGAAAATATTGGAACTCTGCCAAAAAATACGTGAAATGTAACAAAAGTGAAAAAACGTGAATTTTTTTATTTCAGTGGACGACGGGGCCATATTGGATTTAATATTACAAGATTTCACACATCCGCCACCGGCGGGCTTTGAGAAAATAATGGTAGAGCAATCGCTGCTTTAACAAAAATTGTGTACCACAGTTCTACAGAAAAAATCCTTTGATTGACAAGGGCATTGGATTATAAATCACCAAAACTAATGTTTAAGAAAAAGTAAAGAAAGAAATATAAAACAAGAAACTATAAATTAATTTAACCGAGCGTGAGTGTTGTGTGGAACAGACGGTCAAGATTCCATTGTTGAAATAACAAAATTCTTACACATAGAGATATATTTAAATAGCCGTTGACAAATAAAACGAATAAATAAGCATTTACAGTACAATCCATGAATCACGTGTACCTCCAATAAATGTTCCCAGCTATTATTGTGATTTACTGCAAAATGAGGAAAACAATTTTTTCGTTTCACCCTGTTTTCCATTCGATCTTTTACACTTAATATTTATTAAAGATTTTAATTCCCATAAATCATCGATATTGGGAACAATAAAGCAGAAATATTCTTCCTCTTTTCAATATTAATTCCATTAAATCGTGATGTGCAAATAAATTTTAGATCCACTGTACTCGAGAATTCTCAGGTTTTATTAAAAGGTTTACCCAATTATTATTACGAAGGATCAGTACAACTCTGTTTCCATTTATATTACAATAACTACATATTTTTTCTTACATATTTCTAATCTTAAATACATGTGTATATACGATACATAAGTGTGAGTGTGTGTGTTCAGTATCGTAAGTCGTATATCTGCGGTCTATACAACACGTTTGTGATATACATTGACGTTATTTATGCATTTTCTTTTTCGTTCGCTTCTATAATATATCTTTATTATTTATTCATAATGATTAATTAAAACTTGTTGGGCTAATGGTATAATATGTACACTGGCTTAAGCAAGGTACCGGAGGCGTTAGGCCAATCGTTCGCTTAACTAGGCTAGCGTCACGGCTTCTTCGTTGAGAAATATTTTTTCTGTATGACTCGTTCCACATAATAAAAAAATTCGTCCACCATCAGACATTTAAAGCTAATTCATATAATGGGCTTCCATACGCGGCAATTAACCCGTCCGCACTGCATTTACTTTTTCTTATTCCTTTTTATTTCGTATTTTTTTCTTCATTTTTTATCAACTGTACAATCAATATTTATCCAAATAATCAACAACATTTTTTATAATATATATGTTAATATATCTATATATATGTATAGATGTATTTTTATAAAATATTTGTGTGTATGCGTGTCCGTGTACAAAAAAGGCGCCAAAACGTCAAGACTCGTTGAATTGTTCAATTTTTTCGATCTTAACGTCCCTTTCGCACCATGGAAAAGGAAAGGGCTTCTTTGATTTGATTTTTTGGAGATCTATGGGCGACGTAGAAAAATCCTTACGAATTATTCAATCAATCGGCTTATTTATCCTTTCAAAACGTGGAAGAATATATGAGAATTAAGATTTTTTTTGTGTTTTAATGACTGGAAGTTAAGGTGTTCACCTTTGTTTCAGAATATTCTACAGAACAAAACAAATTCTGAAGAAAAACATTTGACAATTTGCTGTAACCGATTGACTGCGATCGTCGTAAGGTCTTAGAATTTTTATTTTCATTTCTGTAGTTGAAAATCGTACGAATTTACAATTTTTTGTCTTAGTTTCGCAAACAGAATAATTTAGACAATTGGTAGCTGTCGATAGATGAGAAAAATAACAGGATCGTTTGGCGATCCCGGAACAATGAAAATGGGTTTTTGCCAGAACGAATACCGATGGATCCCAATGGAAAACATAATTTTAAAAAATCATTTTTTCTTAACTACTTTACTATATGCCGCAAGAGACGAAGAGTTTAAAAAAATTATGGATATTTGGGATTCTCTGCTCAATTTTTTGCCGAAAAAAAAACAATGATTAGAATAACAAAATGGAAAAACTTCACATAATTATTCTTTAGACAGCTGTAAGAGTGCTCGCCGAAACGAAGTGTATCTTTGGTCCTTAAAGTTATTATTATGAATGAGTCACTACTACTACAACTACGAAATCTCTTTTTTTTTCCTTTTTCACCTATCACGCCTGATGATTTTGATGGAACGATCTGATGCAATGAATTAATGTATTATTTCGAATCCATTTGAACTTTTTCTTCATACTGGAGAATTTAACAAACAGGCAGACTGTTTTTATTTTTTCTCTCCATTCACTTACTGATTTATCATCGAGTATTCTATCAAAGTGACCTACAAAATTTCCAATAAATCGCATTAAGGATTGACTCCATCATATGAAATTTTGGTGCATTCCACAATCTTTTCCAATTTTACAGAGACGAATCTATTGTCATTTCAATTGCTTTCAAATGATCTCCACGCTGATATCAACTGCGTTAAAAATCAACTTGTCATTCAAAAATCCTTACGTTTCACTTTCGGACAATGCAACAGAAAGATTATTTCAATGTATGAATAACTAATGAATAAAATACATGGCGAAATTAACATATGACAATGATAAATATCGTAGGCCACTTGTTTGAAAAGTGAGTTTGAAAGTTATGTGAAATAATGTAGTTTACAATTACAAACAAGAACTTCTTAGTTTTGGTCTCAACCTTTCAATTAAAAAAATGATTTTATCGATCGTGCGTGAAATTACGGATTTTCTAACTTCGGTATATATTACAATACATTATGTTTCATGACTGGATGATATGAGATAATTATTGTGGTAACCCATCGTCGAGTCTTATTGCACTTGACATATTCATATTGTTCGATACTATATTTACCACTAATTATTAAATCTATTATGAGAGTTTTATCGATCGTACATTATTTCTCTCACTCTCTCTCTCTCTCTCTCTCTCTCTCTTTTTCTCTCTTCTAAATTTCGCTTCGTTCCAATATTCCAGAACCGATTATTCTACGTATACACATTAAAATGGCAAAACAGTCGATGATTTTTTATTTGCGCGTTCGTCTTTGTGTGATTTTGTGTACGTGTGTCTGTAAATTTATCATGCACCTGCGAAGGACGTTTTACATTACTATATATCACTGTTAACTTCGTCGAGTGAGGATACTATGCTATTATCTTTCATTAAAATCAATGATCTGATAAAAATTTGGTATCACGTTCAATCGTAGTGTACTAAGAGGTTCCTCGACTCGAACTTAAGGGAACCTAAATTTCAAAACATTAGTATTCGTTGATGCAAGAAACAAAAAATCAATTAAAGAATCGTTTTTTTTTTTTTCAAGTCGATTTAAGTATTTGAAGAACTAAGTAACAATTGCTAATACTCTGTAATTCTTAATGATGGATTTATTCTGCTGCCAAGATAAACGAATAGATCATCTTTTTCCACTTTTACAATCATAGCTCCAAATTTTTCGTTCGGTTTTAATTAATATTTATATTTATCTGCACACGTACGTTTTGAAAATATTATTATCAGGGGTGTACGATGTGCGATGGTATCTTTTAATGCTAATTACATTTTAAATTATTCCGTACAACGAAAAGCAAATTGGTGATAATATTCATTTGGAAATTCTTTTTGATCAATGTATCCACATTTATGGCTCTGACATATTTCTCATGACAGTTACGACGTCAAGGGGTTTCTGCATTATAATAACGAAAAAAAAGAATCGGACAGCAAATATTTTCTTATCTTTTTAAAAATACAAAGATGGGTTCAATAACCATTATGCAGTGAACGTCGACTCAGCTCATATGCAATAATGCGAATCTTCAAAATACTTTGTTACAGAACAGTGAATTACGACAAACACCAATTGACATTAAAAATGGACACACCCCTAAATAATATATTTCAATCGTAATAAAAAGCCTCGAAAATAATCAATACGAATTACGCAACACTTTCTAAGTCATTAATCTCGATAATATTCGCAAAAAACAAAGATATAGAATATTAAAACATTTATAATTAATCGAGAAACCTGTTCTTCAAATACTTTTCAAAATTTTCTTGTCTCACAAGGTTCGTTTATTGATAACAGCAGGATATATGTATGGCTGACGAACATAATCCTCTGCAATATCATTCATCCTCGAAACAGCCAATTTTTGTCCTTTTTTTTAAATTAATTACTAGATCGACTAATATTTCTTGTAAAATAACTCAAAAATTAATCGACGAAAAATATATGCTCTCGGATATTATTTACAAAATGATTCAACGCGACTGAACAGCCTGGAGAAACAAAAATAGAAGAAAAAATATAGCAAAGTCTTAATGGAGAATTAATAAGACAGCTTCAGTTGCGTTGACTTGGCTGCGGTGGACTCGTCGCGTATAAGCTATGTTTACGTCTAATATATATTTTCGAGACACACGGTGTCGAATCCGTTGACCCGACTACTTTCAATATTTCGCGATAAATTACGATTGAAAAACGATCGTTAATGAAACGAACCTTTTTTTATCCTGCCTTTCAATATATAGAATTTTTATATTTGTATATTTGTGTTTAAACACGTGTTACAAACGACTAAAATGCGTGTTTTGAATGACAAAGACCGTTGCAGCGGAGAGGAAGCAGAAAAAAATGATGCAAGTTTGATAATAACATAGAAATCATGTCAACAGTCTCGTCATTAAAAAAAAAAAAATCGCGAATTTGTTAAAATCTCATGAATCCTAAAATCCGAGTATAATTTTGAACGCGAAGAATTATCGCGTCTGTCGAGACGATTGGCAGTTGAAAACACGTTTCTCCGCTATCAACACTTAAAAACTACAGAGATCGATATGAGATAGGGGTCGTCTGTCAAAACGTTCGTTTTTTTTTTTTCAATTTCTTTGTTCGTATTAAATAGCTGCCCACGGATAAAGATATGTGACGACTGACGATCTGACGGGCAGTAATTTTTGTAATTTATATCCGCACGGGAAAGGGATTTTGCCATCGCAGTCATTTTTTTAAACTCAAGCTTAAAACTCGAAAATCACTCCACAAAATTTATTGCCTGAACGCAGAACTTCGGTTTCCCAAAAACTCCATTTCTACCATCGATTTTGAAGAAGGATACAATAAAAATGCTTTAAAACTTGATCTCGTACAGTAAAGAAAAATCGTGAATGAATATCAAAAAATGTTGCTTGAGTCAAGCTCGCAGATATGTGAATTTTGTTATCATTTTCATTAATTCGATAGAAATAGAAAATTCAATTATTAATATGTTCTGAATATTTTAGTTTTGCTGCAGATTTTGTATTGGAGATTCAATAAAAATTGTGTCTAATTTTCATAATGAAAAGAAGTTTGCATGGAAACAAAAGGCGAAGCAGAATATCGTCGTTCACAATTTCGTAGAGACTTATATTTAGCTTTGTTTTCATTATGACTGGGATGGCGAGATTGATTGATTTATTTATTTTCATCTTTTGTTTTTCTTTACGTTATTGTCCTTTTTCCCGATCGGTTATAGTGTTTCCGTTCAGGCTCAGATTCATCTCTCCCTTACTTTCCTCATTTCCTCTCTCCCTCTCACATTATTATTGAGTGCAGATCGATTGGATATGGCGGGGGCAATAGTCCGCAGACTCTCACAAGTAACATTTCATTCATGAATGAAAAGTTTTTCACGTGTGCGTGTTTCTGACCAATGATCCCATTGAACTCTTTTCTAGGTCCTGCCTTTGATAATCGAGAATGTCGCGAATACATCGGAAACGTCATAACGCCTCAGTTCAAGTTAACACTTTTATCTCTTTCTCGCACTTCTCTCCCTTCTATTTTCTCTGTCATGGAAAAAACAAACTCAACTTACGCGTATAAATTACACTAACTGCTGTCGTTAGAAACGGAGATATGTAAGCGGTGTATGCGTATACGGAAGAACTTTTCCAGAGTGTAATCTATATACATTCGTATATATGTGGGTGCGTGATTTTTATTTCCTCGCCTTGTAAAAGTGCAGACTTTCATTCCCTGTTATTATACTTTACGAAAAACTAGTGTTGTCTAAAGTCATTGCCATTACTCACGATTGACAGACACTAATTTTGTCTGGAAAGAAAGAAAAATATGAGTCTGGAGTTCAAAAGACTAAAAATAATGGCCGTAACGTTCGTTAAATTAAATTATCGCGATTTTCTTCGAAAGATTTACTTTTAAACGCAATTTTCTGAACAGCAATTAATTCTGCAATCTCATTATTTATACAATATCCTGTTGTAGATTCATTTTTAATCGAGATCTGATTTGCAGTGTTTGCAAATCTGGGAAACTACGTTTTTACGCTGCGAGGAAAAAAAAACCAAAAATATGTCACCCAAACACGTTGCAAGATCTCGACGAGCGTTAGAAAATTATTGTACAACAGTATACACATAGTACTTTCATACTGAATTACTTGGATGGCTGTGTTGCGACAGTACCGAGAACCGAATGATATCTTCCGACGTTGAAAAAGTCTCTTTGGTTATTTTTTTCTCTCTTTTGGAGCGACAACAAATTATCGAGTCATGAACTTTCGATTACGTTCGAACGAGCAAGTATAACGTGTTGCGCTGTTTTTTATAACGAGGAAGTTCGAGCATCTCGGGGCAGCGATGCGTCTGGGACACGCGCTTGCCATTATTAATGTTATTTTCACATTTTTCTAAATGTACAAAAAACGTACATGAAGATAATAATCAGCGAGATTCAACGCTACGAGATTAATACTCGTGAAAACTCGTCGACGAAATTTCCTCATCATTTTCCGTCGGTTGTATCCTCGATAACGGAATCCCAATTGAATTCCATGGCATTTTGCCGCGATGGCAACTCACCGAGATGCTGAAATCGTTGCACAAAGTGCGGATCGCGATCTCGCAGTCTATGAAATCTTTGGAACATTAGATTTTTTGCAAAATCGTAAAGCTCCAAATCCAACCTGTTCAGATGCTGTACTCGCTCTAATTGCTCAGGGCTCAGTGTTGCCATTGTTGCAGCACTCAGTGTTGCATTGTGTTGCTCGAAACCCACCGCAAATCGCATATCGAATGTCTCCTCAAACGTATACTGCCCAACCTGTCAAAGTAATTTCCATTTTTATTAATCGAACTCAATTTTTTTCCGTGAACCATTGAATCGTGTTATATTTTATTTTCGGTTAGCAAACATAAATCGATTCAATTACGTAATTTTGAAGAGTTTTTGAAATAAAAATACAACAGTCCATTGCAAAGTTTTAGCAGCAATGACGTAAGCTTTTCTGTAATTTTGCCGTGTGATAATCACAAAACAGTTGAAGATTGCAAACAAATCTCGTAGGGACTGCTACGTAAAAATTACAACAACAAAAAAATCAAAAAAGTATCACGTGCCGAAAATCGAATCAAGCAGTGTAAATAAATGATTATTGAACTTTTTCCCTAGACCCAAGAATCCCTGACGAACCAATCCGTGCAATATAATTTACTCCTCTGTGATAAATATATCGTAGGAGATTGACATTTTATTTGTCTCAGGTGACATTTCGCGAAAACATCTTTGAGATTTGACGTCCTAAAATTAAGTGATCATTCGGTCTCTTATGTGTGACATGGTGCACCTTTCACTTTTTCTCGTCTGTACTATTTTAGTCTCAAGCAAGTTATGTGACCTCAATGGCTCTACTTTTTCAACATGGCGTCCAGCCGAATGAATAAAATCATCATTCAAAATGAATGCGCCCACGTAAAGTTGCATACGGCGTTAAAAAAATAAATAAGTATTCGAGCTTATCGATTTATGAGAGCGAGTGTGGGAAAAAATCGTGAAAATGATTCGTTTTTCGTTAGTGTGGAAAAAAAAAAACAAAGTTCCACGATTTTTCTATTTTGAGTTCATTTCTGAGCGCAATAGTAAAGTATCATTAGTCGTGGGATAAATTTCGAAGGAATACAAATACGTTTCAGAAAAAAATGCACTCTTTGAACATCTTGTAGACAAGTTTTGATAATTCTCAATCAAACGCTCTACTAATTAATTTTCGTTACTTCTGGTGTCCCTCCAAATTTCCCTTTATATTTCCAAAAGTTCTCAACAGTATGGAGAGTGAAACTCATTTTCAGATCGGACGAGATTCTCTCTTGATATTTATTTCGAAAATTTGTGACATTTTGGTCTTTATAGCAGGGCGATAAAATTGCCTTAAATTGATAAATTGATAAAGTGGCAATAAAATTGCCAGCGGGAAACTATTATTGTAGTGGTCTCGCTACCGCCGTTGTGTTAAAAAGTTAACTCTAAGGTCAATCTCGAGTTTCAGAAATACCACCATTCCCAACATTTCCTGATACTCAATTTCACTTCCAATCACTGTTTCTCCGAACCTAAACGATAAAAACTTTCTTTTTATGCCAATTTTGAAGTTAAACATAAAAATGTATAAAGTCCTGGAAGACGAATGTTTTCGAAATTTGGAACGTAAATTTTATGAAAAAAAACGCTTCGGCCGTTATTGACCTTGACGTGGAGTCTCGATTTCAATAAAATCATGAAACTCGAATGAAATAGTTACCGGCAAAAATATAAGTCGAACATGACGAGTAAGAAAGCTTCAACTGCAATAACTTTTCATACATTTTTTGAACGCACTTGAGGTCGAATACAAAAGGCATGCCTGCTCCGATAAACAATGGATAGTCTGGAAGTGTGGAGGGACAGAGGGAAAGAGAAAGAGCGAGAGGAAAAGTGCGCATTTTCAATGCTCTAAGATGGTGGGAGCGCGGAGGAGCTCTTATAAATATTTATACGGTTGTACGAAGTGTCCATACTTTGAAGCCCGTGCATATTGAACAGCGGGAAAAAGGCGTCGAAGACGCACGTATATTCAATACTTAACGACTTACTTTTTGGTACTCCGTGAGCATGAAGAATGGCATATATTGTAAATTGTTCTTGGCGCTTGCTAACATGAGATGATCTCTGTCGGAACTCGTCAGAGAAGAATTGTAGCAACCAATGAGGGTGAGATCGGCAAGCATTCTCGTTTGACGATTGCTGGCGAGATTGTATGGACAGTCCATAAACTGTTGAGTGAAAAATAATCACAGAGTTATAAATCAAAATATCGAAAGTGGCGCCTGATGGAAAAATCGTTGAAGAGCAGTAAAAGTTTGGGTTTGGCATTCTCAGATATCTTATTTTTTTCAAACTGATTTAACGCTAAATTAATAAACATATGATCGGTTACATTGCACACTCGAATTGATCGTTTTCTCCATTGTTTGGAAGATAAATTTCAAGAAATGTAACAATGTAGAATATTAATGAAAATCAACGTTTTCCCATTCGAAGAATGCAAGTCGTTTATGAAAATCGTAATTTTACCTCTTCGAGCGTGACTCCTTTCCAATGCGAGCCGGAATAGCACTGTGGAATTGTAGCCTGAGTACCTCCGCACCAATGTCTGGCTCCTCGCCATGTAGCACCTCGTTGAACGTGTCTGAATTCGGACAAATATCGCGCAACAGGATCTCGTATAATGGTAACGTAAAAATATCGTCGTTTCGGTTCTTCGCCTTCGATTTTGTTGAGTTCGGAATCTACGCAACCCGTTAATTCCGTCCAATCAGCGTGCAAGCCACATTTCCATCCTGTCGAATATCGCGAGAATAGCCAATTCTCGTTACGATTCGGTCGAAAACAGAAACATCGTTTGCGCCTACGCTGACACGAACAAGGTCGTTGGAGATCCAAATCACGAACTAAATGCTTGCCGAACAAGGTACCTCCTGTAATAATACAAATTTCTTATTATGAAATAATATAATCATTTTTGCCTGGGCAACTTCAAAAATATTACAGGAATTTCTCTTTTCATTTACACCTCAATTTCTTGATTATTTAGGATTATCACGTTCACGTGTACTCAACAATGTATTCCCTTTTTTTACAACTTTCGTTGACGACTTATCAATAAAAAGTATTTGTTATTTTGGATTAGAGCCAAAAAACACCCTGGCCTGAACCAAAAATGAATTTTTCAATCCCACGATACTCAGAAATTCTAGCAAAAATGTTGAGAGACCTCGTTTTACGTTCATACGAGGGAGTAAAAACAGAGAATAAGGTAACGTCTGAGAAAGACAATGAGCAATGTTTATTTTGTACTTTGAGACTTAACCACTGTGCCAAGTTTTTACACGCTCTTTTACAGCATAGTTTTAGGCTTCTAACAGCATCAATACTGGAGTTAAAAATAATAGATAGATAAACACTTGATCCAGAGCACAGATAACGCAGTTGGATAATAATGTGAAAGTTTTTTTCGCTAAAATGCAATAAAAAATTATAACTCCTCTCGTAGGTTCAACAGATTTTCAAATTATCTGATGTTTTTTTCAATATAAGTCCGTTGTTGCAAGGTCCACAGAAAAATTGCAAAATTTGTTAGCGAGCATTGCGTGAATTTTTTGTCACCATGTTCTGAGAAACGGTGTCACCGAATTTCCATAATTTGCAGATTCATGTAATAGAATGTATAAACAGGATAAAAAAACATGAGAATCTTCAAAGTCAACAGTCAATCCTTGCACGTGATCGAGCCAATGGTTTCCCAAAATTGTAAAAAGACAAACTTTCGAAAGCTTTACAATTTTGAATGATTCTTTGCTTCATAACGTGGGTGACATAACACACGTTCGTTGCTAACTGTATTGTATCGATAGGAAGACGTAATGTCACTGGACTTTCACAAAGAATCCCCAACCTCCTAACCCAGGTTATTTTTACTTTTTGAGCTTCCACTTGAAATTTTTCGAAAACAAATACAGTAATTTCTTTTGTTTATATGACAGGATTTCACATTGATGATTGACTCGTGACAACTAAAAATTTATAACTATGCAATCTTCAAATTCTCATAAACGGTGATCGAAGCAAAAGTGACATATGACATTAGACAAAATGTAAACGAAATTTTTTTTTTCGAATCTATTTTTACACCTTACTCGTTGGTGAAGTATTAAAAAATTTGTCTGATGTAACTGGTGTGTATTGTCGAGTACATGTTTCAAATGGTAATTTCGTGAAACTTTTATTTTCGTTTGTTTAGCATTTCCATTGTACTATTTAAAACAAACGAAGATGGAAAAAATGAAGGAATTGAGGAACAAGAAAATTCATCCTGCATTCCGTCGTTGTTTTCAATAGCATGCGAAAAAAATGTTGTTATTTTGATGCACTAACCAGTTTTTTGTATATGAAGAAAGACCATGACATCGTGAGCGTTAATGTCAAATTGGAAGGTGTCATTGGCAAAGACGTCGTCGTATCCCAGGTTTCCTTGGACGTTTAAGACTTTGGTAGACTGATGAACGGTAGAGAGTGAATTTTTGTCGACGAGTTCGAGGACGGTGGCAGAGCTCATAAGCCCGGATGTACCGGCCCCAAGACCCTCGGTTATTCTCGCTGTTTCCTTGAGATCGCGATTGGTAAGGGCGCACACGTGATCGGGACAAAAGTAACCGACGTAAACGATGCCAGCGAGTGCCAATATAATGCAAATACCAACGAAACCTCGTAATCTCGTTCTACGGGAACTCCGGGTCTCCATGTTAAAAAGCGATCTACCAGCAGTATTACCCTCCGTTGCGGAGGCCGACGCCGGCAGCAAGACCACCAGCTCGTTTGTCACGTTACCGTTGGCACGTCTACCCATTTCTATCCATGTTCCTTTTACTTGTTTTTTTTTTCCTTCCGCACTACTATTCCTCCCAAACTACTTAACCGAGCTCCCAGCTCGCCCGTTTATCCCTCCACAATCCCATCAAAACAATGCGTCGCTTTAAACTCCGTCACATTTATTCTCCTCTCTTTATTCTTGTGTTTCTTCACCCCCGCTTTGTTATTCCTCTGACTCTCGTCTCCGTTCGCTCGCGCTCACTACCTCTACCCTCCGAGAAATAACAATCAACTGCGTGATTCGCGAACGCCACTACTGTCCTCCCACAGCGTACTGTCTTCGTGACTCACGTAGTACGTACACTTTCCATTCGAGGATTTACGGTCAAGCTTGAAAACTTTAAAGGGAATGATGAAAACATACAAAATACACTCGTTGATGGGTATTCCGAATTTTCGAACGACAACATTCTTTGAATACAGGAAAGATTTTGCCCCAATCCAGAATAGTCTAATTTTATTGAAATATTGAAATGCGTCGTTTTTCGAAAATAAAAATTAAAGTACTACCCAGATACCCAGATAAGTACAAGAAACTACCACGGTACTACCACCGTGATGCGACGAAATACCAGCGTATTTCGTAGCTATAACTAGTACTATCATTCATTCTTAACTCTAAAACTCCTACTAAAATTCATTTGATTAACATTCATCAAATGAAAAAATTTGCATTATTCACTCTTTAACGAGTTTATTACGTGTATAATTGCATGTGCATTTCAACTGTGATTAGACTAACTAAATACGATTTTACTATCGAGCCGAATGATGAAACAAGAATTGTTGTTTGATTAAATTATTTTTCGGTATATTGTAATAAATTGAAGAGTTCGAAGTGAACTTGTGTAGTGTGTCTTCGGTTTGGTTTGTTCACGTCCCACGTGCTGCTGATGGTATTACCAGCAGTCGATATCTTACCTACAGTATCAAATTGTATCACAGCGCCATGGGAGGAAAATATTGCAAAAAATCGCCGCAGCGTGGCACCACAGTGTGATTGCAATGATTAAAATCGATGTTTGAACCGTCTTGCGTCACTGAATCCTGTTTTAAGTATCCTTTGTGGTTAATGATAAAATTTCTATCAGTTCTTTCGCAGCGAAACTCGATATTTGATGACTAGCAAAACTGGTGAGTTTTTCATTTATATTCAGTCTCATTATGACATTACTCATAAATGTGGAAACAGTGAACTGATAATTGAGGCCACGAACGCAAATCGACAATAAGAACGGCTGAAGCAAAAAAAAAACCAAAAAATTCGCGGGAGGGTGAAAGCGAAGTAGAAGGGGTAAATAATATGGCGGGCGATGTCAAAACCGGCTGCATCGAATTAAAATTCACCCGAGGTTCGAGTTCAACGCGACGAAACAAAGCTAAAGATTTTTGGACATTTATGGAAACTGAATCACCAACAAAAATTTACGAGCCATCAGAGAACACCAGCTGCATGAATAATTCCCACCGCGACAATAAACGTCAGGGTCCTAAAACAGTTATCAAGAATTGCCAATGTTCCGAGGAGGCGTCTCCGGCGTCTCTCTGGTACGAAACATTAGTGCTTTTTCATCGACTCGGTCTCGACAAAACCGCTCTAGCTACAAATCGCGTTTTTCGTCGTTCTGATCCTGAGAAAAAAATGGAGGACGCGACGTTTATAGAATGAGGTTACTTCCAAATTATCGGGAAACGATCAAACAAAAATAAATAAGCACAAAAGATTTTTGTATTTTCGGAAACAAGCAACTTCGATTGGCATAACGAAAAAAAAAAAAACCAACTAAAGTGTTAACAATTATAGAATAAAAGTCTGCTTTCGGAATTTTTCGCCGTAAATAGAAATATTCACTAATATAACCAACAACGATAAGTACAATCTCGATACATAATTTTGGCGATCTCCGAAGTTAAACTGTCGTCGCTGTCGCAGACGCAGGGTTTACTCGGATAGGTGACCGCCAAGTCATGTGCGAGCTCGTCCAATGGCCATTCGTCGCTCAACGGGATTCTATTTCCCGCGGTTTCCGGTAACATTGGCGGCCATATTGTCGATTTCACTTTGATTTGGCAGTCGTGTGAGGAGCACAAGGAAGATTACGCGGGAATATGGAAGTTAGTAAAGTGGAGTTAGCGATGGCATGGTCTTGTGGGATGATTCCGGTTTTTCAAGGGGCAATAAAAGAAAACATTCCGTTAAACAAATTTTTGAAATCAGCTGAATACGGTAACGCGACTAGCCACCGCGTCTTTTTGGCGTGGCGGGAGCAGTCGAGGGGTAAAAAAACAAGCGTTCGTTCGTCATTCCATAGGGTTCGCTTCAGTGCTTTCGTAATTTATCAAAATTAGTATCGAAAAAAAGCAGTATGTCGACTATTTTATTTTTCCACGTAAATAGCTTCAACGCGACGCGAAAGGGCGGGCAATTCTTATAATCGCATCGCTCTCGGAGTGGAAATCGTGGCGAATTCTTCAGCCGCTCGTAATATATCGAAAATCACAATTGGTTAAAAGACCACGGTTAACAAAAAGTAAAACTATCCAAAGTGTAGAGTTAAGTGTGGGGCAAGGGGTTGGGTTTATGGTCGCATAGTGAGACCTGCAGACGAGTGTGGCCTCGAGAAGGTAACCGCGCCATGATTATTACGTAACAAGAGAACGCTACGATGGTGTTCGCCTGTAATGTTCCGAGTCATCCGATTCAGGGCGACAACGTGACGTTCGCCGGGTGTGTTCCCTATAAGCACGAGGAGGAGGAGGAGGAGGTAAGACGTAAAATGAGATCTATCGTTTATAACGAGGTTAGGGTTATCCTGGGCTCGCGCGAACCACTTGCGCGTATCGGATATCCATCTCACATCGCTAATATATAAAATCTACATATATATATTCTAAATCATGTTATTTATGTATAGGTATATCGGACTCATAAAAACCACATCGATATAGTAATAAATTATACGTGAAAATTTCTTATATCGTCAATTATACATAAATATGAATATTTTTACTGTTTTTGTGAGTCTTTCCAAGAGTGTTGCCCACAGCAACTTTTTCCGAGTGCGTTTGCGCGAGGGTTAGACTATTATATTATCGATCGAGTCAAAAAGAGAATCACGAAAAAACGAATCTGTCAGATCATTCGTTTGTGGTGTTTTTTTTAACGAGATTGATAAACCGCTTTAACAAAAATCTATTATGAAAGAGACACGAGCCTTCGTTAACATGATGAACGCGATAAAACAAAATTTATCGGAACGACATCGAAATCGATACAGAGCAAAGTTCTCTAGTGGCGAATGGGGATTAGTGAAGAGTTTGAGAGAAAGAGAAAGAGATAGAGGAAGATTCGATAAAGGAAAGAGCGCCGTTTAAATCGCAGTGTGTTGGCCCGCATCGCAGGTTGATCGGAGGGACCCCCCAGCCAGGGTACGAAGAGGTTAGGGAGGGCTGTTGCTGTTGTTCGAGAGGGTCCTTCATGATCGAACCGAGATCAAAAGAGAAAACACTCGGTGTGTAGAGTACGCTCGCTTTCTCTCTCTCTCTCTCTCTCTCGCTCACTCTTTCGCTCTCTTGAGGTTCTGAGCAACAAACGAAGCATCACGGGAGACGACGCTGTGTGTGCTGCCGATGTAGAGCGCCAACAATAGAGGTGGGATGCTCATTTGTCTGCGGGCATTGTTGTTCGCCCGGGCGGAAACACGAGCTACCCCCTCTGCTCCTCGTCTCCCTCACTCTCTTCGCCTATACACGCGTATCCTCTTTATCACGTATTTTTGCGATGTCCTTAAGTTCTCCTCCAAATATAGGCTCGATTTACTCGTCGAGTAAATGTCTTCATGGCCCGGAATAAATAATAAAAAAATCGCCATCATTTAGATCACATTACCCGAACAAAAATTAGCTAATATTTGATGAAAAGAAAGTGATTAATTAACCGAATATTATTAGAAATAAATTGGAACTTTTGGAATAAATAGAACTTTATAGATCCAGCCGAATTGAGCCAACTTTGCGGGCTCATAACTCTGGATACAATTCGTATTTTTTGATACATTTTTTTTCTAAACAATCGTACAACTCCCGACTTAGCAAATGACCCTGGGCGCGATATTGTCAAGTCATTAGTTTCACTACGATCGAAGTTGAACAAAAAAGTGCAATCATTTTTTGCAATCTCGTTATAATTTCGGTTCTACGAACTGTATGAGTGGCAGCAAACAAACTGAGTGACAAAATCTTTAAAAACTTAACCTCTAAAAACGATAATTCGATAATTTCGACATTCCAAAGCCCATTTTCGCCGAAAAAAGACAAACTATAATGATAAATTTATAACCATCTTTACTCGATCACGAAAGAGCGATTTTTTCCAAAAAAGGACATTCAAAAAAACTCGGTCTTCGTATAGAAAGTGCATAAAAAACGAGCAACAAGAATTTCGTGATCGTGAAGCCCTCTCGTCTTTGGGAGACAGCAAAAGGGAAAGAATATGAACACAGATACAGAGACATACACGAATACTTTTTTACGTGTAAATATATGGACAAGTGAAGCGGGCTGAAGAGGAGGATTGAAGGAATCGAGACAAAAGGGAGATGGGTAGATGCGCGGATGCTGCAAGGGTGCGGGATTCTGGCTCATTGGGCAAGAGAACAAATTCGTCGCGACACGTTCGACGTCCCCGTGGATTACGTACCTTTACTATATACGTACATAGTTATATTTATATACGGATGATGGATATATATATATTCTTTTTTCGTTAGCTACGAAAAATATATAGATATACATTTATAGGTTATGTTTTCTTAACCCAACCCGCCGAACTTTGGTGTTCCTTCAGGTATATAGAACTCGCGCGCGCATATGACGTCCCATGGTGGAGGCTGTAACACATGAAAGTATATATCTATAAAAACTCTCCTCCGTATTTAGTATACGACGAAGGAACAGAGAGTTGCTTATCTTGGCCATCGGTCGAGCTACGAGCTTCCTTCTTAACGGGTGACCGGACACCGACTACACGCGAGTTTGCGTTACACGCGATCCTCCCTCTCTCTCTCTCTCTCTCTCTTTCTTTCTCTGTCTTTTTCGTTTTTCTTATTTTTTCGCCGAGTGCGTGGAGAAGATTTTTTTTAAAAGTTGGTCCCCATATTCTCGCCCTTCATACACTTTGAACGTTTTTTTTCGCGGTCTTCATCTTCCATATGAAAAATTGTCTTGGTTATTGACATATTTTCTCGAATTATTGCACCGTTTTGCTGATTGCGATTTTATTCCGTGTTCTTCAGAAGATTTTTCGGTGTTTTTGCCTACGAAAGATCGAAGGGACTGCAGTGTGAATATAAATTTCGGGTCCTTTACAATATATAAATGAAGTATGACTGAAAATTAAATCCCAACGAGAAAGTTTCGATAATTTACGAATTTTACAAAAAAAAATAATATGTTACGTTCGGAAATCTCAAATAAATTATTTCGCAAGTCTCATGATTCGAAGTTTACGAGATTCCGAAAATTCGAGTTCGAGAATCCGACTTTAAAAATAGTTTTATCAACCAAAATATTGGAGAGCACGGGATTAAACGATAATGTCTGATTTTTTCCAATTGATTTTTAATCGAATTGTAATTGAATTAATCCATAAACTGTCAAACGATCCGCAATGTTTTTCATATTTTATTCAGTATATTATCACACAATCACTTGAAATACTCGAATTATCGAGGCTCGTTGAATAGAGATGAGAAACTTGATGAAACCGAGGCAAAGAATGTAGCGTTTCAATTATGAAAAGATAAAAAATAAATAAAACAGCATTGTACCGGTTGAAAATAAAATTGCCGCGATGATACGATGGTAACTCGTATCTACTTGCATGGTCTCCACTTCGTTTAAAATTCAAACGAGACACGATATTGAGTATTGGCGAGGTCCGTCGATATCGTTTAGTCGGGAGCGAGTAGACATTTATGGGGGTGGAAGAGGTTTCGATGTATATATGTTTACCTCCATTATATATATATGTATATATATTAAACTCTGAGGCAAACCTCATCGAAGAGCATGAGTTTGCCGGCGGGGGCAACAGGTAATTTGACGAACAGAGTATAATACGATGTTAATAGAAAGGAGTTTGCTTCTCCTATGTGAACCTTACGAACATCATTCTCATAAATCTTGGTTAATTTGGCAGAGCCATTCAACTTGCTCCCGAGACTCGCGCGTTTCAATCTTTCTTCTTCCTTCTTCTTTTTATCTCATTATTATATTATTATTCTTCTCCTTCTTCTTGCTCTCTTCTCTTGTTTTTTTTCTTTTCTGTCCCTCTAAGCCTTATATCTATAATATTTGATTGCATCCGTTTTGCATTATTTTTAAACTTTTCCTCTTGTCTCCTCAACCTTTTTCTCTATATACCCTTCGTCTTACTATCCCGAGTTCTCAAACGACCTCGTTAAATTAAATTGCAGCTTCTCGAACTATATTTCCGTGTTGCTTCATCAACATTCATAAAACTTCTGCAGGAGGCACCGTAATCCAGAGATCACGACAAATTGCACCTACTAAAATGATTTTGTCTCCTGCGGAGTCCTTTTTTTTACATTTTTTAACAAATTCTCCATTCATTTCCTTATCGATGGATCGCTATTTTTATCCGTTATACATGTATGAATGATTTTTATAAAATATTTAAACGTTTTAATAATTCGTCGACAAACTGGGTCGTCTTGACTCCAGAATTAACGATTTTTTTATTTTGACAATGAACCAAGTTTACTTTTTTAAGAATCTCATCATTGCTCCGGGTCAAGTTGACCCAATCCGTCAATGCAGTGCGACATTAGACTGTGAACCAAGAGTTACGTGTCCGTAAGAATTATACTTTTTTTTCAATCCAGGAATCATAAAGAGCACATTAATTAAGAAAATGAATAATCTTATCTATTTTTTGATTATTCAAACATGTTTTTCGAGGAACTTAAGAAAACAGTCTTTTCTGAAAATTTGGACATTTGGAAACATCGACAGGTAACCCCATAGTAACCTGTTTTCTTGTTTGTCACGCTCGATCAGTGTCAACGGGCCTAACATTCGTGCGTATCTGGAACCTCACTTCACAATTTCTCCGAACTTCGTTTCGGCTCTTGTCATTGACCTCTTTGATTTTTCAGAGAAAATGAGGTCGAATGAGAGTCATTGAAAAAAAGCGTCCAAGAAATCTAAAAACGCTGCAAACAAACGACAAACTTAACGACACTTCGTGGCCAGGCTTAAAAACAATGAAACTGAACCAAAAATCCTTAAATAGTTATTTCGAAGTTTACAGCTTGAGAAATTCAAAAACCCCAACTTTTTTTTCGTTTTAATGTTCGCAAACAGGTCCAGAAAAAAATCTGGAACAAAATACGATGAAAATCTCGATATTTACAGTATTTTAATGAGGCTTTATTTATATGAAAGCGATTACAAGGCAACACGAGTGATAAAGAAGTTTTATGAATAAACGAGACTGTAGTTTGGTCGATGATTACACGGCTGTCGAATAAAACGGCAATTGGTGAATAGCTGCTGCCGTGCAAAACTGAGGGTGGCCGAAAAAAAGTGTATATATGTATCGAATATGGCCTGAGAGTATATAGAAGCGAAAGAGAGAGGGAAAGAGAGAGGAGAATAAGGAGAGAAAGAACGAGTAGAGAAGGCCGCGATCGCGATCGATCTCGTTTGTCTCGTTCGATCGGTTCCGACCGGTTCCGCGATCAGATCGCCCTGCCGTAGTACCTTAAGAGATGAGCAACTCTCACCCGGTCTGCCAGATGGTCTACGGGCCGTTCGACTCAGCCGCGCCCATTAACTATGAGTGCACATCGTCGCACCTCGAGCTTTTATCGTTTCTGCCTGTATATTAAAAAACAAAAATATCTATACAGCCTTAACTAAAAGTATATTCTAATAATTTTAAACCTGAGAAAAATTGTTTGATTTCTTGACATCAGTCTGATTGATTGGAAGACATTTCTTTCATTCAAACGTAACATCTTAGCCGGAACTTATGAAAAGTTTAGACATCGAACAGATACGAATTTTTTCAATGGTTTGATTTCGTTAAAATATTTTTTAAATTCAATTCAACATATTATTCGCTGGTGAATGAAAAAAATATTTCAGGAAAAAAATGTCGGGATCCAACAGTCATTCGAAAATTATTGAACAACATATATATCGAAAAAGTATAATTCCATTGGAATTAATTGCGGTTTAATAGTTTATAATAGTGGAATAAATGAATTTTGAAAACACGCTCTAATGATAGATTTTATTACATTAATTATTTCGTCATACGACTTAATTCGAAGAAATTACGATGACTGAGAGCAACACAAAACTTTTCAGAAGAATTACGTCGTTGACGATACAGAAAACTTTATAAGATCGAACTTTTGCTGTAAAGGCCGAAAGGTTCTCAATAATACTTTTGGCTATGGCTGTATATTGTCCATATATAGATATTTATAATATATTATACATCAATAGCCGCCCATCGACGACTAGGCCCAACCATAATGAAATAACCGTGACCAAAAGTCACTACTACCCTCGAGGGCATCGGCAACCTCTTCAAACTGCGGTCACCTCACATATATAAGTATATTAAACATTATTATGGCTCCAGACCTTTAGGACCCCTATATTTAGGCAAAATCGAAAACAGGTTGCATTTCATTGATCCTTTCCCGTGTTTACATTCAATTTTACAATCTTCAACAACATTTCCATAAGTTATAGAACATGAAAAAACGTTCTGATCGAATATTCACTAAAAACTTAGAGAATTTTAATGATTTGAGTCGTTGTGTGGTCCTGCTCCACTTTTTAATCGCCCAAATATGTCTTTTTCTTAAGAAATGATGAAAATATAAATTCCTGCAAAAAACACTGTACAGAACTTTCAAATTTTCGTACACAAAATACGAATGGACCAATTTTTTCACTTCATTGGAGTTCCTGCTTTTTTTTTAATTCTCGAAGTCCTGTGGTATTGAGAACAAGACTTCGTTATCGATCGAAAAATGACGAAGATCTTCTTCCGCTTCGCAGGAATGTAATCTTTAAGTATTTTTTTTATTCGCACAAAAATAATATCTTTACGTCAATAATTAACTCGAGTTATGACATTACGTCTATGCTTTGAATGATTAATGGGAACATCACGAATGTGATATATATTTAAAAAGCATAAACATAGGTGGCGAGAATGAGAGCGAGAGAGGAAGTGAATAGGTCGACGTGTGGAATACGTGCTTCATATACAGTAATAGTCGAGGGGAGGCGCAGTTGTGTCGGGAACAAGTTGAAGTATTAAGTAGCCGTTGCGTCCGCTGTCAGTCTACGCTCTAATTAATCATAATTGACGTCCGCGCGAAGCCTCGCACATATTTGTCGGTAGACTGCGTTATCTCGCTCCCTCTTTTTTCTCTCGTCTCTCTCATACACTTTTCTACATTGACTTAAACATGTGAGCAACAAAAACTGGCATTAGTCCTTATTGTCCTTTTGGAAAAAATATTACAACTTAGAGGTTGATCAAGGATTTCGCAACAATAGAATTGCCAGAACAATTAAACTCGAAGATCCTTGAAAAATTTGGCAATAATTTTCAATTTTAATTCCCAGAATATCGAAAGACTCATTTGAATCTTCTGAGATCTACGAATCTTCATTTTCTTTTGGAATTTATATCTGACCCCCATTAAAATCATCGCAGATTGCATCGTTGAGATGTAACGATATTTTGTGTGTTTCAATATCGTCGAAAAACTTGTAACAAAGCCAAGAAAATGGTCTCAAATTAATTCAAGGTTTTGAAAAAATTCAGCAAGGTTTCCGGACGTACGCGATCGTGATAAAGTTTTCACAGACGAAATTAAATCGACTTTGAATTCATGAATCAATGAATACATCATAAATCTCGGTCTCTACAAAACTAATGACTACAAAGTCTATACGAACTAATCTTTAAGAAAAAAAGGAAAGGAAAAGTTCAAAATTGATAATTATACGTCACATTGTCAGACTGTGGCGTATGCATTAACATATCTAGGTTTATGTCACGATATACATGTATTAGTACGTCTCGGATCGGAATAAAACATCAAGTGGTCATGCAGAGTGTCGCGATAGTACGTATTTAGATGAGTTGACTCCAATTGCCGTGGTACCGTGAGAATTCCGTGTCTGCTGCTCCATTGTAAAGAAAATGTACATATCCATGTGTATAGAACTTGGCAGACACTTATATACGTCCTGAGGGCTTAATATATCTGTAACTCCTTGTATATTCGTCTAAAAAAACGGTATTGAAGTTTGCATCGTTGAAACGCAGTGATAAATAATTATTAAAAATTAATGAATCATTTTATCGTCCAAATCGTTTCAATGGTTCTAGAAGATTCAGTTTTGGTCTCTAAAGAATTTGTTTAATCATCGGAAACACTGCTAATTCCTTTTTGCCTTTAATACTTGAAAAGAAAATATTTCGTTGCATCCCAAGGAAAGAAACGTCAATATTGTTGTAAAAAATCGTGCAAAATATGGTCGCGTGACAAACAAACATAAACACACGTTTAAAAAAAATTATTTCTTGCAATCAAATAGATAATTTGTATATTATTTAGTATTTCGCTATTTGGATTAAATAAATAAACTTTTGATCGAAATTGATTGATTCGGTGGAATTACTCTTTACTTTCACTTAAAAAAAAAATAATATGTATAATAAAAAGTATACATTCTTGATACTAAAATGAAATGAACTTTTGCAAACTTTTGGATTCATACACGTATAAATATGAGATACACGAATAAATGGATATTATTTATATGGAGTCGTGGATGAGTATTTTGCAAGTAGCGAGACAGAATGACACCAAACGTATATGCACACGGCTTAAGTGTATTACGGTCTGGCTGTACACGTCTGCATCATCGTCCGGAACGTGCAGTACGTGTCCCGCTAAACGGACCGTTAATCATGCAAATTAGGGCCTGGCTATAACTCGGGAACACGGCTCACAACGTGCACGCATAACCTCATGTTTTCCGCCTCATATTATTGCGCAACGATCAATTAACTCGAGGCACGCGTGAACCACACCGCAAATTTCGTCCTCCAAATGTACACATTGTTGTTAAAGATTCATTCCGTTCAATTCTTTCGAACCCTTTTCCTGCATATGTTTTTCGTCCGCAGGTTGATTATGGGTTTTTAATATTTCATTTCCATGATAATGTTTCGTCAAAAAATACAGTTGATATATCCATAAACATCCAATAATGATTGAACAGTGAATGTTAAACATGAGTCGAACATAAAACTTGAAAAATTGTTCTTATAACGAAAACGAGTGACAGGCGGTGATAAATTTGCTAAATAATTTGGTTTGGAGTTCCAGGCTATAAAAATTGCTAAAATTGACATTTTTGGATCACGTTTGTGATCGAACGAAACTGAAAAACAATCACTCGACGATTTGAACGAAAAAATAATAAAAATAATTGACGTTATGTTCGAACAAAACAAATTTCAACATCGGTCAACGAATTCAAAGCTACGAATATTTCTTGGATTTACTAATAATCCACTGTACAACAATTAAATCGAAACCCAATCTCCCACATTGGGATAAACTGTTGAAATATTGTAAAAAAAGAAAATCTGAAGCTCCAACACTGAATTGACAGTCTGTCAGTGTTTGTTACTAATACCGTACGGATTTAGAAATCGCGGCGAAATTAATAGATCGATGATTCGAAGTACTCGAAGCAAAATGCGTTTGTAGTGGTTGGAAGAGCAAACGTGTATACGTAGTGGCTCAACGCGTTTACAGCTCCCAACCCCTCTGTATATAACATGGGGGTTGTCTAATGGCTCAACCAAGGGATCATTCCACCACCACAATCACCGACAACCACGAGGAGGTACGTACCTGCTCCGATTGGTCGGACCGACCAACCAATCGCCCGGGTCGTCGTTCTTCCCCTCCCGAGTCCCCTGACAGGTCTTGTCTGTATCAACGCGCATAGGTAATTCGTACTATGGAGGAGAGCAAACTTATACATTCACGTAGTCGAGTGTACGAATATTTGTGAAATTATTGGGTTTTTTTTTCCTTTCAGTTCATGCCTAATGGCTGAGTTGCTAGTGCACACGTCATAAAACAATTCAACAATATCCCCTTCATTACGCGAGCACGCAGTAGACAAATTCAAACATTTTTCCAATCACATTTTAGCGCGACAATAAAAATATACATTTATTTTTCCTAATTTTCCTAAAATTTTGCCTAAAATGTAGACAAATGTGATCGTGTTGTGTCGCTGAAAAACGAGAGGCTTTTTTTTTTTGGAAAATAGGCTTGATTTATACTCCAACGTTATTGAAATTTGCGATCCAGAATGCAGCCGAATGGAACGAATTAATTTTTTTTAAGTTTTGACTAATCAGTGGTGTTATCAGGGTTTATGGTTTTCTATTATTTTTATTTGAAAAAATTCAAGTACAAAACTTCGTCCCAACTTATGACGATGTTCTTGATTTTCGGTATCATTCATTTCGACGATGGTAAAAAGTTGACAGCTGCTCAACATTTTCACTCAGTTTTCTTTATTGCAGCTCCTAAAATCTATTTGTTATCATAGCAAAAATTAAATTCTGGTGTTTCACAAATGCTACACTTGCTGATCGAACATATTTATAAGTACAACTCAAGTCCCCTTTAGTTTCGTATAAAAAAGAAGAAAAACGAATAAAGTTTGGGATCTCGTTTTTACAATGACAAAATCATGGTGCTAAATAATTGATAAAGAATAATGCAATGAAAAATGAATGAGAAATGGCGTACAATGAGTGGCGTTAATAAAATAATCCTCCTTGTAGCATTTTCTCGCCGTCGGATACAAGAAATAACGAAATCGATTGCTCGTTGTTACGCAAAAAGGACGAAAGCATTGATTCTCCAGAGGTTCTACGTCCCCGGAGTTATTACGATCCAATATATTTTAACAAGTTGTATAACGAGCTCAAGCAATCAACGATGGATTGAAAAATAGGATAATCCGTCGAATAAAGTGTCTGAATTAAGAGATAATTGAAGATTTCACGTGGACGAGTAGATCGTATAGCAATGAAAAAACTGTATGGAAGATGTAGAGGGGAAAATAAGGGAGATGTGGAGGGCCTTCTCTTGAACAACAATAACACGATCCTTTTGGAGAGTCCTTCGAGAGCAAGAGTCGAGTACGGTTTCGATATTGGTCCAAGCCCCTGAAAACTGTCTCTTTCTACCTCTCGTTCTCTCCCAAGGGAGAAAGAAAGAGAGAGTGTCAAAAATGCGTGCGGTCTTAGGAGAGCATAGTGAGCACTTTGCGGGGTGTTCCGGGTTTAAATAGATGTATACACGGGCCGGAGTGCTTTGAGGAAAAGGGAGAAAATCGTAACCCACCAAAAGAAAGAGAGAGAAAGAGACGATGGAAGAATTCAATTGATAAACGTCAGAACCGACGCACTCCCTCGTCGAATCTATTTTTCCATTGACTTCAACCCCCTGTCTCGATACGTGGCTGACATATATATTGTTCAGTAGAGAAAGAGGGTGAGTAATAGGCACGTAGGTATTATAACGCGTCGACGAACTGCCGCTCAGCTTCCCTTATCTTTGATACGATCGCGGTAGTTAGTTGGCGCCTTAGCTTGATGCCCCTTTCGATCGTAATCTCGTATCGCATGCTGAAGAATAATCCAGCCTGCGAATATACATCCGCGATTCGTATAAACTCATACAAATATACAACAGAACGTATATACACTCTCTATGGATTTAAATAGTAAATACTTGCTCGTTCACTCGCTCACCAAGACAAACATTTGTACATTTGTATGTGTTTAGATTTTATTTACGCGGATAAATAAATACATATATATACGTGTAAGTACATGAGTACGCTTGTCCCAGTACACATACTCTACTACAAGGGTTTTATTTTATTCGCCATGGTAGAAACGATGTGGCGGAGAAGGGAGCAGGCAGATGAGAAGCCACCTCGTTACCCCATAAATTTATCGCGTTCACCAGAGCCCCGACCCTCGGGGGAGTTTGTTCGAGAGTCTCGATAATAAAGCATCCCGACGCCTACGGAACTTCCAGCACTTACATATACTTTAACATATAAATGTGTACACTTTTATATACGTGTGCTTACGTTTGTCCGTATAAATGTGTATGTTGTACGCGTTTCTATAGCTTCTTGTACAAAACGATGTACGAGCTTTCGCTCGCTAATTTTACATCCCCGATGCAACGTGTGCACGAGTGCAAACTCTTTTTGTATGTGTGTACAATTTTTCGACACATCTGGACGTGGAAAAAAAAAATTTCGTACAAGTTTCAGTGGTTGTGAGAAAAATTCATGTAATTCATATCATTTTATACGATTTCCGGTAAACTTGTTCAACTTTCATTCAATTTAGTGCGTGAGATGTAAAACTTGTTGTGGAAACTTGAAAATTTTACTTTCATCTAAATTAAGAAATTTATATTTCGAAGTGTACTTTTTGTAGTACGAATTAACTGAATTGATTTGTTGAGAAAAAAAAATCGAAAAAATTATTCACACCATGTAAGCATTGCCTTGAACCTTTTGCTGATTGGCAAAAAAAATACTATGAGTTGCCCTCTTGCTCGGATGATGATCTGAAAGTTGCAACGTTTCTGCTGAGTTGATACGGATGCTTCTGCATCTCGAGGGTATGTAACGCGACACCTCCGTGCAACTTGGACTTCTCCAGTCGTAGGCTCTATAGCTATCATCTATTATAAATATTTTACATATGTATCCGTAAAGGATTCAATGTGTATGTTGATTTTTGTTGTTAGCGAAACAATCCTTGATAATCTCGAATCGATCTACTCTCGCTTCGTAATCGAAGATCGTAAAACCGATATTTTACACGTCCTATCAGAAATTCATGCTAGAAAATAATGTGAACACAATGAACCTTTCCAACGTTTCTTACGTATGTTTACTCTTCGTGGACGTTGAATGCCAATTATTTTTTTGCTCTCACGGATCATCACCTAACAAGCTGCTTTTTAATGAAAGTTTTCTCGATCCGCGTATTAAAAATGGGCACGATTCCACGTACTTCTTTTTTTGTAGATTTTTTGGTTCTGCTTGGTCCCTCGGACTCTCATAAATGTAGAAAAAAATATAAATAGTCATTATTTGTTAGTTGCACAAACACCAGATATAAATAAAATAATCGAATCTCTTACACGTTCATGAAAAAAAATAATTTTCTACTGAATTTCAACGAACATTAGGACAGCAATTTTTTCACATATTCAAACATTCCATAGAACTTTTCAGAATTTTTCCAGAATATTCATACAGTGCGGCTCTTATTCAAAAATAAAAATAAAAGGAACGATTAGTTTTGAATTTTCAAATTTGAAGTTAAATAAAGTGACACAAAAGTAATAGAACGAATAATACAAACTGACCCAGTTTATTCAAACAGTCGGGCCCCAACTTACGTTTGCGAGTCTCGTTGCAAATAAAAATTGAACGAAAACTCCTAGAATTGTGATTGACATGAACACCTTTTAAGATTCGTATTGCCCGAGCTGGTGCTTCGCGCCCCGATGTGAAGCTCGTGCCAAATCTCTGTAGGTCCGCGATAACCGACGAAAAAACAGAGTGTGGTCGGTCAAAAACTGCAGCAAAGAAGACGCAGCCGACGTGGAAGCTGCGGAAACCGATCTGCTTTCGATTTTATCAGAATGCATTGTTCCTCTCGGGTTATCGAATCGTGAGAATAAGAAAAGAGAGATGTATATGTGACCCGGGGATTGAGGTCTTGATTAAGTTTTGTTCCTGGGAATGGCGTTATCTCTAGTTATAGCCTCGTAGCTGTGCACATGGCAAAAGTTATATTTACGAAATGGACGAGATATAAACGACGCATGGCGATCTGTATAGAAGTTTTATGAAGTGTACGCACGTGTATATTTCTTCGTATATACATGTATGTATAACAAATTCGTATATATATAATCCATATACTTTTATAATCATGTGTGTGTGTATAAAAGAATAAGACCGCGATGCTGCTAGTGGGTACATCGCCAAGATACGGAGAGTGAGCGCGAAACGTTGGAAAGGTCTGAAGGGCGGTGGCGGGAGGGAGGGAATATAAGGGACGTGTGGATGGGCCCTCGTTGGGGCTCTATATAGCACATGTAACTCGACACCAGAGGCCCCGTCGGGCGGGCCCCGCGTCTCCATCACCTTCTCTCTCCGCTTTTGCTGATGCTGATGCTGATGCTTGCTGGCCCCCCGTACATATCTCTCTTTTTTTCTCTACTTCTTTCTCTCCCTCTCTCTCTTTCTCTTTCTCTTTCTCTTTCTCTCTTTCTGTCTTGTTATAGCGGTCGTACGTTGTTTTTTTTGTACACGCGAGCACACAAACGCCCATATCTATATTTGTATACACATATGGTATTCAAGAGTATATACACATAGTGGTACGCAGTAGTTGATATAATATACGGTGAATGAGCAACGATGGTATATAGATATGCGCGTATTTATATGTAGTAGTAAGCGTGCATGCGTCCGAATCGCTCGTACACTCGCGTTTCTAAACTAAATCATAACCGTATTATATCCCGGCAACAATGGGGGCCTCGCGAGTGAAAAGCCGCCTCTAATCCGTCAGCAGTCCGTATATAGATGTCTCGCTTTTGCGTGATCCTGATGCTGCTGCTGTTACTGCTGCGTTCCTCGGCCCTTTTCTGCCTCAACGTGTGTCACGATCGTATTCTCTTCATTTTCAACCCAATTCTTCATCTTCCCTATCTTTTACTTTTGCCCCAAAATCACCCTGGAAACCAGGACACAAGTTTTCTTATCCTGCCATTATATTTAATCGAGTTTGCCTTCTTTTTTGGATCAAACTCCGAAATTGGCACACTTTGATTTCTTTTGTTCTTGGTTCCGTTTGGTTTAAACTTCTTTTTTTTCTATCATCCCTTGCGATCTTGCCTCAAAGTCTATCAAGAAAATAAATTATTTCGTTCTGGGAGTTGGGTGCGCAAGCTTGGCAAAGAGGCAGGATGAAAATGATGAGAGAACTAATAAATATAAAAGTAGTATAAGCGAACGAGCAGGATTCTCTTTCCTGCGAATCCGCAACGAGAAAGCGTGCGCCCGCGCGCGTATACCGGTAAAACGTCGAGGTTGGAATTTAAATTTCACAAATTAGTCCGTCCATTACACCCCCGCTGCAATCGCGATGTCTCATCTGTGCTCGTGCACCTTCACGGCCCACCAGCATATCGCCACACGCTCACTATCATATGAGGCTGATATACAATACTACATACACACATATATCTCTATTTACACATACACACGGATTTGTATACATATATTTGATTATACGGAGAAAAAAGTGAACAAGGGAAGAAGGAAGGAGAAAAGAAAGAACGCGAAAGGTCCGAGACACGCGGCGAAGGTTCCTAGAAAGCGTGGGTGATGCTCTCCTCTTCCAGGCAAACAGGATCTGGACCTCCACAAATCATAACGCGCCCCGCACGGCCAAAAGATGCGCGAGAGAGATCACCGAGTGGCGCGAGCCAATTTTTCTCCTCATCGTCCTCCTATCACACGTACAACCCCATGTGTATAGTAAATATGGAGTTTTTTTTTTTTCAAATCATAAACATACAGGGGTACGTGCCTGGCTAAAAAGGGTTTTTCGCAGATTTCATAATCAATTTATCAAATTTTTTAGACTATAAAATAGTTCTAAAAATTACAGAAATCCGAAAGATTAGAGAAATTTAGAATTTTCATCTTTGTGTCCTTTGATTGAAGACTGAAATTCAATAGAATTGTAGTCCAGAGAATCATCCACTACTCGGAGATTTCGCATTAAACATTGTCTTGATATTTATGAATTTTTATTTCAAATCTTTCCGTCTTTGATCGAAACTTTTCGGACTTGAAGCCGTGTTTTTGAAGAGACAACTATACGATAGCATTTATCAAAGGATTCAAGGATTCTTATGATCCAGATTGATTTTTTAAGCAAAAAAAAATATTTATACATCCATGATTCGATAAAAATCGGTTAACGCTGATTTCCAAGAAAACTTCTATGATCGCAGATGCTGGAGAGTCCATAGATTTTGTTTTTCAGTATGTATATACACCGACGGTCAGCGAAGAGTGACTGATATCGCGGGTGTACGGAGAATAAATAACGCCGACAGCCAGTGTGGCTGTATAAATTAATTTCACTCGGTCGAGTCATAAATATATTCGACTCGAAATCACTCGGGGGGCCCCAGTCGTTCGGCACCGGCCACAACCGTTCATCCTTCCGTCCTTATCCACATATATATTCTCCATAGTATACGACGGTACCTCACACGTAAATATATATAAATATATATACACATGTACAGGGTGTAGATCTTAAAAAGCTTGAAACTTGAACGAAGGAAAACTAAGGCTACTGAGAGAAGCCCATTTCATTTGAAGTCAACAAATCCATTGGCTGTTGAATCAGCTGTGACTGAAATTTCGCAATTTCTCGATTAACATTGAAAAGGTAATTAATAAAATTCGTTAAAACAAATTTGAGCTTCAATTAGAAAACAAGGGGAAAAATTCCAAGAAAATTACGTGCGTCAAAAACTGTTCAGGAGCCCGGAGATAAATAAATTGTAGATTTCGAAGGATTCAGTAGTTATCGAACGTCTATAAAAAACAAATAAACGCGAAATCGCTGATGCAGTTTCTCATAGAAGATTTAAAAGTTTTGCTATACTTGGATTATTCGCTGCGGATAATCATTGCAGATTATTTGATAAAGTTTATTCACTTATGACCCGGACACCCGATATATTCGAACGTATATATATATTAACGAAAACCTCCACAAGCGTTGACCGTCCTTACACTCGTAACTCGGGTCGATAGGCCTTTAAACAATGCACGAACAGGGCCCCAAACGAAAGGGTCTTCGGTACTGTGCTATAATGTATAATATACAATTCTCATGTGCTCTGATGAGACGGAGATTTCCCCCACGCGATAGCGCGATAACGAGAATCGATGTTTTTGTTTTTTCTTTTAATTTCCTTCCAAATAAACTTTACGTATATATATTTGTATGTTTGAAAAAAAAAGATAAACATATAGCTCCATAATGAGCGTGAATTCTATCGACTTTTGATCACGTGCCACCTCGTATAAGTCGAGGGTCGATGTGCAGCAGGTACCATCGACTTTCTTTCGAATGTCCATGGAACTATACATCGTAGACTATAAATAAATACACGCCACTCAATTCCCAATGATGACATATCGTTCTTTTCATATTCTCGTTTCCTTCTAACATTCGTCTCTCGACCGTGGATCCTTACAAACGTCAATGTACACGTGTTTATGGGGATAAAATGCCTGAAGTCAATTGAAAAATTCGAAATGAGTTTTCTAAACGATTTTTTGAATCTTTTTTTCACCATTTTGGACTGAGTTTTTATTACGAAATTTTGATGTGATTGAAGAGAGAAATCCCCATATGTAATTGGCAGATGCTCGACAATGTACGTCAATTACATCACGCAGACGGTGGGGAAGTTGAATGGGTTTATCGTGAGTTAGTTCACCTACGCGAATCACACGATAACGACGCGTCACGCCCGAGCACACCCTCGTTATTGCATCTTTATATAAATATATATGCACGAATAAGCCGATTAATCGGCAAAATGTAACCGCACGATAGAGAATATTATTATATACACGACCGGCAGGTACGAAACGATAATTGTGGCTTCCCCCAGGGACTACCCTCAGTTTTGCTGAGTTTGTTCATGTAAATAGCTTTTTAGGCTTTCGTTCTTCATATTTATCGCCTGATAATTCCCGAAATGTTGTATCCAAGGATTCCCGATCGTCCGAGTAGTTTTATTTTCGTTTTTGACTCTTCTCTCGCATTTTTGTGTATTATGTACACGTTGTAAAGATAGTAGCGCTACTGTATTGCTTGGAATAGAGTTTAAAGTGGTGCCGAAAGACGAGGCACATATTTACTTATTCTTTCGGACGTTTTTCTTCTCATCTTTTTTGATATACACGTAAAAAGTGATCTTCGAGGGAAGTAGTCTCGAGCTCGTTATGACGGGGTTGAAGAGGCCACTGTGATGCACCGACAAGTAGATGCTTTGTGAGTCCCGTGTCAAGATCCTACTTGACAGCGGGACTTTTCTCTCCTCTATCTTTTTTTTCTTTCATCCTACCCTTTACATAATGCCGGGATGGAGAGAGGGCTTGAGCCAATAACGCGTGTAGTATGTATAGAGAAAGCGACTAGGCTCTTTATTTCTATACCGTGTACGAGGGTTGCGTGTATCGATATATTTAAAAAATTAACCGTATAGCATAGTCGACCGAAGCAGGTGAAAAGAGACGAGAAACTCGGAGGAGCTTCGTCAATAATCCCCACTCGCTGGGCCTTTTTCTCCCTCTCGTTCGCGTCTTCTCGTTCATCTCGATGCCCGAGAGTTACTTGAACGAAAAGAACACTCTATCTATCTCTCTCCTCTCCACCGTCCCTGCCCATCGCTCTCTTTTTCTCTCTCTCTCTCTTTTCAGTGGACCCCGCTGTGGGGTCCACGGGGGCTTAACTTTACGATCTCATTCTCTATGGCTCGCGCGCTACTACGCTACTTGACGAAAAATCACTGGAGCGAAGGCCCCCTGGGCCCTCTGGCCACTCTATACTACCAAACCATCATCACCAGCCCCATAAGATCGGGCCCCTAAATAGAAACGAAATTACAACAGCCCGATGAGCATGTGTCGACTGCTCTTATTCCGCCTGAATGAAAGAACGGGCGCGCGAGACTCACCGACTCTTTCAACTGCATGCTCTCGTTTCTTAAATTTATATAGTCTGTACATATATACAATATGTCTTAAAAGTTGCCCTTCGAATATAGAGCAGACAGACAGACAGTTAGATCGCGAAATTCTGCAAAGATAAGTCCTTATCCGTTTTTTCCTCCAATGCACGCTTCATCAGATATTGACAGATTATAATGACAACCAATCTCAAGCTTCGATAAGACGAAATGGGTGGAGCAGCCGTTATCTAACCTAGCACCCGATTGGCTACTGCTAATTTATTCAAAATCTCCACAATGCTGCATCGTGAAAAAAAATCGATAAGGACTTTTCTTCTCACTTTTTCACGATCTCTTTAATCTCCGAACCTTTCACTTCACTTTTGAGACACTCTTTGTGTCAAAAATATACTGTACAACCAAAGCCACTCTTTATGCGCCACGGATTTCCTGATTGCGAGTATTATGTTGGAAAATAATAACACGAAGAGATTTTTCAGAAGGGGACATTTTTTATTATAAGAGAATGAAAGACAGGGCTCATCGTTCAGAAAGAATTTTCTGTTTCCTGCTTGAGTTACAGAACCAGGTACTCCTGATCCTTGTTTCTGTCGTACGTCTCCCTCATTCCCGGGCTGCCTATTGAGATATTCGTGTATGTTTTTTTTTTTTTCTACGTATGTGTGACCAAAGCCTTGCGATGATCTTGCTTCGGATAAGATAGGAATATATCTCTGGGTATGGAGTCCGGACAATAAAAAAGAGATGCTGTCTAACGTGCTCATAATAGAGTCGATCCAGATGCCCTTTTTCAGCATCGCCTGTTCACGCCCGCCGCCATTCGGAACCATCGAATCCAACCATCTCGAAACAGGCCGCGCTACATACTCCAAGTTTTTACATTGTGTTCTTCATCCTGCTTCAGACTTTCAACACAATTGCGAGCAATCCACTTCATTTTGTAACTTTGATGAGTCTCCTGCGATAACCCACCGTGGGTGTCATTAGCAAAAATATTCATTCATACAACGATCAAGTCTCATAAATAAGGGTAAACACCCGTTTTATAAACTTATCTGAAATAATCTCTCCTTGGAAGGGGCGAACAGTAAAATGGTTTAGAATTTTTATTGGGGGCCGGGCCGGAAGTCTCAACTTTTGGCATTTTGGGTGGTCTTCGTTTTCTAGAGATTCGATAACCGAACGAGTGTGATTAACCATCTCATTAATTATGAAAAGAATGACTTAATTGAATTCGAGAAAGAATATAAAATATTTAAGAACACTAGTTCATGGTGGAGGACGCTGGAGAATTATTGATCTTTGTCTTATCTTTTGAGGCAGTCTTCATCACCCATTTTTGTTGATCCTTGAGTCTTCGTTAACTCCGTTTACTTTATTCGGGTGAATTCGAAGAATTTTAAATATTTCTTAGTGGGTTAGCTTAAATTCTTAGGTCATACGAAAAATGACGAAAATAAAGTAAAAGTTTGAAAAAAAATTACAATTTGCCAACATACGTGTACTTACCATTATCCAAAATGATACACGATTCCCTTTCGAGTGAATTTCTCACGTTCGGACTGATACACAATTTTATAAAAACCCGTTATTTTTCTTTTTCGTTTTTTTATTCTGTCCAAGAACCCGAAAAAAGTATAAAATGATCATGATCACATAATAATGGAATAGTTAACTTTAGTATTTACTCAAAACTCTCAGATCTTGAATAATTATTAGGAATATAATAAAAATAATTCAGTATGATTGAAAGTTCAAATAAAATCAGCATGATTTCTTGCGTTATCTATTTTTTTTATTCTGATATACGTCAACTCTTATTACAACGTAACATCTTCGCTCCCGCCCCGTTTAATTGTGCCGTTCGATTGCCTCGCAAGATTTATTTGAAGTATCGTAATAGATAAGAAACTTAGTGGAATAATAAAAGTTGGTGAAATCTCTCGTAAATTGGGGACAAAACTGTTGAACGTTATTTTTTATTCATTTTTTTATTTTTATTAGTCTCCATTATATTTGTTGCAATTAAAATCAGGAGGCGACAATAATAATACATCATTTTTCATCTTGTTTGTATTTTTTTTTCGGGCGACAAGCCACGTACTCCTTCCGCCAACACTCGCGAGTATTCGTCTCTTTCTCTCTCGTATTTACGTGTTTTTTTATTATTTTTTATTTCATTAAATATTTAAATTCTTTTCAATAATTTTTTTGTGCTGAAATTATGAAATAATTATAGTGACCGAATACCGTAAAATCATGATTATGCGTCGTGCTGTGCCGCTCCATCTCGATTCCGTAAAATATTAATATTAACAATATTAGTATATCGCGAAATTCGCGGCTCTTTCATTCTCCATTTTTATTAAATAATGTCGATCGTGTCTCTATCTTCGGAATGTTGCGTGCAATGTAATAGAGTCGCCGATTCGACCGCGTTATTTCATCGTATACAAAACGAAAAAAAAAAATGAAAAAAAAAAAAAGAAAAAAGAAATATCAACAACAACAAAAAGTACATTGTGCGTGAATCGAAACGGAATCTTTTGCGAGCGCGGCTTGTACGGGGGTGCGCGCGTCTATATATACATTTTTACATATATATATATTTTTTCGTATATATATATGTGTGTGTGTGTATATTAATTTATAGGCAGGAGCAAATTTGGCTCGATCCTTGAAACTTTCTACCCTGTTTAGTCCCGAGGACTGTTTACTTATACACTCTTGTTCCTTATTTACCCAGCGTATTATATATTTATATTATATCTCGATTCGCGAAATGATTAAACTTACAATATATTTATATATATTATATGTATTCATATTTATATATGTATATTTACGTACTAGTGTATGACGGCCTTATGGCGAGGACCAAAAGCGCAGCCCATATTCGTCTTTACCTCGTAAACAATAATCCTCAATCGTATTATACGTTTGTACGTTTTTGACAGTTAATTTTGTTCACCACTTCAATCTCTTCCTCTTTTCTCGCGCTTCGATCCTCCCTCATCCAATTTTTCGGCCTCATTATTGTCTATTTACATCGGGCATCGAAATATCCGAATCGAAACAACATTCATGAGCCCACGGTATGAAATTACAATTTTCCAATTATTTTCATCGTCTGGATTTCCAATCGAATATTTATGCAATCGAGTTCGGATAGTTCGGGTTGCAAAAGTATGGCGGATTTTCTTAGGACTGAATATCATTTTCGACCGAATCTTCGGACCTTCTTCGGTCCAAGTTCTATACTGGAGTTTTTTCCAATTAACTGGCATAGTTTGCGGCTAATATAAACCGACAATCAATCGATTTGATGCGGCCAAAATACGATTAATAATCCCGGGATTGCCAGGTACAAGAGAAAGAATCGTAACTTTTGTCGTAATTCCTCAAACTCACTGCCAAAAACTCTCAGCTATCGGCTTCATTTTCTCATTGTTATTTAAACCACTCTCTCTTTCTCTCCTTCTCGAGTTCACACTTTCATATGCACTGGACAGATCCGAGCAAAGCCACGGATTAATGGGTTAGAATTTAAAGAAATCTTTTTTGACGACAATTTTCCGTACCCTGTTGCTTTGCCACGGTCTCCTCGGTGCATATTTGTTTTTTTGTTTATTCCTAATGTACGGTCATTTAAAGGTAATCCTATGTGCGCCAAAAGTGAATTACTCCTCGAGATATATAATAATAATAATAATAATTACATAACCGAGAGATCACGAAGATAGTGAGACAAAGAGAGAGGGCACTATAAATCTTCGTATAATAATATATGCAACGTTATTTGTTTTATACAATAAATGTCATCGTACAAGTCATTAATATGAATGACTTTGTGTCTCATTGGGCAATAAGTATGCACACCTAATAATATTTTATTACCATACGCTATATCTACATATTTACAAGACACGAGGATCAGGGTCAATCGCCCTGACACATGAGAACTTTTAAAACACCTACGAAATTCAATTCTCTCTCTCTCTCTCTCTGCTGTTCAGTGTGCCATGCGCCCTGCCGTAACCTCTCGTGTAACCATGACCCTCAAACGTCATACTTCTTCTATAAAACGTCACAATTATTATACGTTTATGTGTCTGCTAATGAGAAACGAAGAAAAGGAAAGAATACAGAGAAAAAATCATGATTTACAAACACTGTGTGCATTGAACGAAATTCAAACTTCTTGGCTATTCGGACCAAGCTCGGAAATGCTGACATGTCTTTTGATATTGAAGGCCGGAAGTTGGACGCGATTTGAATCGTTTTTACCTGTAGAGCACGAAATACGGACGCTGTAAAAACTTCATCGTGACTTTTCCGACCCACTGTATGCGTCTTTTGACGGTTTATGAAATTATGTTTCAATCGATCGGTTAATAGGATGTGGCCTCTGTCAACACAGAGTCCAACCTAATCCGAACCTTATTTCGGCGAAAGGTGTTGGAGTTTTTTTTTAAGTTTTGTTTGTTTACAAGTATTTGGTATTCGCTCCCTGGTTATTAGCCGTGAATGGACGAATCATGAGCGTTCATTGCTGTTGCGGATGTTGTTTACGCCTTCAGCTAAGTCTTCTCCTGGTTACGTTTACTCTGATGGTTCCCCGGGGCCCAGGGTCACAACGAGTGGTAATCACCGAGAACGAGGCCACTGTGGTATCCTGCGTGCGAACTTGTCATCCCCATTGTTCCCATACCCTGATATGGTCCCATCCCCATACCAACGTTCATTGACATCGTGTTCATCGTATTTACGCTTTGCATCGAATTCGGCAACATCGTTGTTGGACCCATTGGACTCAAACCTCCCATTGATGGTGCTATCGCCCCCATTTGCATCGACGTTGCTGTATGGGGCAGCGATTTTTGTAAATCGGCTGATGTTGGTGTTCCTATCAAGTAATCCTGTTGACATAAGATCGAAAGTCACCCTGTTAACTTCGAAGTAAACACTTGGAATTTAGCTCTCAATTTTCGACTAAAATCGAGCGTTCGACCCGTCAAAAATCGTTATTACTGGGATCGTTTGTTATGAAAAACCAATTCGTGCCCAAACCTCGTAAGTTTTTACGACCAAAGTTTGTTTATGGCACTTGTGGTTCTGTTTAAACTTTGAATCACATACTTCTTGGTTTCGAACAAACTTAATGCACATTCTTGCATAACGTGACAATATCTTCGAAGCTGAATGTCATTTACGGCGAAAATACATATTCAAAAGATGCAAAATTCAATTCACATCAAATTCCTCTAGTTTTTATGTTTCTGCGTTCACCCTTCATTGAGATCTTGTTGTCCTGACTTATTAAAAAGATGGGAAAACTAACCTGAGGGCTGTAGTACTGCATGTAGTCAAGTTGACTCTTCTGTTGAGCGCAACTCGGAGGTGGAGGTGGTGGAAGAGTCGCAGTTGGATGTACAAGTCCATGAGAAGGATGTCCAGCCTGGAGATGATGTTGGAGTTGATGATGAAGATTTCTTTTGTCATCGCCACTTTCGCTACTCGTGTCGTGATGTTGTTGATGCTGCATGTGGTGAGCTGAAGTGTGCGAATGGCCGAGACTCGAGCTCGTGTGACTTTGATGATAGGAATGAGGACTCGAAACCGCTATTGGTGCTGGAAGTTGATACATGCTTGATGCTTGTTGATGGCTCTCAATCATACGTTGTTGTTGTTGAACTTGTTGCTGTTGTTGCTGTTGCTGTTGTTGCTGCTGTTGTTGAACGGCACATGACGATTGTTGTTGTCTGACAGAATTTCTCTTCGTATCTTCGCCACTTTCGCTGCTCGAATCTCCCAAACCAGTGTCATGACCTTTGTCCTCTCTTTGGCCACTGTAATCCACAAAAAAAAATACAAACTTATTCAATCGTTATTCTAGCGAATCAAAAAATCAATTCAATTCAACTTCGACATCGATAAATCGTTGCAACTATCGTTGTTGAGTTATAAATTAATTAGAACGACTCGATTTTTAAATGTTCGCTGCAAAGTAAACAAAATCATTGATAAAAATAAGTTTTCGTCGAATTCAATTGCATTTGAAATCATAAATGTGCCGATGTGTCGTTCAAAACCGAGAATAGCAAAAAGGTATGAAAAAAAATGTCACACCGAAAAAAGTCCTGTTTGACGAATTCGAAAGTTTCGATATCGAAATTGTAGCCTCAAGGCAAATATTGCGAGAGAATCTGATTGAAAAATTTCTAACACTCGTTTGTAACAAATACACAAAGCTGCGGATGAATAATTCGCGTACATAATAAAAAGTGGTGTGTGTGGATGAACGCGAGGGTGAGGTGGCGAGGGACGAATATCTTTTGGACATCTCGTAAACTCAATTTCGCGGGCTCGGACCTCCTCGGTGGACGCTGCTGGTGAGGAAGCAAGCACGCGCCTTATTCTCGTTCCCCGTCTCGGTCAGGCGAGGCTATCGTTAACCGCTTGTTTTACAAGTCGTTTGGAATCGCACCCCAACTACGTGTACACAACACACACACATACCTTTCGATTTATACATGCGCGGCTATACTCTCATACCGCTGACGCGACTAATAACGTGCCCGTGACTCGTATATATACTCACACTACACAATAAACAGCATCATTCTTTTTTCTACTTCTTTCTTTTTCTTCGACCTCACAAAAAGAACCGAGAGGAATTCCAGACTCTCCGATGCACATTTTTTCCCCCTTCAAATCGGACTTTCTTCCTCTTACCCCGTAAAGTGCTGCGCAGTGTCATTGCGTTTTGTAGTTCGAACCAAAAAGTGCAAGGAATCGGGTTTTGTTTCTTAACCTCAGTCTGTTCAGCAACAATACCGAGTGGGTGACCATTTTTTTTCGATTTATTTACCAACGCAGTGTCAATCAATAAACTGTACTTTTCCGGTAGAGATTTTTCATTGGAATTTGGGATCATGATCAAAGGACAAAAAAGGAAATGGATGAACAAATGATCGAGAAATATTCTGGAAATACGAAATGTGCATATGCCAAGAAAAACTGTTGAATTCTTTGAAAGAAAAAAGCTGGAACGGTTACAAAGAAGAAAAGAGCGGAAGAGGGGGTTAAAAATCACTTATAAAAAAGTGACTAATAACAAAAGAAGATAATGAACTACCGTTAGGAACGAAACACTGGAATAAGACAAAAAGAATTATTTCCCTGAGACGTTCGGTCGCGCGATCGCGATACAAAATCGAGGAGGAAAGAAAAAATAAATAAAAATGAAAATAAAATAATATTAGAGATAGAGAGGGATCTCGATGAGAACCGTGAAGAGGAATGAGGGAGGGTGAAAAAATAGAAGAGAGAGAGGTGTTTTTTGGTACCACCCGTTGCATCCGGGGGGCCCATATAACCCGAACGAGGTGTCCACCAGGTATTTCTTATCCGGTCCTCATCTGAGCAGTAAATTTGTCCGTGTTTCACTCCTCGACGGGACATCCCGACCCGGAGACGTACGATTCTTGGCAAGTGAGAAAGAATGAAATAAATGAACGAGAGAAAGAGTGAGAAAGAGAGAAAGTAAGAAAAAGTGGAAAGGAGGAAAAGAAAAAGATAGAGAACGAGAATATAGAAAGAAAGAGAAAAGTTCGTATCGAAGAAGCCACGTGAGATGAGAGAGAATGATTGTTCAACTTCAGCATCGTTTTGATTAGAATTCTTGCACGCGTTCGAGATAAGTTTATATCCATTTATATCCATAATCCTTTTTTTCTTCAAGACTTTTCTCAAGCTGTCACATCTTTTCTCTTTTCACCTGAAAGTTATTTTTCATTTCTTTTTATTTTAATTGCCTCTAAAGTTATTAAGGAATAATTAACGAACGATCGATTATTTCGTTTCTCTGTTCTTTTCTTTACTTCGCGAATATAATTCCATTTCAAAATCATTTTGTCTCCTTTTGTGCATCGAAATATCGCAGGATCGTACTCACAGCTTTTAAAGACTTGAAAAGAGAACGAGGTGTAGAATAAAAATGGAAAAAACGACTCACGATTAGTTTCGATGTACGGTCGAATAAAATGAATATGGGTAAATAAAGGGAAACGAAGGGAAAGAAGAAGAAGAAGAAGAAAAATAAGAGGAGAAGAAGGAAAAACGAGATTTCGAGCTGACTATTTATATATATGTAGATTTTTATATATACAGATATACATATTTGTCCGCATGTTTCTGTGTATACATACAGAACTGTGAACAGTCCATAGCTACAAGCATGTGGAAGACCCGCGCGACTAGCACGACCGAGATTCCAATCGGTGAAGCGCCCGTGAATTTTATTAATCGCCCGGTACATAAATTAACCGTCACGTCGCTCGGTAGTGTCGCGAGCTGCACGAAATTCCGTGTGTATTCTCGACCGAAGGCCTATATACGCGTTCCTCGGCGTGTGAAACGTTTGAATTCCATTTTTTTTACCCTCTCGTCGATTAAATGACAATCCAGTGATGTCAAAAGTCATCCATGGAATCATCCATGCCAACAAATTCTTATGTTTTAAATTATTCTTGTGCGATTTCTCGAGGCGATTTCGATCCACTGAAGAGTGTGAAAAATTTGCTCGTGTGAGCAAAACACAGAGTTGAGGAATAGTCGCTTTTCAAAGCAAAACATAAAAGTAAAAATTAACTTTTAAACTTATTTTTCATTGCGAAACGTCAATCAAATGAAAGATCAAATGCATGGATTTTTCTTTTTAGCATTTTACGACTCTTTACACATTTGCGCACATCTTTACTTTTATTCATCAATTATTATTAAATCAAGTAGTATTATTATTGCAATTGTAGTTAAATAATCATAAAACTAAAAAAAGTGGCGTAACGTGAGTCTCAATATGGCTCAAAGGTTTAACTAATTATATACATTTTCATAAAAGTATTTGTGGAATGTTATTTTGCACCTCACAAGTGTGGATGAAGGACGTAAAAAAATTCCCGGAATATTTAGTACATAACTTAATTATTTGACGAAAATTATGCGATGACTTGATTTACAATAATGAGAAGAAATACAATGTGCGAGGTCCGGTAATTTGATCAGTGGAAAAAAAAAGTTCCATTTCCTAAATCAAGGTCGTAGAATACATGGGCTTACACTCTTGTCAATTTGTATTCTTGAGACAAATATGGAGTCAATTACGTGGCGTATATCGAAAGATATTTGCGCTTGTCAATTTGCGCTATTGAATGAAATTTAGCGTCAATCGAAGCTAACTCGTTCCTCCTCGAAATCAAGATCGAGAAATAGAGAGAAAGAGAAGAGAGAATGAGAGAGAGAGAGAGAGAGAGAGGGTTGAATATTTTGGGTGGCTGTATACGAGGGAGATCTTATCCGTGGCAGTTTCTCCCCCGCGCCTGTGCGTTCATATACAAGAGGCGATAAACTTTGACGCTCGGATTATAGCGGAATCCCGCGAGATCCTCGTCCCGCGATAACATCTCTACGAGCGTGCGTGCATCCCCCCTTCTCCCTTTCCCCTCCATTGCTTACCCTTCGAGAGAGCTCGCTCTGTCGCGCATATATACTTAATTTATCGGGAAATAAAATTACGAATTATGCTAATTTCCATCTCCGGACCTGTAATAGGCAACATCTCGCGATCTTCGACCTCGCGCTAACGTTCTTCGCACACACAGACACTGATACACACTTCTAAATTAATACTTTTTTGTTATTGCTAACAATGGGACGAATACAGTAGTTTATTCGCGAGCGTTAATCAAACTACGCGTTGCGTTCGACGTTGTTTGCAAAATTGTCATTTAATTGATTGCCACATGAAGCCTGCAATGTCTACTGCATTAGAGAAGTCATCGTTAATTAAATTTCTTTCCAAATCATTGTAAATAATTAATCGTTCGGAAATTGTCGTTTTCTTGCTTAATTGAATAAATTGAAATTTTATTATTTTTGACTAGAGTGACAAGTTTTATATTTGTAATAATAGTGTTTAGTTTAAATCGCATTTGATGGAACGTTCAATTATGTAAACACGAAAAGCCCGATAAGAATTTGCGAATAATAGTGAATCATTAAGAAACCTTCGGATTCTTTTGGGGCAACTAATTACCCCGTTACGGGCGTGTAATTAATTCCGATAATCATTTATCTTACAAACATTTTATTTTAAATATCGGGCTTCAATTTTTACGATGATCAGATAAAAGTTTGATAACTTTGGGAATTTCTGACCCAACCAACCAGCACCCAACACATTTTTGACGTTACGTATTCACATCGCATCTGAATAATGCGTAATTCTTAACTCTAAGGATGACTCGACCTTGAGTTTAAGACAAAAATGTCTAGAGTTCGACAGATGGATTGTCAAGTGAATAGAACAGTTTGGTTGATACTTTTCGTTGATATTTTCGAAAAGAGAATGTACCTGGAGCGAAATGAGGGCTCGAATTTCCATCAAATAGAACACATGTACCAGTTGCTTTTTTGTTTGTTTACGGAAAAAGATGTATAAACATATGTAACATTCATAATATCGTGTACATTGATTGAGGGAAGCGTGTGAGATTTAAGAAGAAATAACGTTGGGGCGGGCGCGTGTTTATAATCGACACTCGACACGCGCGTGTGATATGTGCTTTGGTAGAAAACCGAGCCAAGAGAAGATCTGAAACTTCGATGCGCTATTCTCAGCCCTGTCTTTATCTCTTTCCTTTCCTCGTTTATTCTTCTCTTGCTTCCTCTGCTTTCTCACTTGATCTTTCCGTGTTACTATTTTTCTCTCTCTTTTCTTGCTCAGCCTTTTAATTTTTCGTCTTGATCTTTCTTTAGCTATTTCTCTTTTTCTCTCTCTCTCGCTCTCTCTCTCTCTCTCTTTCTCTCTCTCTCTCTTTCTCTCTCTCTCTCTTTTTCTTTTAATCTTTCGCTAATACCGAGTTGACCGGAGCGACGGATGAGTACGAAACTAGAGAGTTCCGTCGACTCGTGGACAACGAACATAATATATTTATATCTATATGCAGATATATGTATACAAATGTATAATAGGCGATCCGATTGCGTTCGGAGGTCGGCCAGAAGCAAAAAGAAGCGAGAGGGCTCGCACTCGCGTTACAAACGCGAGACCGTATTATTAGATCCCGCGCGTTCTCATCTCGTTCTCGCGTCCCGCACAACGCACGACGGAACTCGGACGTCCCACGAGCTCCCGTTACTATAATCTCAAACCGGTGTTACATTTTTTTTCTCAACTCAATATCAATCGCCTCGTGCATATATCTTTCAAGAGTCATTACTCGAGATATTTTTATCAATCGAACCAGCGATCAATAAAATCGAATAATTTCGACACAATCGTCGTGGAACTCGAGTGTTTTTTCACCTGGTGCCAAATTACTGGGCAAATAATATTCTCAAGTTTAACATCAAAACAGCAAATCAGAAAGAAATTCGAATGAAAGGCGAGAACTCTATTTATCGTCCAGTTCGACAGTAATTAATTATTGGACATCGACTACTTTCTCGATCCTTGTACTTGCCAATGCAGGAAAATACTCTGCTCGAATATTTTTACTGTACTTGACGAAACCAAACTGACAGTTTTGACAGACGACAGTAACGGCCTTGATTACATGTCATCATTTTGAAGTCAATTTTGTATTTGAAAACTTCCGTTCTGAAGTTTCGATAATACGAGGTCGATGAAATTCCAATAGCAGTAAACACCCTTCGATCCGGATAAATTATTGAGAACATGATTTACAAAGCATCGTTGAAGACTGAATTGAAGAAACATAATATAAACCGTTCGACAATTGACGGGATTTCCGGGAATGCATGGATATCGATCGATGTATCGAAGAAAAAAAAAAGAATGCCTTGTTTGGATTCTCGGGGGGTCCTAGCGATTATGGCAGGACTCAGAGGAATATATAGGAAAAATCGTATATGTGGTCCGGCAGGTGAGAGAGACGCGGCTCATCCGGCCGACTCGGCAGCTGATTCTATAAGGATATAATGAGGGAGGGGAGAAGAGGGTGCGGAGGAGAATCTTCCGGCCTAAAATAATGGAGTCGAGGTTATTTTTCGTGCGGCCAAACGAGAAGGACTCCTCAAACGTTTACACATCATTCGCACTGACATGAGCCACAGCATGACTATATATGTATATACTCGCACATCGTTATTTACTTCTATCTATACACTAACTATGTATACAAAGAGCATCAACGTTTTTGGGATTTTTCGCGCTCTCCATCTCCTTTGTTTGGGAACTGAGGCGAAAACCTTGAACCTTTTTCCGCCATGGATTTTTCTCAGCTTCAAAAGAATGTATTTTATCCTCGTTCTCGTTTACACAAACACGCATAACCGTAATGCTGTCATCGCTAACGTTTTCGATTCACTCAACATGCTCTTCCAATGACCAGTGGATCGAAAATTTGGGCCAAACATTTATCACTAATCTAGACTCTTTTTTTCTTTCGTGCCCAAAAGCTAGACATTACGAATCAATTGTTCTTTTTTGAAAAATCACATTGTTTTAACGAAAACGTTTAATGTGCTGTCAATTTTATGGGAGGAATCGGTGCTCGTTAAAAATCTTTTTTTTTTCGATTTTTTAAAAGAAAAATCAAAATTTACATGAGTGTTCCAAGTGCACTCCTGATTCTTTTCAATAGAAACCGACGGAAAGCCAAACAAACGAACAAACGGATGAAGGACATTCCAGGTCAAATAGACCCAGTGTGTCAATGCAGCGCCTAAATTAAAGGGTGACAACGATAAGTCAAACGCTTCTTTCTCCGGATTAAATAATCCAATTTCAATTTATCACGATCCGTAATTTACAAGCCTGCAAATGTTACGATATGTTTGTCTATCATTCAAAAGGAAACGTGGAATTACGTTTTACACAAAAAATGAAAAATTGGCAGTGAAAATGTACACCAGTGCAACCGAACGGGTGATTAAAACTGCTCGTAAATCTTCGAAACTCGCAAAAACGTAAATAGACCGACTTTCGAAATAAATAGTCCAAATAAGCAGTAAGTCCAGTTCATAAAAATGAGTAAACAGGTCAATGTTTATCTGGGTTTCCCCGGTTGACAATAAACATCGAGGGTTTTGGAAGAGAACAAGCATCAGCGATAATAAAAAACGGACGTTAAAATAGTGTAGATGGAGCAGGAGCTACCAGTAGCTCCGAAAATATCGTGTTCGATATGTGTATTGCTCCCGCAGACCGAACATCGCCAAAACCTGTATGTGTACGTGGCTAACGGGCTCCACGTGCACATACTTGAAAAAAACACGTTCAAAAATACAAATAACAGAAAGAAAAAGAGTGAGAGAGTGAGAGAGGGAGAGAAAAAGAAGATGAAACAAAAAAAGATAATAACTAACCAGACTTTCGAGCTCGGTCTATAACCAAAGCCTCTTGGGGCGCGATCGTGTTAAAACGCTTTCGGTGTTTCGAAATTCTTTAATCCGGATTACGGTGAACTTGCGAGGATAAGCATACAGACGTACCTGCTACACATGCCTTTAGCCCTAGGGAAGCAAGAAAACTGGAGTCGTACGTGTCTGAAGACCCCCGGAGCAGCGGCACAAGGAGAACGTTAACGCTTCCATAATAACTACAGTTGTATGTTGTATAATATTATAATCGATAGACGACAAGAATCATTGATTCATCATCTCTCGTGTCTGCTTTCACGCGTACTTTGAATCTACTCTCGTGTATTTTCTATCCTCTATGACAACGAGTTTTCTCTTTCTTTCGCACGTAGATTCGTAGAACCGATAAACAAAGTGTCAAAATCTAGTGTCTCCATAGTAGGTTCCAATTTTTTTCTTTTTTCATAGTCGAAGACTTTTTATGTTGTTCCATCATTTGTCTCCGAAGTATGCAAAAATATGGGACACTAAAAACAACTCGGAAATTGCCACTTTTTTCCCCTCGAATTTCCGTAACGATATCTTGAAAAACGTCTCCTTCCAGGTGTTTATTTTTAATGATTTACTGAGACATAAAACATCGAAAAACGAAGAAAATGGTTCTTTATTGTCCACTTCAGGACCCCGATTGTTGACGAACCGGTTATACTTTGAAAGTAAACAAAAGAGCTCATTCCAAAAAGTCCCGAAATTTCAAGTACTCATTTATCGTGACAGTGTAGAAAAATTTCGCAGTTATTTCGTGAAATGGGAATTTTTGTACTGTTCTCTATAAGAAAACGTGTAAACCTTCAATCGCTAGTATCTCAAAACTGGGACGATGCATCCCTCCGAAATTCTGCATATAATTTTATAACAGTGTTCCGAATACATGCCGAAAATTTTGAAAAATTTTGTCGAAAAACGTTTCGAAGAGACCATTGTCTTGAAAAAATCGCCATCCAGCAACTTTTATCTCCTATTCAATAAAAAATTAGTTTCTACGGTAAAAAGAACGGAAGTCGTGGAATCCCTGTGGCAAAATAAAGCATGCGTAGCAGTCAATGCGATATGTGATGAAAAAAAAAGAGCTCATGTCGACTCGGCTGATCGTCATGAGGTCATGGGGTGGCATGCAACAGTTCGTTACTCGTCTTGCAGCATCCGCACATAACGCGTATGTATATCTGTGAAAACATATGTGGAAGGGCGCGCTGGGCATGAGGAACCACGACAGAGGGAACGTCTGTGTGTGCTACACTTATTTTGTGCTGCTGCTGCTGTTGCTGCTGATGCTCCACCGCGTATTTATGTGCATAAGCCTCGCGTACGAGCTGGCGTGTAACTCGATACCGTTCGCATACATCACGGACGCGCCCCGCGTCATCTCTTACAATTCTACCATATTCTACCTATATATTATATGGATATGTATGTACTACATATATATATACATAAGATTATGTATAAAACGATCGTTATATGTGACATTTACATTTTCATCATTTTTCTTATATATTTGTCAATGGATATGACGAATTTGTGTTCCTGAAAACATTCCTACATTCGCTAACTCATTTGCGAATTATCCCAGAACTTTATTTATTCATTATTCGCACGAGGGTCAAGAGAAATTGTTCCAAACTCGATCGATACAGGCGGGACTTTATTTTTACCACGTTTCGAATACAAATGCGGTAAAAACGCAAAAATTATTTGTAGAGATACTTCATCATTTGGAAGATTGACGCCGGGAAACTGTCAAACCGACGAAAATGAGATGATCCCCAGCACGAGCCACTTATTTCCTCTATTTTATACTCATATATATCGGTTTCAGTGACGCAGCATAAAACGTATACGTGGTGCTCTATTACCTGCCAAATATACTTTTCATACTTGACGAATGAAACGAGACAGTCAAGTTTTTTAGACGTTTTTCAAGACGTCGAGACATAGTCATAATTCATCTACAAGGATAAAATCATAAATGTATGCTAATGGGAATAACTAATGAATTTTTCGAATAGTGTATTAGATTTTGTATTAAATGTATGAAAAAATAGTGCTCTTTGTTGAAAAAAAAAAAAATTGGATTGAAAAAAAGAAAACTTTAGTTCCTTTGAGCTTAACGAAATTCATGAATTGTGCAGAAAACTAAATCTCAATCAAATGGAACAACAAAACAAACAAAAATATTTTGTCAAAATGATAGAAAAATCGTAGCAAGAGTTACAGGCCTCAAGTAAAAGTATTGCATTGAAGTACCGAAAAACAAGCATTTTTCGCATGTTCGTACTTGGCCCGATCTTCGTCTCGGAGTAAGTTGTTAGTCATCACGATGGAAAGAAGTCAGATGCATGTTTTTCGACATATATGCCGGACCAAAAGAAGAAGCTGCCCGAGAAATGAAAAAAAAAAATGCGAAAGAGAGATAGAGACGACAGAGAAATGACTTTTTCATCTTGCTTCGTGTTATCTCGAGTTTTCAACGAAATTTTACCGTCGCGCCACGTCGGGGCAGTTGTCTGTTTCGCGTAATGATCTCGAGTCTCTGGTTACAATCGGAACGAGACCAAAGTCACGTGTGTTCCGAGTTCCGAGTCGTATTATCGCGCAGCATCGACCAATACACACGCATTCCCCGGCTTCTTTCTTTTAAAGTTCACTTATTTATTTGTTTATTCAATATTTTATCTATGTTTCCATATTTTGAATCTATTCGTGACGGAATTAATTCGTTAGATATGATTTTTCCATATCGATAGTATTATCACAAATTGCATGGTTAGAATTAGAAGAAGATTTTAAAAATGTCCACCCTCTGAAACGGCGAAACGTAGAAAAATCTAGACAGAAGTGCAGGAAATAGTAAAACAAGTCATAAAGAGAGCAGAAAAAAAACGCATCATGTGAAGAGGAAATACGCCACCCTCTCGAAACGCAGGATATAGTGAAAGTAGTAATGGAGAAAAATCGGCAGATTTTCACCCACGAGAGAAGAGGGAAAAGCACAACCCTCCGAAAGTGCAGGTCATTTATAAAATAGAAGTCGTGAGAGAGATAAACGAAGGATTGTACCCTTCTGAAGAAAAAAATGTGTTAGGAAGAGTTCTGAAGAGAGAGAGAGAGGCAAAGAGGCAAAGAGGTTACCACCCTCGAGAAAAGATGGAAGAGTGCGACCCTTCAGAAGAGCGAAGGATGATGCAACAACGGTAGCTCTCACGGCCCTATTACCGTCCATAGAGTCAATATTGGCGCAGCCATATCCCCGGTGCGATGTTCGATTTTCCCGAGGCTGCTAGGGCGCCGTCGCTAACCACTCCGAGTCACAATATCCAGCCAACCACCCGCGGTTTTGCAGTTCCCAACTTATTTTCTCGTTACGCCCCGGGAAAAAAAGGAAAAACCCTGATTGCAGAGATGAAAAGATGTTTCAAGTAGAACACACAGTTTTTTCTACATTTCCAAACATTCGACCAAGCGTAGGGGCGTCTTTGTTCCTGGAGGAAAAAAGGGTTAACGTCCCGAAGTACGTACCACGTCATTTATTTTTTTACGTACGTCATTCCAACGTTATATACTCTTGGCAACGCCACGCTCTTGTCTCGCTTATTCCGATAAGCTCTTTGCAACTGTAAACAAACTCATCACGATGCAGCACCGAAAACCTACAACAAAGAGTCTGAGACCCGCTCATTTGTATAGTCTATCACATCACGCAATCCTTTCCACGTCATGAAATTATAAGATAACGATAAATAATAAGCTGTTGTGTCCTCCTGCGGCAGGATTAGCGGTACAAATTCAGATGAATTACTAAAAATTTTAGTTCGAGCAAAGAAAAATGCATAAAAATATGCGTTTGGGACTGAAAGGCCTCACTACTCCTAAAATTCTATTATTCCAGTTTAGAATTTAGTTTAAGTGGCTTTAGTCTGAAGGATTAAAGTGATTATGGAATTGAGTCAAACTAAAAGTTCGCGAAACTCATCGATAAACGTTTCAAGCGAGTCAAGTAGGCCAGCCAGATGTCCTTCAAACAAACTCGTTGCAATTATGGTCGTCATAGTAACGAACTGCGGGTCTGATTCAGAACAAAAAGGAAGGTCGATTTAATCGATTCGAAAAGTTTTCAAGGTCGAATTGTCGGTCTAATCATTAACCTGACAGTTCAAAATGTTTTCTCGTATACATGATCGACTTTTTGACGATTAGCTCGATGGGAAGTGCTTCCTTATTCAATGCAAAGTGTTTTCGGGCTCAGTAAAGGATAAAATAGTTGAACACTGATTAAGGGCTTAATTCAACAGCGTTAAGGACTTTCATTGCATTTATATTAACAGCATTTCCTTTGAATCCATCTTTTCAGTTAAAATCACTAAATTAAGGAACTCGAATGGCCTGGCATAGATTTTCTAGAACCAAAATGGATACCCGCATCATTTGGCCTCGCTGGAAATGTTGAAAGAATTTTCCATTGTTTCTTGACGTCCATAAAGGGAAAAAAAGCGCGGAGAATGTGGTTACGAAAAGATGACGAAAAGAAGAGATGAAACCTTCTGGTCGAGAGAATATTCTTTAGTGAAAATATATTCTCGAGAAAAAAGGTATTGAGAGAGCAAGATAAAATTGCCATAATAGCGAATAGGGATAATGAGAGAAGGAAGGGAAAAAATGTGTTCAGAATATAATAGCTATGGGAGGAATGGGATAAATTTTATTGTGGGTGGATACGAAGGACTCACGTCGTCCGATCTTATTCTTTGCTCTCGGTCCCTTCTTCTTCGCCTTTTCTTTTTTCTTTTATCTGCTATGTTTGAGAAGGATGAGGGTTGCTGGGCAACGGTGTATACATATATTTGTATGAAAAAGCGAGGCACACAAGACTGTATTGTAGAGGATGTGTGTCGTAGTAGCTGACGGAGATATCAACCGCGAGAGGGATGCGGGCGAGAGTGAAGCACACGCCCACGAAGGGAATTTAACGTGCGAGGGTGGTTCACGCGAGGGTTGGCATCCTCTCTCGCTTCGGAACGATCGTAATGTTTTGTTGACACGAGGAGGGGAAGAGAAACGAGATAGAAGAGGCCATTACTGCGGCTGGGATGTCTCCTTCATTTTGCTCTCCCTTTTTTCTTTCTCTTTTTTTTTCTTCCTCTCTCTCTCTCTCTCTTTCTCTACTCGTGATATTATTGTTCACTTGTATTGAGAAAAGCAACCACAAGAAAACACCCACACTCGTATTTCCCACTAGAAACACGTGAAAGTTGTCAAATATAAATACAATACCAATCGGAGCTCTCGATGAAGGGTCTTCAACGCGATTTTCCACCATTTTCGTCTACTTTACGAAGAAGAATGATGTATTCATTGAAGTTTATAGTTTAGAAAAGAGTTTGAAGTTTTCATTTTCTTTTTATTCCACAAATTCTGCAGATAATACAGTCGTTCTGTAACGATTCGGAGTAGCAGGGAGGCCAATTATCGAAGTAACTGTATCCTTTCTTCTAAAATTGTGTAACAAAATCACTTATTTTCCTCGATACCACATTTTCGAGGGCTTTCGGACAGATATTCTTTAATAAATTGGACAAAAACGTTGCTTGTTGCATAAAATAATTAATTAGTCGATAGCTTTGACGTTTCTAACGAAAATAACCATTTGTAGGGTTTAATTCATTTTTAAATTTATCTGTAGACAATTTTAATCCTAGCGGAGATAATCCTAAACACGGAACCCTTAATTATTACTTGTCGAAAAGTCCTCTAAGAATATTAAATGTGAATGGAAAACTGAGGTGAAATAATTATGATGTTTGGTGTTTAAATCTCGGCAGAAATGTTGACGCAATAACTGCAAGTCTCGGAACGTGATATTCATTACCCAGAACACTCGTGACGAGTTCTTATGCTTATTATTATTTATTTTCTCATTACTCAGAGCCGAGAGGATCGACACGTGTTTATTTAAATCGAGTTTAAGCAAAACAACCCTTGATGACTTGATTTTTAAATAGCGTCAAAGAGACAAAGAGCAAAACGAAAGCGATCGAGCGAGAGAGAATGAAAAATTATAATGCAATGATGCTGACTGCCCTCACGCGAGGAGAATGAAGCTTCGATAAGATAATTCCTTCTTAACGACAAGTTTAGCTTACTCCCTTATCGTAATGTTTAGTAAACGAGAGAAATAAATATACGCGCGTTTCTTAACTGCGTTGCATGAACGCTGCAGTAATAACAATTTACTTATTACGGACTTTATTGATAAGCCCGATTTTGTTTTCTGAGACACAATAGTTATCTGAAGAAAAAAAAACTTCGATAAAAAAGTAAATGCATCATAAAGTGAAGAAAGGAAGAAGAGGCGGAAGGAAAATTCATTTAGAACTTTCGTCAGTGTCTTGATTGCATCCTGCAGCAAACTTCAAAGTTTTTGATACCATTTTCTTGCGTATTTTTATTTCAACGCGTTTAGCAGCATTGGGAAGTGAAACATTTTGTAATTCATCCAATTCCTGGGGCTAAATTATCTTTAGGTTGCAGTCTAAACGCAAAAAAATCCAAATTTCTATATCAAACAGTCTCTAAAGTTATAATACAAGAGTTTATAGTTTTTTCGAGGATAATTTTGTACGTAAAAGTCAAAAGTTATGAAAAATTCTTCAATATTGGCAGACTTGCTAACCGTTCGAAGTAAAACGGAGTTTCGCTTGAAAAAGCGCGAATTACGTGCGTATTTCGAGAAATCGAAGTCTACCATAAACCTTTCGTTCCAATTTCCCTCAAAAACTTGAGCTCAAAAAAAAAAAAAAAAAATTATAATTAATAGTGGAATCAAATTTTATGGGACTGTATCGGTATTTTTTCTTGTTGAGATGGAATGATAACGAGAATTAGGCGAGAAGAAAGGAATAACAAAACGATAGAGAATTCAAACTGGAGCATTAACAAATATTTAGAGGCTGATTCAGTCTCATAGAAGTTTCATTGAGCAGACAATTCTCAAGGGTATCTCGTCATCGTTATTATCGACGCGTGGTAGTGGTTTCTGTGTGATATTATATTTGGCCCCCTGGGACGGGGGCGTCTCGTGTTCTGGGCGTTAGTAATACTTATGTTTTCGTGGTAAATCGAAATCCGATAGAAATATACGAACGATTGAACATTCCCGGGGGATTTATTGTACTATTTCTTTTAGTCAATACGCGTGTTAATTTTATCGTTTTCGAATATAATCGTTGCTCCGAACATTGATGGATACGTTTATCGAGTTTTTCTGGAATATTTCGCCAGAAAAGTGTTCCCGTTCGTTGTTGGACGACAAAAGTTGATTTTTTTTAATCATTGTTTTGTTTTACAAGAAGAAAATGGCGATGAGAATTCTTATGATCTCCGTACACCCCGTTGCGATAAAACGACGAGGGTGTGCTGTTGGGACACCATCAATAACTTTGTAGGATTTCCCGTAATTAATATATACCGCAATTTTCGTTAGGGAGACCCCATGGAATACCATGGACTCATATACATCATCACGTATATAGACAATGACGTCTATATGTTTGTATAGATATATATACAGTGTATATGAAGAAGTACTCGACTGAGAGACGGGAACGTCCAACAGGACGTTTCCAAGTCTCCGTCACGGCTATGGGAATACACAGAAGCCATAAGAAATTCGATACCATTCTCCCCACATCGTCTTCGTGTGTCTACATATATATATGTCTTTATAAATGTGTGTGGGAGAGAGACGCGCGGTGCTTCCCACTTCCTCTTAACTCTCGCGAACGCGATCGAACCGCGACGAGTCTGCGGCGGCGGTGAACATCTTCCGCCCTATAGCTCTTTCCATTTCTCCACTCTCCCTATCCCATCATATCCCAGACTTCTCTCCATAAGTGCGGTATTAATGTTACGTATCGTGGGACACAGACGTCGAGCCAAAAAACAACCAATAACTTCCATCGGTATAGCAATGTTTTTTCGAGAAAAAAAAATACAACAAACACAACATTTTCCGATAACGTGCATCGTTGTTGAGTGCAAAAAACAACTGAAGCCAGTGAGATCGGTTCCAACGACTCTGTTAAGGCTAAGTGCCAAAAAACAATGGACACGATCGCTCAATGGCATTTTTACAATGAACATAATCGAGTCGAAATGTATCGGGAAAACTTGGGGTACGGGTAATTGATGAAAAATAACAAATCGGTTCCAGCGGTTTGATGTTTTTTGAAACGAAACTAGAAAAAATAATACCGTTCGAAGGCAGAAGCGAAAATTTTAATATTTCTGCTAAAATCTAATGAACCGATCGATGCTTCTCTTGCGGTCTTATCGCTTTTTCCGATAAATATATCGGATCCAATTCTAAAACGTCAGATGACGACGAATTAATTTGGAAAGAAAAGAGTTTTTAGCTTTTTTAAGTAGAAACGTGTGTCGAAAGGGTCCCAAATCGTAAATAACGGCCAAGAGTAATTTACTCTGTTTTTTTTTTTATACATTCGCGAACATACTCTCGTGTGATTTACTTGGAAGTTTACGGAGTTCGGACCGAGAAGCATGCCACTCCGATCTAATTTCGGATGTGGGGCAACAACCTCCTTTGAAACACAAAACACCTCTGCACGATGATTATGTCGACGCGAACGCAATTCAATGTCCCCTGAACTCGCTTTTGCACATATTTTTTATTTCACCGAGAAATAACTCAAGCATAGTGCGAAATAAAAATGTCATTTTGCCACTGTTTAATGTGCGTTTTACAGAGAGGATGGCCCAGTTTGATTCTTCCGCCGCACGAGGGAAACTAAATTTGCATTATTTATATTCTCAACAGTTTTAATGTATTCCTTTCCCGGAGGGTCGTATTTTTTTGGCACATAATCAGGGCCCGCTACAATTGTTCAAAAATTAGACTGAATATTTTGACTCTAAAATTTTAAAATCAATTATTGGTCTCCAGCTTAAGAGAAAAATTAAAAATGATGACTTAATCTGATGAGTTTGAAGAGCTTTCAAAGAAACTTTTATACCGAACACTTGGAATTATTCTGTGTATGGATTTTTAAATAGCAATGTTCGCGGCAGGTTATCCGCAGAAACCGCTTCGGTAACGAATAGTTTGGTAACTTGAATTCATATTTGACAGTAATCAACAATTGAACATCAACTGTTCGTCTAATCCTGCTGTCATTAATGAAAAACCTCGCACATGCCCTTAGACGTGACAGTTTGACAGTTTGACCGTGTTGCTTGCTGTTTGAGTGTTTTTACTGTACTTGATAAATATCGATAGAATAAATGGTGACGGTTACGTCTCTCCTGTTGCGTAATTCTTTGGTAGAAATACATTCTATAAATTTGTAAACCAAACTGACAGTTTTGACGGATAACAGTGACGGCCGTGATACATTTTACAATCTACGACGTTCGTCAAATTCAGTCATCAGACATTTTTCAAACAGGAAAATTATACGAGAATTTCTACTGTCGACTGTTTTATATTCCGCAAACAATAAAATCATCATTTCGAAGTCAGTTTTGTATTTGCAAACTTTGGAATAGAACAGATACTGTAAATATTGCGTCAGCTGTCACCGATCGTCCTTAAAATTCTTGGATAGTAACACTCGACGATTATCGATATGAGTGTTTGGAGGATTGTTCTTAAAAGTATAAAAAATCTCGTAAAATATTGTACAAAATAAAACAGACCTGTGTTCAGCAGCCCGATCCCTCTGTCTCCTGTTCTTGAACCAATTGCTGACTTGTGTGGTAGTCAATCCGGTATTTTCGGCGAGTTCTCTTTTCTCACGGGGCGACGGATAAGGATTCGCGATGTACCATTCCCTCAAAACGCTTCTAGATTTTTCTTTGAAGCAGTAGGAAGTTTCTTCGCCGTCCCAAATAGTTCTGGGTAATGGAAATTTTCGTCTAACCCGATATTTGCCTGCAACATTATTGGCAAAACCATGTGATCGATTTGTTATTCGTTTTCCTGTTGTGTCGAGAAATTTTCTTCAAATTTGTTATAATTACGCGGTGCGTTCGATTAATTGAGTGTTATACTGACCGACGGCACCGAGTGATCTTCCACGCAGTCTTTCGGCCTCGATGTAGTGCGCTTTGAGCCACAATGCCTGAAGCTTCGTATGATTGTGCGGACTGAATGTATGACTCTCGAGGATTTTGTAGAGCTCCTTGAAATTGCAACGATGAAAAGCGACGATAGCCTTAGCCTTGAGGACACTCTCGTGCCTGTGAAGCTTCGCACACGCTGGTAACGACCATAGGAACCTACTGAGCCTCTCGACCGAACCGGCCTGTTGGAGTACCTGAACAGACGACACCATCGCCTTGAAGACGATAGACAGGGGGGGCACACTGTTAGTCGGCACAACTCATCCCGGTCTCTCATCCTCTTATTCTAAGATTTATTTTCTTTTTTTTCTTTTTATCTACCCGAGGCCCTTGACAACAACAAGAATTTTCAAAAACGGCGTACTCTACTCATCCTTTTATTACATTCGCTCGCGTATTAGTCATTTTACAAAGCCCCGCAGCTCTGTCAGAAACGCTGTGATATGAAGTCAAGATTGAATTATTATTCCTCGGCGACTTTGTTTGAAAGCTTTATTGACACTTCGTAGAACGTGTATTTTCAAATCGGTAGCGAAGATCATCGCCTCTACTTATTTGCAACAATAAATTTGATTTTTTGCCAACCGCTAAGCCCTCGAGCTAGCAGTGTAATTTAGATTTTTTTTTTTTACAATCTTTCATGTCATTTTCTGGGTCTGTGAACAGTATTACTGTGAAAAAAACACACACACACACAAAGTATACTTTTTCCTGAAATCAGTCGTCCCGAAAGAGAGATGACAATCGCTCAATAATCCTCCATGACAACTTTTTAAAGATTCTCAAGAAGAATGCGAAGCCAGAACTAAGATATTATCTGGATCTGCCTGGGAATCCAAAAGTTGCATTATCCTTGGTTCACTATCATTCGCTCGTCATTACTTACAAAACTATTAGAAAATTGTTGGAAAATCAAAGTCTTTGTTGTCACTCGACGTAAAGGATTATTTGTAAATTGTCATCCTTTTCCGAAGCTTATTCCAAACATTCACGTTCACGACATTCACATAAAAAGTCTGACAACGCTTTCAAGTCAACCGGAAAATAATAACTTGCTCTTGCTGACAAATTGGCTGATTTAAATCGCGTTTAATTACCATTTACAAGCGTTTCGTGTTCCCCGATAATTAGTCACACATCGAGCCGATCTGCGAGCCATAATAAACGTTAGATCGTTGTATACGTACTTTCGTGAAAGTAATGTAGAGCAATCGATGTATGTGCCAAAGGGGGACACAAAACGAGCTAACGAAACGACGTCTAGCCACGCGCGAGTCCATTTACGACGATATGCCCGGAGAGCTAAGTTGACAACTTTATTATCTTTTACCAACGATGTATAATATTCTCTTGGCCACCTTATTTACGCGCATATTGCCTTTATGAATTCAATTAAATCGCCACTAACTAGTAGGAAACCTTGTCCGCGAAAAAGAGCGAAGGAGAGAAAGAGAAGAGAGATAATTTCGTGCTAGACAACGAGATATTACAACACAAATATAACAACAAAAACAACAACTCGTACGACAAAAACTCGTGTATGTACATTTAAGCATTAATTGTAACAGACATGGTGACATACATTTTTCATGACATGAACGTGCAACTTCAATGAAACCATTGACATCAATCGGATTCAAAAACTACATCACTTGCATAATGTTTCTCCCACTGAACGTGTTCCATCGATAAAACTTATCAAAAAATAGCATCGAGGTTTATCTCTCGTATTGGAAACAACTTTTGCAATTAATATTGCACAAAAAATAAAATGGTTACCGTTTTTGGATCAATTTACCCATAACCGCGATTTTTGCCAACGGTTCCGATAAAGTACAGCTTTCTAATACGATGTCATACTTTTTAGATGATTCGAACTACAGCAGAATAGGCAAGAATTTGAACCATGACGTTTGATTATGCCCGATCATTACAATCTCCGATCCTTATTATTTTGTCGATAAGCTTTGTTCTCAGAAACACCCAATTATTCGTTGTATGATCCAAAAAATAGCCTTCCGTTAGTACTCTGGAGATTTTAAGTTTGCTCTGATTTTCCCAATCCAAAAAAGCCTCCAAATTCCTTGTATGTTGGTAGAGGGTTAAGAATATCCACGCGAAATTTTTTTTATTCTAAATGTTGATGCTCGGAAAGACTAAATAAAAATGTTATCACTCTCAATATAAAATTCGTCGAAATGTAACTCCTATCAAAATGAATTGACCGCAATTAAAGGGAATTACTTTTTGAAACATAGTTTTGGCAGTAACGTTTAAGCTATTAAATCTAAAAAGCAATCACTTGGAAGACTTAACTTCACCGTAAAACCGCTGGAACATGTATAAACCCATACCGATGTGTTGAAAAGAGGGGAAAGAGTATGGTCTGCGATGGGTGGTAGGATGGAACTTTATCACCGAGTAAAATGGGGTGTGTTAAATAGCGAGTTAACCGTCGCTTACTCACTCGACTTTTGGCTAATAAATCAAGCTCAATCACGATCTTCCAAGTCTGAATCTAGTCAAGAGACATTAAAAGTTTTCAGGTAGTTTTTTAAATCCTTTTCTTTCCGTAACATAACGATTCTTAGCGTTGCCGAATAAGAATCAGCCACATCCGTTCCGTTGTATTTCTTTTAAACTTTTACACAAATTCCAACCACCGAGCATGCCAGCTTATCAACAATTAGAGCGATGGAAAGATTCGCTATTAGGATTCGCATTTCTCGATCGACGGAAGCCCAAAGCCTTTGGCATTTGCAACAATCTACCATACTGTTGGATACTAAAAGTGTCAATTTCCATGGAAACTGACGGCTTGTTCAGAATCAAGATTTTTCATACAAAGAATCAATTGAACGTCATGCACTCTAAGGTCGTTGGGGATTCGTGAGTTAGGATTGATCGACAAGGTGTTTTATTAAAAAGACCCGCAACGGAAAGTGTGGGCGTATGCAAAAATGATTGTGATGAAGAACGAAGGTGACGAGTGAGAAAGCAGCGGGTGGTGTAAAAAAACTTACCTCGCAGACGCACGCGACTTGTTCTTGAGTGAAGCCGAAAGTGGGCAAATGTCCATTAGCGGCAACAGCAGCAGGGTTACCGCCTGCCGAACTAGCGGGACTATCCTGAGGGCTATAAGTGGTAAGAGCAGAGCCAGGTTGAGGTCCGTACGGACCCGTTGCGTCGACGGATCCAGTCGCGTGGCCAACCAACGAGTTTGGCGTACCCTGGGGACTGTAATCACCGGTGGATCCACCAAGCACGTCAATCGAATTGCTCGGTGGTCCACCACCGCCACCACCAACGGTGGACGGTGCCATTCCGGTACCGTCGCCTCCGTTACCAGCCGCACCTGCACCGCCGTAGCCCATCATCACCTGTTCGCCGGTATCGCCGGCATCGCCGACGTGACCCCTTACGGGCCCGACAATGTTGTTTCCTCCACCCTCCACCGTGAACCAACCCCCGAGATAAGTGATTTTATAGATTTTTGTGAATCACGCCTGAAAACTATCAGGAACCCGGAACCTTTCAGCTTCTAAACCGTACACTCCTTTATTATTCTTGTTTCTCTTCGATCTCAGGCGTTCGTAGGAAACTTACATTGCCGTGAACTAGCACACGTTACTCGCGGATTACTCGCGGATAAAATTCGCGCACCGTAGACGTTGTTCGGCCTCGCATATTCACGTAATCCGCGGCTTTCGATCATCGGAACGGTGCACTTTTGTCAATGTTCATTTGTACATAAATGTGCGTTTTACGTGTTATTAGACTTTCTGTCTTTCTCTTTCTCTCTCTCTCTCTCTCTTTCTTTTCCTTGTATGTTTCGTTTGAAGAAGAAACAGCGCACAGCCGTATGTGGGCCAAGTCCGTGCGAGCGAGCGAAACGATTGGGATATTTTTGGACGAGGGCGAGTGATGCCGTGCTATAGGCGCTCACTTCTACGTTCGTTTTTCCAAATGCACGCTCACGTATGCGGCAACTGTTTGCACGACGACTAGCCACCACGGGTATTAGATGAATATATAAGAAGCACACGAGTAAGCGTCTTAGAAAAGAAGAATGAAAACTCGGCACTGGCTCCTATGCATGCGGATGTACTACTCGTACAAATGCATTCACAATACGTCTCGAAGCACTGCTTAAACAACACACAAACACACACCAATATATATATTTATATATGTGCAGTATAATCCCCCGTTCCACAAACTCCACTCGGTAGAATTTTTCACCACTTGGCACGCACTTGGTCGCGGTGGTATACTCGACTCTTCAAAAATTCGTTCCCTCTTTCATACAGATATAAAACAACGGAGGGCCTCCTTCTTCCTCTTTCTCGTTGTTCCACCGAGGCCGCGTCAGCTTTTCAACTTGTCCGCTTAATTGTCTTGCGTTACACCTGGTATGGTGGTTGCGGCTTATTACACATTTTATCCGATTATAGCGCCGAGATTTCAGCCTGTTCACCGTACTCGCGCTCTCTTATTTTATCTCATGTTCCTCATAGAGCGCAGCATCTTTTTTATTTCGTTGATTCGATCCGCTCTCCTACCGCAGCTCAACTTATTATGTTGCGCTTTCTAATGTGTCAAAAGAATATACAATGGAAGATTTAAAAAAATTCGATAATTCCACACTGTCCTGCTGCTACGCCAATTAATCGCGAATCTTTATCAAGATTCCCAACTTGTCAATGACGAATCAGTTGTAACACTCGCGTAATGGACATTCCATGGTTGCGACACAATATCCGGATATGCCGTGATCCAAAACAGTCCGGGTTTTTCGTAGTAGAAAGAGGGAGAAAGAGGAAGGTACACGGCCAACTCGATCACGCGGGCCGCCGCCGACACGCGAGTTTTCGGTCCACACGCGTATTTATAGTCTCGCTTATTCCCGTCCTTGTTCCTTGGTCTTTACTGCCGCGGCGGCCTCTCGTACGCTCTCCCAATCACTAAACTCACGTCTCTCCTCGTCTTTTACGTTTTTTCTCCCTGTCTTTTATTCTTTTTACTTAAGTTTTATTACCCGCGCCCGCGGAACTCGCGAGCAACCGGGGTGCTCTCGCACTTTTCGACACACTCGGCCGCTATTATTAGCGTCAACGCTTTTCTCGTCAGAAGAAGAAGAACGCCCGCGCTACTCGAGAATACACACACACACACCCCAGCAAACACTCATACAACACACACCCGAGTTTACGGGGTTTCGATCTTTCCTCAGTTCAAATCAGCCGAACTTTCGTTCATAAATCGCAACTCGGCGATAGTCTGATTAAATGGAAAAGTAAATACCGAAGTTACGGGCATCCAAACCTACAGGAATTTCAAGGAATCTATATCATTTGCCAATTGTTCCCCGTAGATCCGTCAAATTTAAGCAGCGGGTCCGTATGTCCATCCATGACCCACTGTCGGCTAGAAATTTACGACTGAATAATCGATCTCCGAACTCCAATCACAAAATTGTATCGCACGCGCACTTCCGGCTCGTACATAAACCACTTTCCGCAATGAATCTACTTCGAAATTTGGTCAAAATGATAATTCCTCTTGACTTCAATGGTCTCGGCCAACTGAAGAAGAACCCGTAAATATAAGTATTTTTTAAAAAATAATTGAGCGATACGATCGCCGATTTTTCGATTCGTAGTGCTCTCTATATCGTGTGCGTATCGTGTATGTGTGTGTGTGTGTTTTTCGGCACGAAAGATGTTGACCAACGCGCGCATCCGAGACGACTGGCGGTAGTTTTCGTCCCCGAAGGAGATGCCGCATGTGGCGCGCGCTGACACGCGTTCTCTGTCTTTCTCATCGCCGCAGTACCTCCGCGTCCCTCCTACATATGCAACAAAGATGGAAATATGCACGCGCGGCTGGTGGCTGGGCTCTCATGCCTGCTACAACCCAGGAGGCCCAGAGGCGGAGTGTCCCCCTCTAGTTTCTCATCTCTGGTCCCCACCACTGTTGGGGGATGCTGGGCGAGTCTCCGATTCACAGCGACTTTCGTTGGTCGATGGGTGTGGCTACGGCCACCATATCTCGCTCGTATACGCCACTAAGAACTCGTCACGACCTTCCACCTTTCCCTCTCTTTCTATCGCCCTCGATGTAAATGAGTCTCATTACGCGCACCCCTGCTACGAGCCTGGGACACCACCAGCACTCTTATAGGGTCCCGACAGCGCCCCTTATTTCTTCCTTTCTACTCGTTGCTTTGTCGTTACGTACCTTCGTCGCTCTCCTTCCTTTCTATCGCCTCCAATTCGCCAAACAGAGACAGACTCAATGACAACCCATAGACACCATCAGGAGTCCTCCCTTCAACTGTAAATTGAGCCCTTTCATAAGTTCTGCAATCGCGTAGGGGTTTTAGCAAAATATTATTTTGGTTGCGTATCTCCTAACCGAAATAATTTTTAGTACAAGCAGTTTAATTCAATCAATCCAATGGGTTATCGATGAAACGTGATACATGTTATTAATTTTATATTTTTATATTTACTCGATGTTGGTGCATCGATAAAATGGCTTAAAGTTATTGATAATACACACTTTTTATTACGGATCTCATTTTAAAGGAATCGCTAGTAGCGATATCTATGGTTAGTTAAGTCTTCAGCTCTTCAACGATTTGGCACGAAATTCATACACTCGAGCTGGATCATTTCTCAAACTATTAACCCTCAATTAATCGAGCAACCTCTCAAAAGCCAGATGAAACTACGGTTTCCAGGAACTTGCAATCGAGTTTGATATCAAAACAGTAAGCTCGTTGAATACACCGGATATGGAGAACCCTGATCGACCTCGGAGTGTCTCATTTGCTAAACAGAGCTACCGTTTCCTCGTTGCATGCGGTTCGCATGTGCTCATCTTCGAATTTCATATATTTTCAGCGATAACAAGGGCAACATCAGTCGTAATATTTATTCTCGCAACGAAAATCTTATGGTCACGGGATACGATGTTGCCATAGGTCTATTGATCCACGGCAGAGTCAAAATATTATTTGCACACATGTCCAACGAAGTGACTTCCGAGTTCCGCATCTGCTGAACAATTATTATGTTACTGAAACCTCGGTTTCCTGAAGATCCTCCACATTCTGTACGAGAAACGCGCGATGATCGAATGCGAACGTTGCGAGGAAGCTCGATCGGAACGTCGCACAATGAAGCACTAATATATTCAAAACTTCAGAGCCAACGCGTTGTACATACACATTCCCACATATTAACCGCTGCTACTCTTCTCGGAGGTTGTTTTTACAGACGGCTTATGAAGAACCGCGGCTAGCAACAAGTCCGTAGAAAAATACTAGCGCGTCTCGTCGGTTTGTGTCTTTGGCTGGTTCGCCATGCTCCTTCGGAGCTCCTAAAATAATGCAAGCGGACCAGATTCTTCGGTGGTTTCGAGGTATAACCGCGAGTGTTCCCCAGAGAGGCCTGCCTCGGATGCTCATCCCCCGTGCCAGAAGGAAAAGAAGGGCCGCGGCCAAACAACCGAGTCGTTTGTTTTACGCGAGCCCCATCTCGACGGCCTATATACCACTGCTACTCTCTATGATTGACGTGGGACACGGCATGAACGCGTCCACACTATAATGTCAATGTGCTTCGGGCCTTCGTCCCTTTTTTCTCTCATCTCTTTCCTTCCACACGTGTGTTCTACACACTTTTATGTACATATGCACGTATCCGTCTCATCCTTCTTTCGACCCTTGGTTACGGTCTCTTTTTCCAACGATCGACAACCATCACGATCCCGCTTCCATTTGTTGGATAATTGTAATGAAATTCAAATGGTGGAGTACATTTTGCTCGGCATATTTGGAAGCTGCCAGTAGCAAGCGTTAGGGAATCGCACTTCCGTCGGTCATCATGCCGACGGAAGTGATCGACCTTCACCGAAAAATGACTTCCTAACGTCGGTGTCCGTTGATTTCTGGGTTCAGATTACAGTTCATGATTAAAGCGACGATACAGAAAGTAAGAATAGCAGTAAAAACGTTGACAAGTCCTTTAGCTGATTTGCTGGTGACCTAATAATGACCTCCAGTTAAGACAGCAGTTCAGTACTTATCCGAACGATAAGGAACATCAATTACTTTCCAAAGAAGTTCAGTCATCCGGCAGCTTATCTATAAAACCTCCTCCAAACAAATAGGTGACCGAATAAAAATAAGGTCACGGATGTTCGTCACGTACATACATAGCGGGAACATTGATTTCCTTTGTCCTCGAGGGGAGTAGCTCACTGTTGGCTCGAAGCAGAAGTTGTTGGCATGTGAATATGTGGTGAACTTACGAGCAACAATGCTGCCGTAAAAACGGTACACGTTAGAGAGAAAGAGAGCAAGTTCATATGATTGAGAAATAAGGGAAGCGAAATAAACGAGCGGAGAAAAGGTACACACCCCGGGGACATTGCCTCATGCTGTGGGGGTTCCTGGTCTTATAAAATAGAAGAACCAGGGCTGAAAGCGAACAGTGACGTTATATTCGGCCGGACAGGTATATGGCAGCTATATGTTTATTGTGCATGTGTGTGTTTAATCATTTGAATGGGTGTGAGCATGTGGTCCCACGCAATATGGAAAAAAATGGAGGGCTCTGCGCCAAAACTCTCGCTGAGGCGCCATCGCCGAGGGTACATGCCGAAGCAATGTATATGCGTACGCATTTGTACATATTTTTGTGTATAAAGATATGTCTGACTACCATTCGCAGTCGTACGAACAGCAGAGTATACAGAAATTCCTTCGAATTGCTGCGTCATGTAGGCCCAGGAAGAGAAACAAGAAAAGGAAATGAAAAAAGACCCCGTGCAGAGTGTTTGAATGCCACGGTAATTGCATCGTACCCACCAGCCCCATTCATTTGTCCCCGCCCCTCTACATTGTACCTCGATACATATATGTCTCTATGCACACGTACGCATGCATTCCTTTGTTGTTAACCATCGTACATTCATGTCAGAACGTTACGTTTGATTTTTATTATGGAACATCTTGCTTCGAATAATGATATAGTTTTCGCAGACAATTATCATCCAGAAAAGCCGGGCGAACAAGGTGTACTCATCCCTGAACTCGTTCAAATGCGTGTGAACACTTTTTGGTTTGCAATCGGAAAATTAGGATCGATGAACTTAGCGGCTTGTTCGTTCAATTTTATTGACAGGAGTTCCAAAAAACTCGTTGACCTTTTCTTCAATCTTAGAAAAATCTTCGAAATTTGTACTTTTCTCTACAATTCTATCGGAAGATTTACTGAATCGCCTTCTTATTTAAAATTGTGTTGAACAGTTTCATAAGAATTCTTCTCGTGTTTCAATGCACAAGAAAACACCGGATTTTTTTAGGCATTTTATAAAATACTTATAAAGTTCCCTCCTCCATAAAGTACGTGTGGATCACGTGCCAATTATTAAAGACGGATCTAGTATCTTATCGAGATAATGTACGATGATACTTTTGTAAAGCGAGAATATTCAAAGGGCAAGAAAGAAAAGAAAAACAGAAACAAATCGTTTGGTGCATGAAGGTTCGTCGAAGAGAGATGTTGGCATTGCTTTTTTTTACTGAAGAAGAGACTGAGAACGAAAGAGAAAGAAGGATTCCTAGGGGACTTTCAAAGTAATCTTAACAAGAGTTTATTCTTCGTATACATTTATGAAATAGTGCTCGTTTGACTCGGAAATGTATAACATATGGTACGAAACAAATGGCAGAAAAACCTTCAACCACCTTCATTCATTTCTGCGTTCTCTCGTGTTCCTCATTCGCATTTGGTCACTTGGCCTCAGGTGATTATTCGTTGTTTATGAACATCAATTTTAGGTTCGTATATACTATTGTCAAGTATATATGTACTTAATAAACATTCATTGTATACGATCTAACCTGAGATTTATTACACACACACGTACACATTATTAAATGTGAATAACTATCATTTGATTCGCCCACAATTATCCCCGCATAATTCTTGCCTTGACGTTGCCTTCCATGCCAAACACAGCACAAAGGATCGATGAAACATGCGCGATATATTGTCGCGACCATGGAAACCATGGAGTCCCGCTCGTATATATATTCGCAAAGCAAAGCGATCCACCCCAAATTCACCGCAATATCAATTCCGTTGCGTATTTTAAGCTTTATTACCTCGATTGAAAAAATATCGAACTTTATAGATAAATATCGTGTATGACGAAAATTGATTTCGCCGTTTTTTTTTATTTAGTTTTTATTATCAATGCAGTTGAAAAAACAGACAGTAAAAAATTTGGAATGCTTCGAATTTCCAGCATTTATTGCATTTCTCTGTTGGATGTAAAATTCCCATCAATTGATCGATTATCAATGTTGATTATTTATTATTATTATTATTATCAACGGTTTTTTATATTTTTTTCTAAACTTGAGAGCTGCCATCCTAAATAATGGGAATGATAAAGCAAACGATTTTGCGAAAAATGGGCGTCGATGGTGGCCTCGTTTTGTCATGATAGCGATTAGATAAGTTCGAATTTTCGCTGGCTGATCCAGTCATTTTTTTCTCTGATGTTTTATTGAAAAATGATTTTTCTCTCTTGCATCAAAAATTCGACGGTGTTCAACCAATCTTTGAAATCTTCGAAACGTTTTTAACGTTATCACGTAATGTTTGTAACTGATGCAGAAAAATAATTACTTTTCAGAAGGTATTTTGTGGTTCTTGACTAAAATATTTCGAATTAAAAATCGACAGCTATTAAATTAGTTTCTCGATGTTAGTTTTATCTCCGTGGACACTTGTCGCGGTTTTCCCCCAGCAATTTAAGGGGACTCGTTGATCTTGCGCTCATACATGCCCATGGGAATTACGTTATCGACACCCCTCATCATATTTATAACGATGTTTTATATACCACATGTGCATATGTCAGCCCCGCCTCGTGAGTTCATAGACTCTTGGGAATAATTCTAACACGCTTATGCTATCTACATAATAATTATTGTCATATAAAGTCTTCGTAAAATGCTTGATGGAGTACACGCTTCTGATGGTCATTGCTGACTACAAATAACAAATAAAAAATCACCGTTTCCCTGGCGAAAAAAGCGCAAAAACAGTGTTATTAGATTCCAATCAGACAAGACTCTTCAGTACTCGACTTTGGTTTTTTTTTAACTTCAGGAACAGGACCGACAGCGATGGCTGCGTTCTGGAAATCTTAGATTAGATCTCGATTAAACAGCCCGGGGTCAGTACTTAGTTGGGTGATCGCTCAGCGATGCAGAGGCTCGCGCATTGCCCCCTGAGCGAGAGAGAGAGTTCTTCTGAGTTGCCAATGACAGTAATCAACTAGAAATCAATTAAAATGACGCCACCTGCCTCGGCCTGGTTAACCACAGTTTTCCTTTTGGCATCTCAAAAGAATATTGAAACAACTGAAGCCGAGGAAACGTGGAATGAATACCAGGATAAAAATATATGAAAATTACTTTAAAAAATGTATTTCCAGTTCGAAATAATTGGAACCGTTAAGTCCAATTCGATTACGAGGACTCTGTCTTGTTTTATTTCAATGTAATTCCATTTTTAGATGCAAGTGTTATGGAAATTTATTAAATATAATTCTATACAGTTAAGTAGACTATACTACGGTGTGTATGGAATGTATATACTAAATTATGTAATATATATGTATATATTACATATAAACAGGACTATATATAAAATTAGAATGGCAAGGAACGAAGGAGACACACTCTGGCGTTGCCGTTGGTGATGGCCGTTGGCAAAAGCGAGTGAAGAAGGTGGACGAAGAGGGTGCGGGCAGACTCTTCGGGGTAATTTAACACCGGAAGCGTCTCGAGCGTGACGCCACCCTGAAGTTGCAGGATACGCGATGCGCTTGCGTCCGCAAACACCAAACTCTCTGTTCGTCGATATATCAATTTATGAGTGTTTCTCTATACGTTATAAACACATACATAAATATATAAACAAACCATTGTGAGAGAAATCCTTTATCAACTACTTTTCGATCTACTACCGAATCAATTAAATTCCTTACACAGTCTCCAACTCCCATTTGTTCGTTATTTGCCGAAGAATTGAAAGATAATTGTTGGGACTTTCGAGTGAAGTGTTTCTTGCAACATTCTCTAACGTTTTGGTTCTTTGTTCGAAACGAACATTCTTTGAAGATTTAAATAACAAAAAATAAAAATAAAGCTTAATGATGTGTTTGAAGTTTACAAATTTTACATCATTAACAATAATCGTAACTAAATAGCGATCTATAATAACGTCGAGATTCTGAGTCGAATCTCAAACTTACGAAGAAACACCTGTGCAGTTTTTTCACTGCAAACATCGCTGCTACTGTAATAATAATAATAACAACTTAAAGTGCGTGTCTACTTTTAATACAAAAGTGTTTGATGCGTTTTGCCTTCTCCTTTCATGGACCTCCTATCTCATGTTTATATAAATATATATATTATGTACGTTTGTATATAAGAATAATAATAATTTATGTACAGCGTACATATTCTGCAAGAGCAGCTCGCCGCGGTCCGTCGTCTCTAGTCCCTACGTTCGTATTGAATTACCACCCGTCCGCGAGTTCTCTCCACCCCCCCCCCCCCCCCAACGCCTCGCCCTCCTTCCACCCCCTTACCTTAGAGCCCTGTGTGTGTGGCAACTCTGTTACTTAATCCACAACGTCACGGAAACTGTATTGATCCATTTTTCTTGTATCCATGTACTTTTGTGCTAAACGTTTTTTTTTTAACCTTTTGATACTTTTTCCGAAACGAAACTTTTCACACTGCGTGATTATCACTTTTTTTGCAGCCTCGACGATCGTTTCAGGAAATTAAATAGAAGTCAGTTTCGTGCATTTGTTCTTTTGTTCTACTGTTTTTATGTCAAAAGGGAATTGGATAATTTTTTTTTTTCCTTCAGTAAGCAATTGATTTTCTCGTCGTAGACAATGCAGTCGTAATATTTTTGATAAAACTCATCAGCTCTTTGACCGATTACTTTGATTGTTTCATTATTTTGTAAGTAAAAACTTGCGATTTTTTTGAATGGATTAATACGAGATATTGGCTAACCATTTGAGACGTAAAAGTTTTGCTATTTATGAAAAACTTAGTGTCTGGAAAAATTGACGAAATTATTCGAAAATAATGAAATTTTTGTAATCTCGCGAGATAATACTTGCACAGGTAACTACGAAATGCGAAAAAAAGAAGAAATATAAAGAGGACAGAGAGAGAGAGAGAGAGAGAGAGAGAGAGAAAGAGAGAGCGAGAGAGAGAGAAAGAAAAAAGAGAGAAAACGCGTGAACGAGAAAGGTGGATGGAGAACATGGGAGGTCGGATGGTCCGACGAGGAGAGCAAGAAGAGCAAAAGAGAGAAAGAGTAAGAGAGAAGGACCGGGGGCTAGGGGTAGTAATCCGACACCTGGCCGCACGGAACGTAACGTGAGAACCCCTTTACCGGAGCGCGGGCTCTTCTATCCCCCGTTGCTGCCCCCGCGGCTTTTGTCCCTTACTTACGCGCAGTTGGCGTTGGGATGTTACGCCCGCGGGCTTTTCCGCTGCATACACTGCGAATTCGACAACGCCATTATCGTCCAAAATATTACAGATATAGACATATCGATAAAAAAAAGAGAAAAAGGAGAGAAAGAGAGTGATAGGGCAAGAAATTAGACGAGGAAAAGAGAAACAAATATGCATAATAAAAACTATTTGATTTTATTATTCAGTGAACACTGCTGTACGATGAAGACTTACAAAAATGATGGATCATACTTTAACGAAATTAGACAATCGATATTAAAATCTCCCACTTGTAAGATCTACAAAGTTTGAGCAACCCTTTAAATTAAGACAAACAAATGATGAAAGGAAATAAGCCCTTGATAGCATGTCAAAATGATGAGCAAAAAGTCACATGAAAAAGAACGGGAGGGACGATATGAATTGAGAAAAAACCTGCAGAAGCGGAGCAGAATAAAGGATAATGGAGAAATAGATAAATTTGAAAAAAAAAGTTAAAGGAGATGAAAGGAATTTCTATGTAAAGTGCAAAGTAGATGCACTCTCATTGAGTCTCATATTTTTCGGGATGGCAAAATTTGAACGAAAAGAATTGACACTGAGCAAAGGAAGATGACGTTTAATTCTTCGTGAATTATTTTATTGTACATCGTGATCACGGTCAATAAAAACACTTCCATTAAAATTTGCATTAATTGATTATTATCATTATTGATTTTACGATTATTATATATGGAAGTTTAATAGCTGAGTACAAATGTTATTTTGAGGCCAAAGTGAAGAATTTACACTCGCTCGTTATCACAGCAAATACGTCGTACACATCATCATCGCCGAGAATATAAAATGTGCTTCTGTACATTTATTCATAGTCTGCAGTTGGTCGAAGTAACTTGAATGAAAATTTTTAAAGCCTACTCCACTTTTACGAGCTATTTCTAGCTGCTTTGCTCCTTAAGACGCCTTCGTCGTCGTGTTGGAAATAATTGCATCATAAAACGAGATAAACTATTTCGATCTATGGTCACGAATTCTCGGTTGTCGCATAAAAACCTTAAGTATAAAAAAATAAAGAAAAACACGACGAAACTCTTAACGTCACTTTTTAATGCTCCTAGAAAAAATTTTCTCATTAAACTTCAAAAATCGCAATTAGAATAATGAACTATTTTTCACTCGTTTCCATGCATTTTCCTGTTCTTCATGGTTTTTTTTTTAATGAATTTTAACCTGACGTTTATCGTTATCCTTGTCGACATAATATTATAATCGAATGTCAGTGAGAATAGTGAGATGATGAGATTTCGTTAAATCTGACAAACAATCATCCGATGCATCCACTGCTCCGTATTCATTGATAGGGCTCTTCGGTCCGAAGTTCCTCTCGTTTCTCGTTCGCCACGCGGCTCCCCCGGACCGCGCACGTGCTCCCTCCGAATCCCTAAGCCGCGAACACGTGTTTCTCATAACGATGATGGAACATTAGCGTCTCTCTCGCTATGCGATTATCTCGCGGAATAAACGATCGTTCTGTCTTGTTTGTTTTCGTGTTTTAATTAAACTCTAACGATCTATTATCTTAATAATTTACACAAAAATCGAATCCACACAATGAAATAAAATTATTCAAATTGACTAAACGTCAAACTTTGCTTCTTCACCAATGAAGTTGTCAATTACTTTGCACATTAAGTACTTAATGGATTTGTGTATAATTTATGAACAAAAAAATTAATTAAAGTCTGTATACAAGAAAAAAGGCCTCAACAAACTCTTCAAAGAGGATAATGTTTAAATTTCAAAATAACATCCGTTGTTTTGTTTGTTGAGTTGAAAAAAAATGTCACCCCCAGTGAATGTACGGATTCTGTCACGATTTTCCATTCTCTCATGGTTCTTGACCGCGACACCGGAACGAGGAAGATGGCGCGATGTGTTTCGCTCCTCGAAACACTCTTGGATAATACACGCTTAAGCTACTTGCTCGCTAACCGTACGAGCAAACGTACACGACGATGACGATGACGACGACGACGTCGACGACTCGTTTCGAGATCGGTCTCCTGTTCTCGGTTCTCGGTAATAGGAGAACCGAGGGAGGCCTATCGATTACGAGAAAAAATTGGCTCCGCATCAAACCGACTCGCACCATCAATTGTACGTATATACGTGACTCCTTACCACCTCGACCTCATTTTCTTTTTCGTTTTTACACACGCGTACTTGCCTCTAGGACACCCTGTTTCAGTTTTTTTTCTCTCCGATCATCACCTTTTTCTGCGTAACCAATCCAAACTTAATTATTATACGAATAAGTATAACTGTTGTTAGTGAAATTATAAATTTATAACTCCCGTTTGTAATCTCTCAACAATAAAATTTGTTGATGAAATTATGACATTATGACAAATTCGGCAGTTTTTTGACACATGTCAAAACATATTTTTGTGTCAATAAAATTGGTCAAAATTTTATCGAAACAAAAAAAGATTTGTTGATAGTTTTGGCAAAAAAAGGATAATTTTGTTTAAATAATTGCAAAAACTCGACCGTTCAACCATTTTTTATGCAACGAGTCTCGTTCGAAAGCTACAAATATTTGCTGCGAACAATCTCCTTCGATATTTTTTCAAATGGCTGAAGTATTCGAAACAGCGAATTTTCAAAGTAGTCGGAAAAGAAAACGTTTCGTCTTCTTCTTTGGCATGTTGCAGTATACAAGAAATATTTAGTAGTTACAAAATTGAGTGAACGCAAATGTGCAGGAAACGAGCGTGTGAATTTCCAAGCCCCGATGTAGCATCTTCTCGTAGGGCACGTGGCGCTCATAATAGAATGAACACGTAAATCTAGGCGCACATACGCTGTAAATATATCATGAAAATTATCGTATTATATTCATCCGCATGAAGAAAACTCATTTTTGGTACATTTATGGTTGAAATTTACGAAGAACTTGCTTTGGTATCACGTCGGAGACAAATCAATATAATAACACTGTCCATGTGTGAATACAAATGTAAAATAACAACAACAAGAACGAAAAAGAGGCGAACGTGAGCGCGTGCAGCCACGCGACGTCAAGGGCTTCTGTATCCATCATCCCCAGTTGGATAATAGCTACACACATCATTATCTTGTCTCGTCCAATTATCTATGAACTTTGCGGAATGTTACTGATCCATGATATACACGCGGATACCACAGGGGGGCGGCAATGGCGGTTAAATAATCACCCGGTGCTTTATCCATTTCATTATACAGTTTTATACACCACCGCTCAAAAGTATTTAGCCACCGAAATCCGAAAGTATTTCCAGTTCAAAAAAAGCCTGTATACGAAGTTGTTTTTTTATTTTTTATTTTTTAATTCTGCACTTGACGATTTTATGAGTCCATTCAACGGCTTCGAGGATGATCAGGCCGCAAAATCGAAAGACACAGGTGCCTGGAATTCGAATTTCACTGGAATTGAAGTATCCAACGTTACTGCAGTGAAGAAAATGACGAATTGGACAGTTTTACTGTTCGATTCTTATTAAACATCCATTTTTCGTCATTTTGAGTGTTTTTATTGCGATTTATTAAATTCTGGCGATTATGCCAACACTCTACCTCAATTCAAGCAGTGAATTAAGGCTGTTTGTTGTACAGTTTAATGTGACAGCAGGTAATGCCGTAACGTTAATAAAGCCCAATGCAATTTAATCTTGAGTATTGGGTGGCGAGTACGAGAAATCGAGAGTTCTAATGAGCACGATCAAGATATATTAAGCGAGTTTAAAATTCCTTGGAGTATTGTAAATCGGGCGTTGGAGGGATACTTAGAAATCGCGTCAAGGTGCGTCAGAAGGCAAAAGTAACGGGTCGATGTACTCGAGCTTGCGCTCTTTTTCGCGCGGGGCCAATAGAGAGAAGGTACTGTTGAACATTTTAGTACGTACGTGTATTTGTAACGATGTAAAATATATACGAGTGTTCGAATAGAGGGCGTAGCACGTTACGAATGTTTTACGCTATAGATACGCGCATATACATATGTATATATTTATCTACGTACGAATGTATATCCACAAGAATATACAAGCATATACATGAATATACGCGAACGGAGTACGCCGTGAATTTCCGGTCGTATCTCCCGATGAAATCTCGGACGCGTTTTCTCGCCCGCAAACGAGAAAATATAAAGCTCTCTTTTTCTCTCTTGTTCTATACCCAACTAGAAAACCCTTTGGCATCTTTGTCGTTGGGCTCGTCGTTGCATTTCTCTCCTTTCTCGTTTAGTAAGGCATGAATACGCACGCATATGCAAGGGCTTACGGCAAACCAGCTTAAGAACACGCTACTACACCACTACAAACGACTATAAATATAGACTGGTAATTGATTCTGTAATAACTAACTCAACTCCGAGCCGAACCGATGCGTCTCGTTCTCTATATGCTATTTCTCCGTTTTTCTATCTCTTTCTCTCTCTCACTCTCTCTTCTTTTCTTCATTTCTCTCTCTTCTTTCCTCTCTGTACGTCTTTCAACCTCTTTCGCACGATTTATCGTGCAATATCTCTTTTCTCTCTCACTCTTTTTACCCTTTTCTCCCTTTTTTCCTCATCTAGCCTTCCTTATTCTCATTCTGCATCAGTTGTCCACAGCTATGTGGCTGTTCTCGAATTTCTACTGTAATGTATAATAGTACTATGTTAGACTACGTATATACATTGGAACATTAGTTTATATACGTGGCGAGCTGTAATAAAACGGTATTGGCGCGGATGCATCCCATGGATATGTGTTTTCACGCCCTAAGGCGAACTCCGGCGAACCTAAACCTGAGGAAGAAAGAAAAGGACCATTTTGAATTCATTCTTTCCACCATTCTTTCCACCATTTTGAAACAACCCGCGAATAAGACTCAATTACGAAAGTATTCGATTTTTAAAATATATTTTGTCAAAACTGAAAAAAATCGAAAAAATAGATCATATTCTTGAGAAGACTATTTTTTTCTGCACGCGTCCAACAGCAAAATACGATTTTTCATCATTTTCAATTTATTGGCTTCATATATTATGGTTGTGTGTACCAGCAGCTAGAGCACCAACATTATTGGGTGAATTACGACTCGGTAATTTTTTTCATTACTCAAACACCAATTAAACTCGTAAATGTATTTCACACACGTATATATATCTATAGATAAATGAATAATGAAATATATATAGAATATGCGAAGAAGACGAGGCGGAAGAGAGGGAATAGAAAAAGCTTTTAAAGAAAAAGGAGAGAGAGAGAGAGAAAGAAACGCCCGAGGAGCATGCCACGATTATCCCGAGAGAGAAAAGACGTGCAAGGGTTCCTTCTGGTCGGCACGAGGATCGATCGAACGGATAGGTGTTAAAACACGGCAATTAACAACGAGGATGAACGCCGTGGAGGACGAGTGCGGGACCACCGCGAGCTCTCTCCTCTTCTCTTTCTCTTTCTCTCCCAGGGTGGCAAGCAAGATTTACTGCCAAACGGTCGCGTATTTATGAACTATACGCCTCTTCTCGCTCGCTCGTTTTTACTCTCCTCGTTGGGACGATCGCGCGCGCGCCTTCCTGCATAAACTACGTATATATATATTTATACATACGTTCTTGGCTCTACGCGTGTAGAGATGACACTCGTGCATGTGCATATTTCAATGTCCGTGTGTGTTTGTGTTTCTATGTATATACGAGGATATTGCTCGAATCTTTCGAATTTTATCTTTTCCACACGATTGTATATCTCGAAAAATAGAATATATTCAGCCTGACACACAATAATGTTGAAAATTTTATTATTTTGTTTAGTTTATTCGCTTAGGACCGTGGGTAAAAAAAATACTCATTATTATTTGTTTTCATTTTTTTTTGAGGATGAGCCATTGTAGCAGATCCGTTGTCCCACTTTTTTGGCAGTTTTTTTACATTCAACTATTATACCTTCACCGCAAGTCTTTGAGAGAAAGAGAAATTACTGCCGGTGCATCATTTTTTTGATTTTTTTAACAGAATCGTAAAATAGAAGAAAGTATTTTGTTTTTTTCTTCATTCCTTTTCGTCAAATATGAGTCGCTACGCGTTGCTTGAACACTTCGAGCAATTGAACGTCGGTGCTTTTTTGAGGAGGCCATTAAGATTCATTACGAGCTACGAAAAAAATGCATTTTTTTACGAGGTAGCTGAAAAATTGCGAAAGCCACTTATCTCGGGAATAAGAAGATTTGAAGAGCGGTCAAAAAGACATGAAGAGGTGAGAAGAAGAAGGGGCCGCAAGATGCTAATTTGTAAATTTTTTGGTTGCCGATCGAGGTATACGCGCATTGTGCCATGCTCACTGGTGGGTGTGCAAAAGCAGAGCACGAGATAAACGTTATTTTTTACCTTATGGATTGGGTTCGAGTTAAAAAAGAAAAAAGAAAATAAGAGGAAGAGAGAATTGAGGTGCGGTTGGAACAGTATATGGAGTTTAAGGAGGGAGACTTTGGGCCCTTAGGGTCCCCGTCATAAACAATAGGAACGAGTAATTGATTCTCCAATAACTTGACGCGCCTGTATATACATTTTTACACATACATGAACGCCAAGTTCGCACATTGCGCTTTTAACGGCTGAACTCAACTTTATACGTGTGTACACATACTTCATTCACAAATAAATTCATATCTATATATATACGTGTTTGTATGTGTGCGTAATGTGTGGAGGCATAATATAATGTATTGCCTCTTTGATGATGCTGGTTTGTCCTTCCCCCTTCCCTGACCCTTGCCAAGCTTGGCGGACATTGCGCCCGGGCACGACGTGAACATCCCCCCAACCCCCGTAGACCCTCGACCCATCTCTTACTCTTCCGAACCTCGACCGTATAGATTCGGAAAGAGAAAGAGAGAGAGAGAGAGAGAGAGAGAGAGAGAGAGAAAGAGAGAAAAGTTCTACGAGACGGGATTTAAGACCTCCGCGGTTCTCTCGCCGACCCTCTTCTTCTCCACCTCCGCGCTATGCTTGTTGATCGCATTATAGGATGCACCAGCAAAAGAAATGTGCTCGAGAAATTTCCTATAACGTATCCCAGGCTCCACATACACGTGGATTCTTATTTTTACTTCAATCGCAAATACGAATTGTCGTAATATTACATTTTCATATAAAATTATACTTTTTTTATGCAGTTGTTATTCAAACATTGATTATCTTTTAACGTTACCGCCAAAATTTCGATCCAAACAAATCCCATACTGAGGAAAGTCATGCCAAACGTCATTTTCGAGCTTTTCCACATGACTTAAGAAAATGGAACATTTTGTTTTTTGCCAGTTACAAAAAATAGTTGAATAAACTTCGACGACTTTTTTAACCCAATAAAATTACTCTTGGTGATTCAATTGGAATGATTTCTTGTTCGAAATATTCCAAAATAAGGAAGAACTTGGAGTCCAATGTTTCTTGCCCATTTGGCATCAAGTTCCCTGTACATAGTCCGCATAATAACATATCGAGCGTACATTATATTTTCGCACTTGAACGCCGGCAAGTTTCTTCCACTTTTCTCTTTACTTCCCCCGATACACTCCTATATGCACGTGTACTTCTATATATATATGTATATATTTGTGTGTGTGATATAATACACTGCAGAGAATATGGGGTTGAGAATCATCCGCCCCTCGTGTTTCTCATACTCGAAGCCCTGTTTACCCCAGTAAAACGCGCGAACGTGACTAAAGATGAGAGCAAAGAGGTCTCTAGTTATGATAATCGCTCGTGCAAGTGAGTATAATAAAGACGAGAGTGATGTTCCCTCCTTAGCATTCTCTCTGCGACTATATGTATAATATTAAAATCTGGGAAGCCAATAATACTGCTAAAGACGGTCATCAAATCGTGCCTCTCTCCCCTCATATATTCTCTACATTATATAATAAGTTGACACCGACGTGCAGCTTCGAGACTTTCCGTCGTGACCATTTATGTTTAGAAAGTACATAAACAATATTGAAAATACAATTAAGTTAAAAAGGAGTGAAAGAAAATCATATTTTCTCGCTATTACTCCTCAAATCTGCTGCTTCGAAAATTTGACGTGCCCCGAAAACGAAAAAACAGTAAATTATTCGTAGCCAATTTTCTCAGCTTTCGAACGAGATTTCTTGCATTGAAAATGGACCATTTGTCGAATTTTTGGAACAGTTACAACATTTTTCTAAATCAAATTCCAATCGCTTTCGAAAAATCGTTTGAACAATTGTTTTAAACAAAAGGGAAACCTAAATATCGACAAATTTTCGAATTATTATACGAAAAGTTCTTTTTTTTCAATGGCGAGTGAAATAATAAATTTCTAAGAATTTTGGCGAAATTTTGTTTCTGGAAAATTAAATAAAGGATCGTGTAAAATATAAATGAGGGATTTTGGTGAAATTCTAAAATAAATATGCGAGAAATCGGTTTTTTTTTCAACTAACGCGAATCGTTCATGTCTAACAGATAATATCTGGTAGCTATTTAGTTACAAATAATGTATACAAACATTCACGTATGTATATAAGTGCGTCTATAAATGTTTTCACACGCTTAGCTCGGTAGTGACTTTCAATATATTTAGTGGCATATATAGGAACAAGTTTGGCGTAGAAAATAAAAGAATAAAAAGCTATATGTATATAAGACAGAGGAGAGAGAGAAAAAGATAGAAAGTCACGGCGGGAGAAGAACGAACAAGATCGAGCAACGAGATCTCACGGAATTGTGGTGTATCGCCCAGCCGATAAATCCCTTTCTCGCTGGACAAATAACGACAAGTCTCATTACTATAAACACGCCTTGGCACAAGCCTGCGTGTGGCATCAACATTTTTTTATTCTCTTTTTCTTCTTTTTTCACTCATTCGTGCCACCCGCCGCACACCACTCTTGGATTTTGTTTTTTCTTTTAATTTCTTTCTTTTTAAGTTTCTTCTCCGTTGTTCGCGTTTTTCACCTCCTCCGCGCTAGCACATCGTTCGTTCTCTTAGCATCCAATCGGCACGCAACTCGCGATTTGCCTTCTAATATTTTTTCTTTTTCTTTTTCTTTCAATCCTTCTTTCCGTGACCACACTCCTTGGAAAAGAAACATAAATAAATCAGCCCCGAACCCCGATGTTTTCAATTTTACAGTTTTTAAATGAATCCTTCGTTATCTCGATATTCAATAAATTCAATTTCTCCCATATCGTTTTTTTTTAAGTTCCTTCATATCTGTGGAAATAATGTTGAAACCTTAAAATGTTGTTTTTCGTGTTATTAATTCAATCGACGAAATGAAAATTCTCGGAAATTCAATAGAATTCAATACATTTTTAAATTGCAATTAAAAATATGGAAACGAACGTTTCGTTAAAAATTCATTAAAAAATACAATAATTCCTTCATTCTTCTCTATAGCAGTTTTCAGGAAACAAAAATCGATAAAAACACCTTGTTCACGATTTACATTAGGCTTCGTGGAATAAGGAACAAAAATACAGTGAAAGCGATGCGATGAGCAGGAACAATAAACATTAAAAAACAAGAAACAATAATTAAAGTCTATAAATTTGTAGATTCTCAGACTGTACACAATGAGACGTAAAAAAAAAGTTGCATGTCTCGCTTTTCATATTACGCAGAGATATATGTAGAAAATACTAATGAAAATATATAACCGCAGTAGCGACTGAGAAGCCTTAATCGAATTCTCGAAGCCCCATTCTTCGGTACTCAGATCGATACGTCAATTAATTTCGGGACAAGGTGCACCTGGCCTCTATCGTCGTTTAAATTCACCCTATCGTCAGTGCTCTGTCTCTCTTATTTTTCACTTTTCTATCTGACTCTTTCTCTTTCTTTCTTTCGGCTAATATACTCGAATGATGCACATTCGATTCTCGCGTTCGCTCATCGACGTAACGCGACGTGGCAGTGAAGGAGGAATCCGATATCGAAAACGTACCTCGTAACTTTTAATTATCGTGCCACGAGTATCGCTGTGCCTTTATTCTTCGATACGCAAACGTTTGTGAACGTATATGTAGCAATTCTCATTACACTCACGTAACTTAATTACTAACCACGTTGAGAATAGAAAAAACTTCTTAAAAATCGCAATTATTTCATTATAGAGAACTTTCCATTGATTAATTGACTCTTAATATTTTAAAAACTAAAGAACAAGTTTGAAAATTGCCGAAAATTATTTCCATTTTTCATTTGCAAGAGCTCCGAACTCCAAGTCATCTGCAGTGTTCTAATAAGCGTGCACTTCAATTGAGGAGGAATTAGCTGCTGAATTAAAGTCATATGAAAAACAATATTTCCATAATTATAATGGAATAAAAAACGTTTGGGAAAATTTATTAATCGGTTTATTGATCAAGCATTTTAATTATCTTGCCAAATTAAATGTTCACGATTCATTTATGAATAGGGTTTAAAAAAAAAAAACAATATTGATAAGGAAAGAGATTTAGGGCGAAATGTTGTCCAATATCCAAATTATATACTTCGATATTCTAGTGTAAACGGCTGGTGTAGATGTTTCACCACAATGTTTCGCTCCAAACGATACAATACCGATTAAATAATACTTCGGAGTCGAGTCACCCTCCTCAACTTTCATTAAAGGTCCTCCACTGTCACCCCCGCAAGAATCAGATCCGATCTTACCACCTACGCACATTTGCTCCGGTCCAACAATCGCATGATGTTTAAAAGCGGTCGCGCACTTATGGTTCGCGACTATCGGCAATTTGATCGTTTGGAGAAGAAGACTCGGTTTTGGGTGGCCTATACGAATTACAAGAGAGGAGCCATTAAATACTAATTTTGATCTGTTTTTTTTTTGTACTTTTTTTTACACGAAGAAAATAAATGTCTTTCGACAAGTAATATTTTAATTGTTTTTTTTTTCTACTTACGTATGTCGACAATGCCCCAACCCGCAACTTCCCCGATACTGTTGACGAAATCTTTGTCCAATATTTTTCCACTCGGAAGACACAATGGCTTCACCCAATCTGCGTGTTCACATTGCCAAAAAAATTATATAAATAAAGAACCAAATTTAATTTATCAAACATTCTCGTTGGTTACGAACGAGCAAAAGAAAACACAAAATGCCATCTTTCGTGCTGAGAAAATATGAATTAATAATAGAAAAATGCGGGAGTTTTATTAACAAACCATTGTATTGAACCGGACGATCGAGCCTTATGATTGCAATATCATTTTTGAACATTGGATTGTTGTATTTACGATGCACAACTATTTGCTGCGATTTGAAATCTTGTACAGGTTCAGCGCAGAAACCACGCTCACAATCTGGATTCGTTTCCGTGTTATGCTCACCGAGTCTTACGCCCTCTACTCTGTATCTGTGAATTCGATCGTTTCTTTTGTATTTATTTATTTAATTATTTATGAACTTTGGGCATTTTTATTCTTTCGTTTATCTTGGGAAATCTCGGAACTCATTTTTGCCATTTTCTCCAATGGGCTGAACCTTTTTTATTCCGATCAGTGGAGAGGTGTCGATAAATGTCAATTTCGGAAATTTCGCAGTGGGTTAGGTCGACTTATCCGTTTTAAATGAAATTTAATTACAGCCGTAACATTCAAATGATTCAGAGTTTATCGCTCAATCAACGTGAAATGAAGATTCAGAACAAATGAAAACAATATCGTATTCAGTTGTAAAAATATTTGTAAATTTCGGGAATTTGAATGAATGGACGTCTCAGCTAGACAACTGCTTTAATATTGATAAAGATTTTTAGAAATTTTTACTATGAAACTCAATGAAACTTTCTATGGACAAAACTCCCAAAATCGACTAAACATTGTAAGAAATTATTTAGAATAATCGTAGATTTTGACGTATCTTAATGAGGTGAATTCTCATGTCAATAATTAATGAATATATTTTTTTGAATTGTGATAATTGTATTTGAAAAATGGCATTGCATTTACTTGCCAGGTAGATTCGAGACGCAGTGAGCCGCGGTTACAACGTACATCTTGTTAACGAGAGTTCCACCACATCGGTAAGCTATCTCTGGTTTCTTGAAGGCCGTTTCTTTCGCGCCATCGACGTAAGCGATTCTTGCTATCCAAGGATACGCTCCCATCGATGCATTCTTACCACCTATTATACGATCCGAGGCTGAATATCCACATTTGTCGTGGTCCAATAACATCCAGCTTGGATGCTTCGTTACCATAACTGTAAAAACACCGACCTCGTATACAGTTCCGATTTAGTATTTTTTCATTTGTTCGTACAAAGATTTTTTTTTAACTTAAAAACCATTGAAAAACAATAAATTCAAAGCAATTGATTCGGGTTTTAACAGGCTGACAGTTGCTTGTCTCGATTATTTAACTTCAAAAAATTGTCACCATTTAAACTTGTTTGTTTTTATTATATTTCCAAAAATCCACATTTATCCGTGTACGCTGGACATGGAGTACGTTGTGCACGACCGTAAAAAATTTATCAGCGAAAATAAAATGAAATGAAAATGAACTGGGGGTCTGAAGAAAAGAAATGAAATTGGCCTTACCGTGTGATCGGGAAACGTCGAAAAGGCTCAACAATAAATGAACACAAAAAAATATGAACTTTTCCATTTTAATCGGAAGAATTAATTTTTAAATGAATGTCGTATATTGTTTTCGGTACGGAGTACAAAATCCATATGGCCTCGACTACAAATTATACCTCGTGCAAAGAACGTTATATTTTTTGTTCTCTATTTTTTCTTATCTCCGTAACAAACGAACAATGCACGAGATCGAGGGCTATAACTGTTTTTCTCTTTTGTTCGTTCACCGGCACGCCGAGCCCGTCAAATCGGATTACATATGATCGTTAAATCACCAATTAATGTTTCTCCTTGAATTATTCTTTATCGCGATAACTTTGGCCTATGATTCGCGCCAAACTCTGATTTGTATTCTCCTCATGTCAAGAATTTTCTACACATGGGACATTCCACACGAAACCCCTCAATGAGACCCTGACCATTTTTCATTTTGTTTGAAATTAAGAATCTTTCAGTTCGTTTGTATCGAAAGGAGTTTGAATGCAATTGTTCGTTTTGACTCAGTTTCATTAAAAAATCTATTTTAAATATCACGATTGTTTTAAATGTTCTTTATGATTTTCGAACCATTTATTTTTCACCTTGATGGCTTTCGATTTTTTTGAAGAGTTGAGATAAAAGTTCAAAGATTTAACTGGACACTTGAATTTTTGGCAATATCCAAATCAAATTTCAAGAAAAAATCTTATTCAAATACGTTTCATTAACTCGACAATAAAACACAAAATTTCAACGATTTTTTAAATTTTTAAATGTTTATTTTCGATAACAGATAACGAGTACAACGAGTTTGCCGACATTTCGAGAATCACAACATTTTAAGAAAATTTTATGCTTGAATTTCTTCGTAAATGATTCACATGAATGATCGACTTCACATAAATAATCAAATTCACATAAATAATAATTGGGGGCGGACATTTTTAAGCAGTTAGCTGCTTTGTACAGTTTTCTTGGACAGTAGGATTTGGTGGTGCATCAAGGCTGGTGGACTCAGAATTTTCATCTGTACTTCTGCTCGAACCTGCTGCAGCCAAATGTGATTCGTCACTAGAGCCGCCACCCTCCGAAGAGGAATTTGTCCTCTTTGTGACGATTTTTTTGGTTGGGCTGGAGTCTTCAGAATCGTCGCTGTCGTCAGAGCTGTCCAATTCGTCCGAATTGAACTCGTCGTCCAAAATTGTTTTCCTTCCTACTCTTTTAGCCACGAGTTTTGCTCGTTTTTCCACTTCTTCAGCTTCAGCGGCAGCTGCAGCCATTTTGATTCCTTCCTCCAGTGCATCTACCGCTCTATCGGTCAAAGCGGATCGTTCTGCCTCATACTTTTTGTCGGAAAACTCGTGCTTTGGGACTGCACAAAGTTTTTCCAATTTTCTCTTCTTTCGTGCAACCTCCTCCTCCTCCCGAGAGTCCTGCTTTTCGATCCAGGCCTTCAATCTTTTCTCTTCGTTGATGTCTCGCAAACGACGCCCGCTCAAGTCTCTGCATGCTTCACGATTTGTTGTTTTCTCTATTTGGGCGCCTATCGCTCTCAACATCGAACCGAAACCACCCTTTCCTCCCAAAATCCTTGGCAACAGCGTCGCTTTACCCTCCAACAATCCAACGTAATCCTCGGACACCAAACGACCATTTTGCTCGATGTAATACGTTCCTCTTTCCAACGCCTGCAAAAAAACCATTTCATTATTTCTCTATTCGACATTTTGGATATGTGAATGTTCATTCAAAACTTTATTATAATCTTCTTTCTCAACCAACATCATTCGAGCCATAACCTCCAAGTAGAACACAAAACCTCTGGCGTTAAACACTTTTGGTTCAAATTTGATGATATGTTGAATTTACGTTTCCTTAAATTGAAAACTTTACTATCAGAAAGTAAAAATTGCAGAGTGCTAAATATGAAAGCCATTTTTTCGAAGAAAAAAAAGTTTGTAGACGTACCTTATTCTCTAGTTGATTACAAATTTCTTCGTATTTTAGGCCTTTTTCGTGGCTTAAAATCGTCGAACTCCCTTTGCTGCTTCCGAAAATCTTTAATTCGAACATAATTCTGTCTACGTTCAATACGCGTTTACGTTTGGATAAAATGATTTTCCTCTATCCAGCACGAAAAAACGTTCAATTTGGTAGAACTCGCAAAGTAGTAGCAACTGAATTCGTTGGTAGTAGCTTGCAAACTGCTTGCCAAAAAACGACGTGTGACGCAGACTGTGCGTGGACTGACACTGACGCGGTGTCGCCGGTCGCGCGTCGCTGGGTGAGAAACTTCGAGAACCCATGGTGAGAACATTTTTCCATAGCGGTCAATTCGTGAACTATTCCATTCAATTCGACCGAGTAAGCGGTATCTGCATTATCGGCTGAGTGCACAACGATGCTTCTTACAAAGCGCCATGCATATCGCCTTTGACTTTGCAAATTTTTTAAAACTGTTATCGTTAACAAATTATTTGCCAAGTATTGTTAACATGATTAAAACATTTGTTATTTAAACCTTATATCGACAGATCGACTATGAAGCGTTAAAAATGCATCTCCCCTCCTTCTGGTTTTGTTCAGGACGACGAAGATCGTTCGTCCTGCTAGTTAGCCCACCACTCTACGATTTATGCAATTTGTGCATGAATAGAATTATAAAATTAAAAAATGGCGGCGTTCTTGGTCCGAACGTGTTTAAAACAAAGGTGATTATATGTGTTTGTATAAAACACAATCCGTATATCATGACAAATTCGTTCTGCACCAAGTATTGTATAACTTGTTTAGAATCAGTGGACATTGTCGAATATTTGACATTTGACGATTGAACGATTCTAACCTCTCCACTCAACTTAAGGTTTATCCAATTTTATAATATTTATAAAATAATGAAAACATGATTTTTGACGATATAGGAGGATGTTCGGGCTAGATCCATACGCTGTGACAAGAATCAGTGCTTGTCATAAATTATGCATCGAGTGCCAATGTTATCATACCACACCAGTGTATTTCAAAAAAAGGAAAACTGCGGAAGAGCGGGTAACTCATCATTTTATGTTTCAACCTTCACATTCTGTAGTTCTAGGGTTTAAATCGTCAAAATTGCATTTGCATATTTAGAATGCAACAAAAAATATTTTTCCTACCTATCATTTGTTTAACTTTTAGAGTCATTTCAAACATTCTCCAATTAAAGACAAACAATGCATCTGAAATTTTCACTTTGCTATGAAAAATGAAGAACTTTGTATTCCAACCATATAAACTTAAATATCGTTGTTGAAGATTTGCAATATTTACTGTTTCATCACATGGAATTTTTCCAAAATTGACATACACAGAAGCAACGGGTCCTGATATCGTTTGCCCCTAAACCAAAAACAAGACCAAAATCACTGGTTGTTGATGTTTGGAGAAACATGACAGTGCAAGAGTTGGCCACAGCCACTAATAGATCGATCGAAGAAATTTTAGAAGCAATTTCGTATTCAGACGACGCAGGTTACAAAAGCAACACAATTATAGACAGCCAATATGTACTGTACGAAACAGTGAGAAAGCTTGGTTTGAAATTTCGAATGGCTGCAAAACCAAGCACTTCAAGGATCGTAGAGAAACAGGAGGATGCTGTGAAGCGGTTGGTTCATTTATTTTCAACAAAACGAGTTTATTGTTTTGTATTCGCAAGTAAACTATGAAAATAAACAATTAAATTCATTGTTCCAGTCCACCACCGGACCCCGCTGTCTTAGTGAAGAGGCATCCTGTTGTCACAGTAATGGGTCATGTGGATCATGGAAAAACAACGCTTCTGGATTCTTTGAGAAACACGTCAGTGGTAGCAACAGAATTTGGTGGAATAACCCAACACATTGGAGCTTTCAATGGTATATTTTTTGAATCAAATTTATTTATTTGAACCTTAGGCTACACCATTAAGTGATTTCAAACCCAACCATTATTTTCGACTGAATTGAAAAAGACTTTTGCCAAATTTCGATCATTTGCTGAGTATGCTTAGTCGAGAGGTTTTTTCGAATTATAACGAGTCTTCAAAGTGTTATGAGCTCGCAAAGTAGCCTGGGTCTCGAAGACCCGAAGGAGTAACGACCGGCATTGAGAAGATCGTAGTAAACTAGAGTTTAGTTCAATCAGTAGAACGGAAATGTTCATTGAAAAATGATGTTTTGCGAACGAGGTAGTAACGTTGTCCAGCGGTGAGAGGATGACGTTTCTGGACACTCCGGGTCACGCAGCTTTCACAGCGATGCGAGAACGAGGAGCTAACGCGACTGACATCGTGATTCTCGTGGTAGCTGCGGACGATGGAGTCATGGAACAAACTGTCGAGAGCATTCGAATGGCGAAGGAAGCGAACGTTCCTATAATCGTTGCGATCAACAAGATCGATAAGCCCGCTGCCGATATTGTAGGTAAACGTTACGAGCTCGGAAATTTCTTTTCTATTTGATGTCAAACTTTGTGAAATATTTTCATGAGGCACAGAAATTACTAATTTGCTTGACAGGAAAGAACGCAAATGATGTTAGCTCAGCAAGGTATTCAAGTTGAGGAACTTGGCGGTGACGTCCAGAGCGTTAACATATCCGCTTTGCATGGTACGAATTTGATGGCTCTTGTTGAAACAGTCGCAACCCAGGCCGAATTAATGGGCCTTAAGGGAGATCCTACGGGCTTCGCAGAAGGCGTCGTCATAGAAGCGAGTACGGATCCTGGCCGAGGAAAACTCGCTACGGTTCTCGTACAGCGTGGAACACTCAGAAAAGGCGCAGTTCTCGGTGATTTTTAATTTTTTCTTTAAATTTTATATGTCGAAACCGTTCAGTGCAAATTTCTTTTACTGTAACTTTTTTCCCGCCCCGTAAGGAATTCTACTGTATTCAACAAACTTTGGCAATTGTTTCAGTAAGTGGTCTGGCATGGGCTAAAGTTCGTTCAATGTTCGATCACGCTGGTCAACCATTGAGCGAAGCTAAACTTTCCGACGCGGTGCAAATAATAGGCTGGCGTCAGCTACCAACTGCAGGTGACGAACTGTTGGAGGTAGAAAGCGAGCGCAGGGCTCACATGATTATGGATTATAGAGGATCTAAGCAGGCTGAACAAAAAGCTGTGGAAGAATCGAAAATCATCGAAAAGAAACAGGCTGAGTACCAAGAGGTCCGTAACATGGTTTCGGCGATTATGCACGATTAAGATGATGTACAAATTGACCAAAAAACAAACGAGCAAACTGGTTTTTCCGAATTTTCAGGTATACAAAGCTCGTTTGGCGAAAAAACGAACTTTGGGTAGATACAGAGCCCGATTGTCGGGACCCAGGCCAAAAGAGATTCAAGAAGACGATGGAGTGCCGAAACTCAACATATTGCTGAAAGGCGATGTTGCAGGATCCGTAGAAGCTATTCTCGATGTTTTTGACACGTACACCGACGAAGATCGCTGTCGTCTACATATAGTTCACTACGGTGTTGGTCCGCTAACAGAATCTGAAGTAGAATTGGCCCAAGCGTTTTCAGGTAAACAATTTTTTGGATTTTTATATTCATCATATTCCATTCTACTGTTTTACATCACATTTCCTTATTTCTATTAGCGATCGTGTATTGTTTCAATACTGATACAACTCCTACTGCTGCTAAAATCGTCGCAGAACATAACGTGCCTGTTCGACAGCACAAAATTATTTATAAATTAGTGGATGATATCAAGGAGGAAATAACCAAACGACTTCCACCTGGCACAGCCGAAGAAATATTTGGTAATTACTTTTATTCCCTTTTTACAAATACTTAATAAATTAATAATTAATTAATATTTATTATATTAATATTTAATTTCTTGAAAATTCAAATCTTATCAAGTGTCGTTATGGAAATTATTCAATATATTACAATTGATGAAATATTTTCGAAATAATTTTCGTTTATTCATTTCAAGGTAAAGCAAACGTTTTGCAATTATTCGTAATTACTGAGAAGAAGAAAAAATGGAACGTCGCGGGATGTCGATGCACCGAGGGTGAACTGAAAAAGAACGCCCTGTTCAAATTAAAGAGAGATAATAGGATTATATACGAAGGTTAGTGTGTCTGGATTTTGTGACTTTTACTTATTCGTGGCGCCAGTGTGATTAACAAATATTTACAGGCAAACTAGCGTCTATGAGGCACTTAAAGAGCGAAGTGGATACTATAAAAAATGGTGTGGAATGCGGTCTAAGGTTCGAGGACCCCAGTGTTTCTATAGAACCCGGAGATACTCTTATCTGCTACAGAACTTTCGAGACGCCACCAGAAACCAACTGGGATCCTGGCTTCTAAAGTAATCGCTGGATTTCCCCCGACACGGACGAGTGCCCGAGAAATCACACTTTTGTGTAAATTCCTGGAAGAATAAAGGTCGCCGAATCTGTAAATAACAATCATTTCAATTGCAATCACTTTCCAGATATTTATATTTTGAAACCTTAAAGTCTTAAAGGCTTAAAGTATTCAAACATTGAAATTTGCATCGTTGGAATGGACAAAATCAAATGCCCATTAATTTTCAATTTTGTCCAAATTTCCCAGGCAGATTTAGTTCTTAAGACCCAAAAAGGATTATCTATTTATTGTCGTCGCACTAATAATGTAAATTTTCGACTTCGCTCAAAGAAGAAGAGAATTCTTTCATTCCAACGATGCAAACTTCAACATCCTTGCAGTCAGTTTTTCGAATATGTAATGTTTACATAAAACTATATAAAAGACCGTAATCAAGTAAAAATTACAAAATAAATCGTAATGAAACGTCAGTGGAAGTTGGAAAACTTCCATTCGATTAAAGCCGTAAGAAAAAATAAAACGAAATGAGTAAAAAGGAGTTTTCAACGATTTTTATTGAATATTCTGTGTAATAAAATAGACAGATATTTGGAGATACACTTTCAAGCGGTTTTTGTATTAACTGAAAACGTTTTCCAACCAGAAATCCTGTACTCAACAATTCAACCTTTTGTTTTCACGTTGATTTTCTATAACGATCCTTCCTTCTGAATACACTAACTTCTTTTTTTTCTAAATACACGTAAATTGCAAAATACGCTCTGTTTAGAATTCTTGTAATTTAATTTCAAACAACGGGATATTTGTCAAACTGCGTAATTAATAACTTGGAAACTTTTGGAGTCCAATCAATCTTGATGGAAAAAGTAATTTAAAAAAAATAACTGTACATTCATGATTAATAACTTCAAAAAAATTGCACAACTCCCATTTTTTTCGTAATCTTTGCATAATGCAAAAACGAACAAAGTAAAAGAATAATGAGTGATTATTTTCTCACTAATAGGACGTTTATTAAAATACAAAATCTGGAAGAAATGGTTTTTTTTTAACCAAAAAATACCATAAAATCCCCTCAACGCAGCTGATCATGTCGAACCACAGAAATCGTGTTCACAGTTCAAAGGCTACCCATGTGTAGTGTATAGATATGTAACGATTGCATCAAATTTTCGCTCGATACCGCGGGGTGCGCTGATAGTATGCACATGCGAGTTAGAATGCATGCGGGATATTCGTTGCACGAGCATGATCACGACATCACGTTTTGAACGAGCGTTGAATATTTACGAGCCTAAGTAAGCCGCCGGTCAAAACATGAAATGAAAAAAACGTTAATAGTATATCCAACTCAGTGTATAACAAATGAAACGTGAATTATTTCATTGAGAAAGGACCTTTGAACTTGGTTATCTTTGGTTTTTTTTATGGTGTTAAATCTTGGTGAACAAACGCACTGTCATCCTCGAAACATTTACGAATCTATGGGAACGCGAATGACTTTTCTTTGTACGTTTTTGAACTGTTGAATTTTTCCTCGTACTTGATTTTCTCGAATCCCACTCACTCATTAAACATTGCATCATATTATGAGACTTCATGATTTACGATGAAGTTTCAACTGCAAATTCGGTAAGACTACTCCCGACTGATAGACATTAAATCATAAAATAAATTTGAAAAATAGTGTAGAAATTCAAATAAAGAGGAAAGTGATGATATGAAAAGATAATTTTTTTTCTAATGCACTTCGATAAGCCTGATAAAATATAATATTACATAATGTCACTTCCCAGTTTGAGATAAAATTTTATGGACTACCGGCCAGTCACGCATTCATCGGGCTTTGAAAACAGGCGATTTATTTACGAAAATATCGAGATTTTACGAATTCAGGTACATATTTTGGAAATGTATTGCTGCTCTAGTTTTTTTTCAATTTTGTAGCTATATTCAAATCGTATTTTATTCATTGGTTCTGTTGCTTTATTTCCCTGCTACTGATTTAATCGGAAAATCGATTTCTGGTTTTAACATCCGTTTGAAAAAGCAGCGAGTCATTTTACGACGCGTTCCAAACAATGCTGTTTTAAACCATTTTCGTACGATCCACGTTGATCAGTGAATGTGTCATTCAAAAGTGTAGCCAATTGGAAGTAATTACATCGCTGGATTTTCTATTGTACCAGAGCTAATTGGCGTACGGTTATTTTTGAAATTTTTTATGAAGAATTGACGTTTCCCCACTTAAATTCAAAACGGATTATTAGAACCGCAATCTTGCAATAAAACAGAAAATTATTTCCAGAACGACTGTCAAGCGTTTTGGAGAAATTAGTGAAGTGTTTTCTGAGACTTTTCTGATAATGTTTCGAAAAGTGTAGTATTGCGAAAAAAAGTTAGGTTTTTATTGAATTATAACTTTGACCAAACGTTTTGAACGAATGAAACTTTGAAAAAAATATAAAAATCAAACCGGGCCGCCAATGTAAAAAGCAGCGATAGATTTGATACGAAGCTTTCCATGTAACTCTTCGAATCCCTTAGTAGTTATGAACTTCTAATAGCACTGGTTCTTACAATAATATTCACGTGATCGAGCAACTCCGAGAATAGACTGTTTAAGTGATGATCACCTGAACCCTAAAAATGTTCTAGTATCTCGCTGAGCAGTGCCGCTGAAGCATTTGCTTTTCCCCTCCAATAATAGTTTGACGTTTAGTAAATTCGCAGAAAAGTTCGCAATGTGAATGATGAATAAACAGCTGTGTCCGTCGTAATTCTTAGACCGAAAGTTTTTTTTTTTCACGTTTGTATTATCGTACACTTATTCCCTTCGAGATTGATGAAGTAATAGGATCATTATCCGTTAACGAGCGTTGATTGTTCTCTCCTGTCAATTGTACAGTAGAAACGCAGTCTGAAGCAAAACTCCTGAGTGAAGAGAAGCTCGTCGACTAAACACGGCAACGTTCTTGATAAACTCGAACGAATATGTCACAACAGCAACAAAAATTCGTCCTGGGTATTGACCTTGGGACTACCTCGGTTAAAGTCGTCATCCTTTGCAAAAAAACTAGACACATTGTTGCAAAACAAACGAAAGATACTCAAGCGAATGTCCCCAGTGATTTGGGCATCGAGGGAAACAAGCAGGATGTTCCGAAAATTCTTTCTGCGATTCACAGTTGTGTATCAAGGCTTCCTAAAGACCTGTTGCATCAGGTAAACTTGTTATTTAATTACAAACAATTAATTTATTTGGAAATTACTTCTGTGACTAAAAACTCGTTTCCACTGATGGAAAAATATTCGGATTTCTGTTGTAAATGTTGATTGAATTTTTTTTTTCTTTTAATTAAGCCACTTAGAAACTTTTGAATGACAGTGCGAAATGAGGCAAATTTATGTGCAAACAGAAAGTTAGTTTTATACCAAACAGCTGTGTGATTTGACCTCGCACAAATCAAATAGTCTTATATCGGAAACGACTGAAGCAAGCAATTAAACTAAAATCTTATAAATAGACATGCCGAAGCCTCGTTTACAATTTTCGCTCGAATTCTTCAAACACATCAGTTTTTACGTATGGAAGATTTAGTGCTGCGAAAATTTTTTTAGATAATTTTACTTCCGAAAGATTGATCTTAGCAAATGTTACCAAAACGTTATTCAAATTAGCGATTAATTATGACTGCTCATTCATTAATTACATTCAGGTCGATAGTATCGGCATATGCGGACAAATGCATGGTGTAACGTTGTGGAAAAATCTTATCGATTCCACCAGCAAAGAGGACGTTGCATTCAAGTTGGAAATTGAGAAGGAAAATGTTTCGAACCTTTACACGTGGCAGGATGGACGTTGCGATGTTAATTTTTTGAAAACGCTGCCACCGTCAGAAAGCCATCTTCCGGTTCACACGGGATATGGATGTGCAACGTTATTTTGGTTCGCCAGAAATAGGTTCGCATTAAACCATCGTAATATCATTTTAAAGCCACGAAAGCGATAACAATTATGCAAATATTTACAATTCTTAAAAAAACTGTAGAAATCAGTAATTCGCCAGATCCTCAGAAATTTCCAACGTTTACTCAAAGAATATTGCAACATTAAAAAAATAAAATTCCTCAAATATGATCTGGATAGAAATCGAAGTGAAACAAAAAATAATGATGAAGAATTGAGTGTAACTTCGAGTTTACAATTTCATAAATATTATTCCTATGCATTATTTTCTCAGAGCAGATAAACTTGAGAAATATGAGAAATGTGGTACGGTGCAGGATCTCGTAGTAAAATTATTGTGTGGCAATGATGACGTTATAATGAGTACCCAAAACGCTGCGAGCTGGGGATATTTTATGCCTGAGGAGGCACGTTGGGAAATGGAAACTTTAACAAACGCTGGATTCCCTGTACATCTTTTGCCAGATGTTATATCAAAGCCTGGTGAAGTTGCTGGAAAACTGGTGAAAACGTGGTTCGGAATACCAGCTGGAGTAACAGTTGGTACAGAAATTTATACTCAACCATCATCACTGATTAATATTTTTCTGGGTTATTAATTGAGACATGCTGTGATGCGAATCCACTTTGAATTTATTTTATTACTGAATTGAATTTCTGCAATTACTATTGTCAAAATTTAGGATTTATTTGACTAGTTTGAAGCTTTTTTATTTTCTTAAGAATATTTTCTGACGAAGGAGAACAACGGTGAACTTTTATTGTATTGAACGATCAGCAATTGTCTTTTTTTAGGAGTTGCATTAGGAGATCTGCAGTGTTCTGTTTATGCACTTCTGAAAGGACCGAACGAAGCAGCCTTGAATATTTCCACTTCAGCTCAACTGGCCTATGTTGACTCGAGTTTCCATCTTGGTGATGAATCAGCTACGAGCAGTATCGAGTACTTTCCCTATTTCGAAGGAAAATACTTGGCTGTTGCGGCATCGCTGAACGGAGGAAACAACTTGGCAACGTTTGTTAAAACTCTCCAACAATGGACAATGGAACTTGGATTTTCGGTTCCACAATGTAAGAGAAAATCATTACCAAATGATGAAATCTGTACAAAAATGTATTTATAATAACGATATACCCTTTTTTCAATCAATTCGTCTACAACAGCCAAAGTATGGGAAAAATTAATAACTCTGGGTCAAGAGGATCGTGTTACCAATGGAATGGAGATTCAGCCTTATTTACTTGGCGAACGTTTTGCACCTGATGCAACAGCTAGCGCAACAGGCATAACTCTAGACACCCTGCAACTGGGACACGTGTTTCGAGCACTTTGCTCCGGCATCATAAGAAATTTACACAAGTAAGTGGTCCTCAAATGAAGGTGGAAATAAATCAATCTATTTCTATTTTTCTTCAACAGAGAGTGAAAAAAATGTGTTCGAAAATATTTCAAATGATTGCTTCGTTTTCATAATCTGATAATATTTCGTAATATATTTGGCCTCGATTTTTTTCGCAGTTCTGTACAAACCAAGAATGTCGTTAAATTTTTGTTTTAAACCAGTCGCTGATATCAGGATATTTGAAGTTAAACGACCTTTGTCATTGATTTTGTTTTCAGTATGATGCCTCAAGAGATTTTGAAAGAGAGAGGGATCGAGCGAATAGTTGGAAACGGTTCGGGTCTGGTGAGAAATCCTGTACTGCAAAAAGAAGTGTCGCACTGGTTCAAGTTGCCTCTGGAGTTGGGGCAATCGGGAGACGCGGCTCTCGGAGCAGCGCTCGCGAGTATCGCCAAAAGCTAAACGTTCGGACTGCGACAGTTTGGGATTTCAAAAAAATGTGATTAAAAGCTGTGCTTTACTAATCACGCCTTCATAGAATTTCAAGAAAACGGAGGCTTGTGCGAAGCAGAAGAAACGATGCAATCATTGCCATTAGAAAGTAACTCGAGACATTTTTTTAATGGAAAAAATAATTAAGACTAGAAAATTCAGTAAAAATATCAATATTTATTACATTAAAATAACTTTACCTAAGGATGCAATGTTACTCGATAAAAACTATTGATCCTTTTTCGGTTCGTTGACAATTATTTCGGAGCAGTCGGAAAAATTCGCAACAGAATTAAAAAAAAAATATAGACAATTTCTATCTGAACGCTACGTGTCATTGACGTAGTTATTCTATTAAGTTCGTTTTCATTCATCGATACCGAAGTAGTCTTCAAATTTGGGAGAAAAAGCACGATGCCTAACTAAGCAGCCTATCGTTAGACACTGTGAACAGTTCCATTTTGTTACGTCGTAAACGATCGATGGACTTAGTGACTCCACCGCGCAAAATGTATAATTTCCAGCCATAAATTTCACTTTTGTCCATTCCACGAGCATTAGTAATAAATAGAAAATGGTACTAAAGAGACGTCATTGGTCTCGATTCCATCTCCAAACAGTGGCATCATCACAAACGCAAAGTAAAACCGAGCCATCTCGGCTGAGACTAGTTTGTCTTATGGGAGCTGTGCATCGTGGATGCTGTAGCGAAAAACAACGTGCTTGGCCAGGTTCATCGACGTCTAAATCCCACACGTAAGTGCGACCGACCTGGTTGCCAAGAGCGATAGTTCTTTGCCAAAAATCGGTTGAAAATCGAACAAACCAAATATCGCACTCTTTGAATTCAAAACGATGCAAAATAGTCGCGCTAGTTTCACCGCTTCTCAATTGCGAGTCCTCGAGGCGTCCTGGTTTCCAGCAGACGATGCAATTCTCGCAAGATTTACTGAGTATAAAATCACCGAACCATTTGACGCAGTCGACGTAGTTACGATGAACGTCGCGAGTCGTGAAATCAGGAAAATGTTGTAAAACCGAATCAAAAGGACGACTGTTTCGAGTCGGGTTGCAGAAGTACGATTGTTTTATCGCTTCTTGCATATCGGGCTTATCCAGAGACCATAATTTTAAGGCGTGATCCATACCGCAAGATATTATGCGGGTACCGTTCATGTCGAAATCGGCGCTCAACACCTCGTCCCTGTGGCCTTCGACGCCACCGAAAATAGCGATGCAAACGTCCGACTTTATGTTCCAAAGCCGTAGAGCATGATCCTTCGACGCTGACAATAATATATTCGGATCGTTTGGATGCACCTTCAGCTCGTTTATCGCGTGTCCGTGACCGATGTAATGCTTGATGCAGGTCGCAGTCACAGGACTTATGACCCTTACAACTCCTCGCGATCCTGCTACTGCTAACAAAGGTTTTCCCAAATCATCGTAAGTCCACGCACAAGTGTAGAAATTCTCTTCGACATCCGGATCGGCGTAACATTGTCGTAACTTAATGTTACTGCCCTCGGGACACTCCCAAATGCTCACTCTATTACTCCCCACCGATGCGAATATCATTGGCTCTCCTTCTTTTAAATAATGATTGAATTGCACACCGAACAGAGGTTGTCCGTGATCCTCCTTCACGCTGCAACAATATTTGTACAGTGGCTTGTCATTAGCCGGCTTTGTTTTCGTTGTTTTATTCTTCCGACGACCCTTCCGACGAAATCTTGTACTTCGCGTCGGTGTGTCGCTCCTGTGAGTCCCAGCTGTCGAATTACTTCCTATACTACATTCCGTCTCGTCACTGTCGTTCTCACTGTCCTCTTGACTCGAGGCATACGCCTGTGATTTATTCGATGATTTCTTCATCTCTACTCTTTTCACTTCTGATACGATATTCTATTTTTTTTGCTCTCGGCAATATCGGAATACCAATTCTCGTGCCCAATCTCACTTCCGCAAGATTCAACAGAGCATCTCCCAATGCAGATATGTTGTCGGCATCCTGCAAAATTGTTGGAGAAACTCATCAGTCAGTCATAGGCTAGTTCAATAATGAAATTGTTAATGATCTTCATCTTTTATCGACTCAAAACTATTAAATGTCGATTCTGTACCAGCAAATAAATTTTTTTTTTAATCTTCTATTTTTGCATTCAAATTTTCTTACCAAAACGTTCCGTGTCAGCAAAGAGAGATTCAACTTCTTACTTATTTTCCTGGCCTGAGCAAATGTCAGGTTCAGGGTTGTTGGCACTCCGGCGCAATTAACTAGACAGGCACAGCCTGAGATTATAAAGTGTTCGTCAATTAGGCTTATGTTGACTTCTACCTGAAAGCAAAAAGTCGTTTTTTTATATTTTAGGCACTGTTTACTACAAAAATGTTTCAATAATGCTTGGAAGATTCAGAAACGAGGTTCAATGTTTAGTGTTTCAGAAAAAAATACACAATTTGAGTCAAAACACAGTCGATTCTTCTTTTTAATGTTGCTTTAAATCTAACAACGATATAAACTAACCATACCCTTTTCCTGTTAATAATAATTAACAAATCTTGCGAAATAGGGAACTGAGCTCAATCGATAACATGCATTTCCATATTTCTCACATAATTTGAAGAATAAAATAAACAATTATGAAAGAATTGATCATCTCCCGATAGTTTTTAAAACATCACTTATTCTCTTTTGAACTTGTTTCGTCATAAATTGTATGAAAAAACTCATTTCACTTAATTTAACGTGAAGAAAATGCAAAGGCATCATTTATGCAAACTGAAAAATAATTGGAAATTGTGCATCCTCGATACTCCAAAAAAAAA